>JBAIZL010000005.1:146966885-147566885 GCA_036971475.1 Prosapia bicincta
GAGGTTACTGTTGCTGCTTGTAATGTATAACTACTTATTATGCCCGTTTAAAAATTGTAATTGTTGGTTTACATTTTACACAAATTGAATTTATAAATAATTAATAACTTGTACTTAAATTGGCGTTGGGTAGCTTGGGTGATCCTCACAGTTCCTCGGCATTGCCCTGGTGACACAGCGTTCCTCTTCAATCCTCTCCTGTCTCTCTGGCTCCCAGGGTTGGACTCCTCTTCGACTGCCCTAACTGCAATCCTGCTCCATTCCATGACCCCCTCAACTCGACTGTCCTCCTCGACGTCTAAAACCCAACTCCTCCTGTCCTCATCGACGTCCATCGTGACCCTTTCTTCTTTGCACGCATTCAATTTGGTAAGTACAAGTTGGGATTTCCGCCGACAAAAGGTTACTTTCGGACTCTGGGTTTGTTCTCAGAAATTTACCTGACAGCCAATCTATTATTCTCATTCCCTGATTAGAACTTTCTATACATTTGAAAAACCCTTTTATGTTTACAACTAACGGTTTAGCTTAACACAGCAAGCCTTGTTCTATAAATTTACAAATATCTTACAATGCTTTTATCAAATATTGCTAGCTAGGAACATACATTTCCTTATAATATATTTACTCTAAAAGTACCATTCCTAAAATTTAATATTTTTTTAATACAAAAATTCACTCTAAACATAATAATCGAAATTTTTATCACTTTCTTCGAACGCAACACACGACGATATTTTTACAAATCTTTTACATTTTCGAAACTTGAAAACAGCCGGCCGTTACTCGTAGTATTGTGCGCCCAGCTTTAAATTCATAGACAAGCTGCAGTAATTGTATACTTCAAACGAACCAGGAATATAAACATGGAAAGTAAATGAAGTAGCCATAAATCGGGGTCTAGGTAGCTAGATGACAACAAAAAAACGCTTGTCTATTCACACTCGGTTGTTTGAAAAGTAATAACGCCTAAAGTTGTGAAGCTGATCGTCTTTATGTGATGCCTAAAGTAATTATGACTTCTTGTAACTTTTGGGTACATAAAGTGTAAACAAGGATAAAGACGTTTAACCATTGAGCTAGAGATATTTCCTATTAATCGTAAGCAGTTTCAGTTTCGTACTATTATTTCTATGTTTCGTAGTACTGTTACTTTTGTTCACTAAACCAATGAAGGCATTGCCATCTAATGAAATCACGTTTAAAAACCAACACTAGTTGCGTGATGTAACCCAGAACCATTAATATGCCTCAAGGTCATGAGCTTTTATGATGCATTCGACAGGAAGGACTCTTCTCGGTACCATTAATAAACAAGTCTGATAGATAAATAAGCGACGTCATCCCATCTAGACAATGTTTCAATTTGCAATAAAATCTGAAAATAAAATTTTGAAAATCATTGCAACATTTAATTGCCAAATGTTAATGTACAACGTTGCAGCATAGCCAGTGTGTTGTGGAAAATAAGAATAATTAAAATATGGCATAACAGAACAATGGCGAGTAGTCCCTATCCTTGAGACTTCTACATTCAAGTTATAAACACAAAAGTAGCGCATGTTTGGGGATCATCCTCAGTCCAACGTGTGAAACCAATTGTCACGAATCCATTCTTAGGCTGACACTGGTTTCGCCCGCTTTTCCAGAACTACTCGGGTCCCGTAGAACCTTCTTTTCAGGTTTTCCACCTTCGTTACCTAATCTGATTAGTTCGGTTCAGGCAGTGCAACCTGACTTTTATCCACGCTCGCTTGATCCTGGGCGAACATAAACCCATCTCATTAGGTCTTGAGTGCAACTTATATTAATACTTGGCAAGCATTCTGTGTTTCTTCTTTTCACAAATTTACTAAAGTAAAATTAATCTAAACTAGAAATAAGAGAATTTAAGCGCCACAATACAAAAATATTGCATAAAACTTACGTTAGTTATCGTCTTGGAAGCTTGACATTAGTGTTTTCATGTAGTGTTGACATTACTTTTTCATCAAGTAATTCCTCACGAATTGCACTAATGTGTTATATTTTAATATTTTCTCACTATATTAAAATATAGATTGATTTAATTATAATTGAAAGAACTTACATTCTTTAAGTAGCACTGAACGAGTGACCTTGGCTTTGTAAGTACATACACCTCATATGCTGCTATTTGCTCACGTTAACTTAAACTTTGTGGGTTTTTCATAATAATGGCCCACCCTAACCGGATAATTTCTCGATATATTTTTTATAATGTAATTTAAACAACATAGTGAAAATATTACGATCAAACCTATATCATGTTGTTCAAAGTAACAGTTTGACTGAGTTTAATGTTACCATTAATATTTTTTATAATTTACTCGAACTTACCTTACGGGTTTAGAAAACTAAATGTTGCCTTTGTATTTTCTTCTCATCCTTAACGCTCGTTTAGTGAATTCCCCTTTGCAGTAGCCAAGTACCCACCTTAAGTTGAATCTCTTGATGTTCCCTGATGCTGTAAGGATCGGAGCCTTTATGACACCAACTCTTCAGATGCGATGGCCTTACGTAGAGAGTTTCGATGCTGTAAGGATCGGTGGTAATGTGGCTACAGGCTCTTTAGATGCTATGGCCTTGTGTCGAGAGTTTCGATGCTGAAAGGATCAAAGCCTTTATGGCACCAACTCTTCAGATGCGATGGCCTTACGTAGAGAGTTTCGATGCTGTAAGGATCGGTGGTAATGTGGCTACAGGCTCTTTAGATGCTATGGCCTTGCGTCAAGAGTTTTGACGCGGTAAGGATCGGAGCCAATATGACCATAGCTATTCCGATGCTATAGCCTTGCGTTGAGAATTTTGATGCGACAAGGTAAAACATTTCTTTCATTTTCATGTTTTTAAAGTTAACTTTTGTTTTCTTTGGGTATCGTCTTCGATGGCTGCTAGTTTTCTTCCTTTGCCTTTGTGTTTTCATTTCTGTACTGTTTCTTTTTATCAAATATCAATTTATTTTTGGTTAAAAAGTTATTAAGACAATGAATATAGAATTATTTAAATAATTGATGAATCTATGGTGAGGAAAACAAATAAATCACCATTTAATGCAATCCATTTAGTTTATAAAAGAGTTTATAGCAAGAGATAAAGTAAGTGGATCAGCAGTCTGACTATGTACTAGTTTATGCATGCAGCAAGTTTGGAATGACTCGGACAATCCTTTCAGAAGTTATAGTGCGACATAAACACCGAACAAACAAACAAATGATCCGAGTTGAAATGGAGAACTCGTTCTACCGACAGCGAACGAATGTATTACGCAAAAACCAAAAACATTTAAACGGAATATATTTTGTTCAGAGAGATATTATTCAATCTTTCACAAATTTCCATTCCGGCAAGGCCTCCGACAAGATTTAAGGGGACGGAGTTATCCTTAATGTGGTTCTGTAATGGCTACTTAGCATATAAATAGCTATGAAAGCACTTATTGTTCAAAAATAAACAAATGCTTTAAAATGCATAGGATCCGCTAAAATGAGCTGTTTAGAAGAGAGGATGGTTTGTTAAATCAGTGTTTACTTTATCTTGTTTATTCAAACAAGTGATGAACATATCAAGTGTTTAAATAGCGTTGATAAAAGTTATCTGCATACTTTTTGTGCCACCTGTTTGTTATTTTTAAGGTAGAATTCTCTGGCGTTGGGTTTTTTCTACTCCGTGAAGAAAATGGGTCGATTATATTTGATTTCGAATGCATCATCGTAAATATTTATAAATAACTTTTATAAAATGAAATATGTAACAGATTTTATTAGTGTGATAATTGTAATTGCTTTAAGTTTTCGTTGTTTAAAATGCCTGTGGTTTAAATTTTTTTTTCGAATTGATTTATTTAGACGTTTTTCTCTTTTATGTTAGTATCATATGATGAATTAATTTTAATTTTCTTTTAGCTAGAGAATTTTTTAACCACGTAGAACATATTTTTACAGTGCTAGTGGAAATAGTGGCACGGTGAGCTTGGATTGGGTTGATAATATTAAATGAAATTAGGACAACTGATTTGTTTAGGCTCTGCATTTAACAATTTTAGTTGACGTATTTGACGGTTTCTAGGATACAGTTTTCTCAGTATCGATTTCACAATTGGTCACTTCCTCCTCTTTTTCTGATTTTTCAAAGTACACTAAATCTTCTCCCATCAGTCCTTAACAATACCTTTTCGTCACAATCAAATAGACAAAGAGAAGTGGTACTTAGTCGTATTGTGTTTTCTAACAGCTTTCTTATCTCTGAAGTACATTTTCAAGTAAAATAAATAGAATGTATTTCGTTTAATCTTCTTGTTCATTAGAAAAGATCTTATCAAATACTTGACACAAAATTTGAATTACAAATACTTTAAAAATCAAATACGTAGTTTTATTTCTCTAATGTTTAATCACGTTAGATACACATCTATCTTAACATTCCTCTGTTTGAAGTGTCATATATATATATATATATATATATATATATATATATATATATATATATATATATATATATATTGTGCACAAATAGTTTTTAGAATTTATAAAATTTGATACGTTTGTTTTAAAATCTAAAGTTTATATTTTCTTTTTCTCAGGATTCGGGAGTTGGCACACCAGTTACACTTAGAGTAGACGAAAAGGGGTTCTATCTCCAATGGGTTGATCAGAACAAGGTAAGTTATTAATGAAATGTATTGTCTAAAAGTATAACTTAAAATCAATGCCTTATACATACGTGCAGAAATTCATTATAGCCTTTCTACGAGTTGAAATTTCAAAAGGGACGTGAATCTATAGTAAGTGCTAGGGAAGCACTCTATTGCGGTTTAAAACAGATGTTTAAAACATTTGTTAGTTGTAGTTCTGCTGCAGATGAGACTCTAAAGAGAAGTTCTTGGCTTCAATGTAATTTTAACATATAAATTTAAAAAGTGAAACTGAGGAAAACGTTTCTTCTTGGTTGAGTTTTTGCTAGCTAGATTATTAGAAAGAATTTGAATTACATAGATATACATTGGCTACAGTTTAGGCGCCTATAGGTCATTGCACTTTAGTTAGTCAGAGAGGACTTCTAAAGAGAGAAGGCTAGTTGTGTTTAAAAAGACAGCTGGGTTCTCGATATTAGCGGCTCTTCAGAGGTCATATTATGAAGTAGGATGGGCCAAACAGATAATTATTAATTTTTGTTTGTAAAGCTAATGTGATGGTGAAAATGCCGTCAGTTTTCATTTAGTATTTTATATAAGTGTTGAATTAATTTCGGGTTATAATTAAAAAGGACCTAAGAAAATACTGACCATTACCTGTGGCTGATGGTTACCGAGAATAAAATCTACAGCGTTGCATCCGAGTTACCTGCCCACACGGTGACCGCACTCTCAACTGAAAAATTGCCTTTGTACAATTCGTATTTCATAAATTTAATATGCCAACCTAGTTTACAGATTTCAACTAGATTGAAAGTAATATTTCATTAAATAATTTAAATGTAAAATTTTCATTAAAGAATTGAATTAAAATAATTAAACGTAATAAACGCCAATAAACATAACCGAGCCTGATACGACGTACCAAAATTTCATATTTCGTTTTTAATGAATAGCCAACTAAACGTAAAGGGTTTCATGACTAATTGTTAAAAAGAAAACTAGAGAAACATAAATGTATTTGTGAAAATTTGTATTAATTATTATCAGATTGAATAATTGAACAGCTTTTATTAATATTAATATGCTTATTTTGTGAGTGTTATTATATTTTTCACCGTAGTGCTTCCTCTTTAAAGTACACACTCGCGCGCGCGTACTCTTTTCTAATATTACTATGTTTGGATAATTTTTTCTTTTTTTCAAAATGATCACTATGGTGTGATTTAAAGGAGAATAGGAACGGATCTGTGGCGCAGTAGGGATGTCGTGTCGTCATTTTGAACTTTCTGACAGACAAACCCCCCACTGCCAGCGGCTATTACCGTAGAAATGGCAACAAGGCTCACCGACTCGGCAAGATGTGGATTAAAATTACAAATTTAAAGATATAGGCCTGTAATTAAACTACGTCTTTCTATTTACAAAAACTAATTTTAAACATTCATTAAAGTATAGAATAATTATATTCTGCCATCCATAAAATTGTAAAGGAAATGCATTTCCTAATTACGTTAATATAAACGTAATTAATATTACATTTCACCGTAAGTACTCTTGTATAACGTGGTGCCTGGATTATGTTGAAAGTACCTATATTTTATGGGGGAACTGACACTAGAACCTTGTTTCGTATTGTAGGTTAGGTTTACCACTGTTGGCATATGGCAGAAAGAAGGCAAGGTTTAAGGATCAACAATATTCACTTCATTAACTCCTTCGAATACTTGAAGTCTACAAAATATTAATTAATAATCAATGGACTTACTTTTTCATCACAGGTTTAGAACTATATTACTGTTCGTTCACCTTGCCTTTGCATAGAGTAGCATAATCTGAAGCCGGTAACTTTAAAGTAAACATCCACAGAAGAGCACAATCATATCAGTTGTGCCGAGCAAAGTGGAGGAGGCATTAACTTGTAAAGCAGTGTCAGTCCATGTGTGATAACAGAAACATGTGATCTTATGTTTGCGTATTCACCCGAAGTATAATAGCTTTGTGCTCAACTCGATCTTGTTGACAAAGATCTTATATCTGTGTGTCCTAAACGTTTAAGCCTGTGAGCTTTAAAAATAACAACTAAGATTTTATATCTACAATGAAGTTTTTATTGAATAATATTTTCCATTGCTATTATAAATACAAACCTGCTTATGTAACTTTTGAGAAGATAAAATTGAAGAAAAGAGAAAAATGTCAGACAGTCTCCCTTGAGCTTAAATAAAGTACAGCTTTATACCGTCTTCTGGATCGAATATGGTTTCAGCCAAGTGGAATAGATCCTATTTACCAGCGGAGTAACAGTTATCTTGATGCAAAATCCCTTCTACAACTACTTTTAAAGTTGGTGTAAAAATCACACCGGCCACCAAACTGTCTCTCTTGCTCGCTCTCTCTCTCTATCTCTCTCTCTCTCTGACTGACAATTTCGTAATGTAATCGCCAATTAGAATGCGAAATTATATATTAATAATTTCTTGCATAAATGAAATTGTGTTTTTGTAAGTAAATATATAAATAATTACGGAATAGTTTCTCTTTGTAAAAATAATAGTCAATAATACTTCTACTTCCTTACTACGGAGTGAATCATGAGTTGTTGAAATATTTGTTATAAAATTTGTAGGTTCAGAGGACCAGTTCTCTATACGGTCTCTGGGTGTTCCTTGATGCTAATTAGTTTAATGTTCCTACTTATTATTTAAAATTGCATTTTTCTGTTGCCTTACATTTGTCCACGTTCAGTCTAGTAACTTACGTCCAAACCGAATGCGCTTGAACGCTTTTAATGTGCGTTCGTATTTTGTTAATACATAATCGATTAGGTTTCTCTAATCAGAGTCAATTTGTGCCGTTCACTTCCCAGACCTGATTGCATATGTCAAAGCGACTTTAGATTAAATTGACGGTTAATCGATTTTCAAATCGAGATTGTTGTACAGATGCCATAGTCCACAACACATTAGAAGAATATGATAATTTTAAGGCTTTAAAATATAATGCGGGCCATGTCCTGAATGGAAAGCAGAAATTCAAGTCTCCATTCTATTTGTGTAATGGGCCTTCATGATCAATATAAGAAATACGAGTCACGACACGGCGATGGCCAGCAGCAAGTAATGTTCAACGAAAGCGGTGACGTGGGGATTTCGGCTACGGACGTAATCATTATCGGAGTGACGGTCGAGAGAGCAATATTTTGTCGCAACCAATACGTTGTCGCTTTTTATACGTTTGTTTCCTGTGTGTGCGCGCGCGCGCGTGTGCGTAGGCGCGCGCGCGTGAACGTACGTGTGTATGGGTGTGTGTGTGCGTGTGTGTGTGTGTGTGTTTGTCGTAACGGTTTTTTTTATTAAAACCCTAACGCTTTACTGACGGGATTGTTTTTACTGAAAGCCTGATTTACATGAAGAGGCTGCAGCCACTAGAGAAACGGGGTCGTGATAAAGTTCAAATTTCAAAACGAAATTTAGATGAAATTAAAATTTGTGACTGTAGATAACATAATCTACCGTAGTTTTGTACTCTCAATATTTTGAATGCTTTCAGTCATGTTTGTACAACCGCATAGTGTTCATCAGTGACGAACATAAACTGGTAATGGTAAGGCTAGCAATTATTCGTCATTGATGATAACATGTCGAAATATGTCTGTCGTGATTAAAGTCTTGAAAAATATTTTGATAGTTGAGTTTTTGTTGTATTTCATCAAAGTTATTTGAAACTGATCTTACAAGTCAAGCTTAAAAACTTAATTATAATATAATTTGGTTTCTACTTTTACAACCATCTTTCTGAAATGAAAAATGGGCTCGAAGAAGTATTCAGTGGTGAATTTTAATTTTTACTTAAACCTCGAACAACATGTTTTCAAATTGAATCAACATTTTTGGAATAGCGAATTCGAACAGAACACTGCACAAAAGATACATTCTAATAGCTCAGTTAGCTTCTTTGATGTCTGTAAATAGCCGATTTAATGGCCTCTCACGCATTTCGTTTAAACAATTTTTCGTACACTAAGCGAGTGGTTACATGATATGTTTTGTCTACATCTGCATTGCTACTCCAGTTTAATATCTTCTACACATGTAATGAATCTTGCTAGAAAAATGTGTGACATTTTTACACACGATGACAGATGAGATATTCCCGGGTAATTACTTCAGTATATCTGTCTCTTTCGTTATGGATGAGTTCTGTAATGGATTATAACCGTTCCTGCGCTAAACCCACGTTGCAAGTGTTAAGTATTATATGTATGGAAGTGAAACGATTTTACCTGTCTGTTTTATGCAACGAAGCTGGGATTTCACGTTTACCAACATGCAGATGCTTTTACGTTTTCTCTTTGTTGCTAACATGTTTGGCTTAATTTATTGTGCGTTTCGAAATATACGTTTATTCCATACGTAGGTTTATAATATTTTCTACATAAAGGTTTTCATACAAGTTTTGGAAAATGTATATATATTCCATACGAAACTGTCATATTTTTTACATAGTAGTTTCCACCTTTTTTCAATAGTACCGATTGTATGTATATTGGAGACATCATAATAGATTCTTTTCTACTTCATATTTTGTCAAAAATGATATGTATTTATATTGCTGAGGTCAATACATAATCTTTTCTACATAGCAGTTTCTACTTCTCACAAAAAATTTCGATATAAATTCCATTATCATTATATAAAAACCTTTCTACATAACAGTATCTAATTTAGTTTCGGTGCGTTCCGAAACTTTAGTTTTGGTACATATATTGCATACTACATTACACAATCTTTTCTAAGTAACAGTGTTTCAATTGTAGTGCATTTTGTTAGACTATCCATATTGATATACGTAAAGTCTTATTTATCTTTCTACATAAACCATAGTGCATCCCAAAAGTGATTCCGTATGATTCTGTTGCCGTCATATTATTATTAATAAGCGGTATCATATTCCTAGAATTTACGTAGAAACTCATCTATATGGCCCTCTCCACTATAGTTTTAGTGAATTCCGATATGTACCTGTATTGCATGTGTCATTATAGAATCTTTTCTACATAACAGTTTGTATTTGTTTTGATGCGTTCCGCTAACTGCGTATATGGGATACGTTATTCTACATACATAGCACAATCTTTAATATGTAACAGCACTTCAGTCATAATACATTTCGTAATATACCTATACTGTTATATCTGTATAGATATAAGGAGTTTTATTTTCATAGTATTTTCTATCTTAATTAGAGTGCAGTCTTAAATAGGACTTATTCCGTTCTGCCAGATTCTCCTGCCGTTATAATATTGAATTTTGCCATATTCTTTAAATATACATATAATCCTATCTACACATCAGTTTCTACTTCAGTGTATTCTGATGTTTACGTGTATTACGTATGCCATTACAGAAACCTTTCTACATAATTAAGGTATAGCGCATTTCGTTATATAAATATATTTCAAACGTCATTATATAATTATTTCTAAGTAACAGTTTCTACTTCGGTTTTTGTCTCCATTACGTAGACCTATTTTTATTGGATAAGTAATTACGAAATCTTCTCTATGTAACAGCACTTCAGTTGTAGCCTATTTCGTTTTACATCTATATTGATATTCGTAGAATCTTATTTACAACATGCTGTTAATACTTTAGTTATACAGTAGGGAGTGTATTCCAAAAGTTGGATCTTCTGTTTTGCATGATTCTCTTGCCGTTATAGTATTAGTGAACTATACACTATATTCCTCGAATTTACGTAAAACTATCTACACAGCGGGTTTTATTTCAGTTATAGAGCTATCCAAATTGCAGGCATTAATTTAATATTATGTTTCATTATTATTGAGATCCATATTATATTGTGTATGTAAAATTCGACTACAGAATTATGCACGAGTGTCAGCAATTACTTTTTAAAGGTTTTCATAACAGCTAAGACTGAGAAGGCAGTTGTTACAGCGGTTGACATGGTAATGTCTACATAGATGGACACGCATTCTGAGATGTAGGCGACACCGAGTAGGCCTACTGCGCCTGAATGCACACGAATGGAACTTAATATATGAGATCGTTTGGAACGACTATCCACATCTTACATCTCACACGAACCTTGCAGACTTATTGAATTCACAAAGAAATGCAGTATGCTGTGTAAAGCAATACCCTTCCTATGTTTTCTGTCCTGAAGTAGGGTATATTCGGTTTCGTAGAGGAATTAATTTAGTTGTATTTTTCGAATACTTCATTAGTGTTTGATTTCATATTGGTTTGTTATTATTGTACCCGTATCCGGGATACCAGAAATACCTTCACACCCCGTTCAAAAAAACCTCTCGCGAGCCACATCTGCCTAGGTACTCAAAGATTGTTAGTGCCCGTAGGAAGGAGTCACGAATGATTTTCCATTTTCCGAGCTAAAGACCTCTTTCATTGGCCTGTTAATGATACAGCTTTTTTATAGGCAAACAAAACAGAATGTCACGTGAAGTGCGAGATGAAGAACGAGAGGCGCCTATCAGTAGAACTTCCGGCAGTTGTTTTCTACTTCAGGCTTGTTCTCCTGTTAAGAGACGTCATACTGCCGGAAGTGGCAACGCCGCGCTCGGGACAACTCCCACCCTCCCAACTTTCAACTACATTCAATTCGCCTACAGCAATATCACCAACCACAATCTGATCAACTGAATTATACATATAGTCAAATACAATGAATATATACATGTTACATTAAATTTTAAAAATTGACGATCACTCCAATTACCTTCGATTTTTTTCGTTCTGGTAAAAGGCAATAAAACATGCAATATAAAAAGAATAAAGGGATTTTAAATGCAGCAAAAAATTGTGCTTTAAATTTTAGTACGGAAAATTTTACCCATATTTGGTCCCTCGTACACATGTTTAGCTCCGTCCTTCATGATAGCAAATATTTTATGAGCTACCTCCTTTAAGGCCCGCTCAGTTTGTTAGTCTCCCTACCACGTAAGAGGAGTCACGAGTATTAAACGCAAGATGTGTGTGTGTGTGTGTGTGTGTGTATTGTTCGCGCGTGCGTATGTGCGTTTGTGTATTTTGTGTCACGGACTGTTTGTGTGCACACTCGTGCGTTTGTACTCATGTGTGATGGTTTATGCTGCATATGTGTGTGCATGCGTTTGTGCACGATTGTGTTGCGATTATTAATGTTCATTTTCACAATTATTTAAGTTGTACGACATTGAAAAACATATTATTATTATTGAGAGGAATATGCTTTTGAGTAACATGTATGGATTGTAAAGTTGAAAATGGAGGAGTAACCGAAATACTTCTATTAGATTATAAAAACAAAACTGTAAAATACACGTTTTAATGAATAAAATTAAAATTATCTTATAAGAAATATACGCTTGCAAACATCTATATTACAGTGTAGTTTAATCACTGATGAGGACAGCATAGTTGCAGTATACAGGTTAGGGTCAATAAAAATTGTGTTGTTAGAAACAAGTGAGCATTTCGTATATATTTAATCTCACAATCTAAACTCTATCTTACAATATTAAATTATATTAAAAGTAAAAAATCTGTTATACCATTAAAATTTATTTACAAGTAATAATTGCTTTAAAAATAACTAAGAAAAATAGCTTTAAACGGTCAAAAGTAAGTACGGAAAAGCATAAGATTTGAGTAATTCTCTCAAGTAGAATCTAATGACAGCAATGGGATTACTAATGAGTGTATTTAGGATTTTGTGTGTGGCCCTTATGTTGTTAAGATAAACTTGTAGTACTCTCTGAACGACTATAACTAAAGCTATAAGATAAGCATTATTGTGTGACCTTAGATGAGCAAATTCACACCTTACTTGATAGCGCCCAAGTGTTAATGGCATTCATTACATTAATACATTCTTTCATAGCTAGAGACACTTTCGATAAATGTCATCCATAATGACCTACGAAACTTATTATTTTTTCGAAGTAGAAATAACTGTTCGATGAATTCTCGTGGAAATATCCGCTCTGATGTTGCATTTTAGTAATAAAAGATAAGCCATCCCACGGTATCCTTGCATATTCTAAGTAACATTACAGATTATCCTATTTATGACGTAAATTATCGTTAATTTTGAAACTGTGATAAGTATATTTCACTATGGGCAATGTATTATGAAAACATAAATGTGGAAACAAATCATCATAAATGACATTTTCCAGTTAATTTCGTACGTTACCACGAAGTTTATTCTTTCACTGGTCAAGCGGATTGAGATGAAGCCTGAAATACATCACGCTTTGGGCAATGGAAGTCTAGCCGCTGAGTAAGATATTTTAAAGAGATTTTTTAAAGATTATGGCTAGAATGCGTGTAACCATATATGGGTATATGCCGTTGGACCGAGTGTTTTTGTTAAATTCATAACGAGCGTTTCCAATGATATCAATTGTATCAACAGTTTTGCTCTTTAATGCTTCGTTCCACAAACACAATAGTGCATTATTAAAAATCATGTTTCTCATAAGTGTCTATATCTGCAAACTAAGGTAATTTACTTTTAAAAAGGATCTTATGTTGTACTAAATGAAATTTAACTAGTATAGTTATTATTAAAACAATGTAACGCCTATTCTGCTGAATGTTATGGCTATCGCTCGTATCTGAATAAAACCGCGCCATACAAATTATTATGGTTGATAAGAAAGCAAGTCATGCAGTTAGAACGGAAGAGCTCCGTGCTCTTGCAATGTTCCCGTCTACTCCTCCCTGCAAGTGTTTGCTATACTAGTGTACGCCGTTCTCGCTACGTGACCTGACTACGTCATCTTAGTGAATCTATGACGAGCGTCTAGACCTAGACGTTCCCTTTTCCTTTAAGTTTTCATTTTCTATTTTCTGAACTTTTATATCTTGTAGCTCGTTTTTACTATATTGTGTGTAATTCCAAACTGTTTTTTAGAACTATCACAACAGAACTAAAGAATATGGCCTATATCGGAACTTGACACACAATTAGTTATCGAAGGACTACAAGAATACACACACACACACACACACACACACACACACACACACACACACACACACACCAGAGAGAGAGAGAGAGAGAGAGAGAGAAGTAATATTTATGGGATAATAACAATTTGTTTACTGCTGGTAATTGTAGAAATAAATTACATATGTATATGGCTTTAAGGTTTGAACTTATTTTTGTACATATCCTCTCTGGATATGTATCTGGTACTCTCCCCCCTTCTCTCTTATATATATATATATATATATATATATATATATATATATACACTATATGAAACCGTGTGTGTTTTTCACTTTACTACAGAAAAGTAGAGGGATTTGACTTTTGATCTTATAACCATGCATTACAGAAAAAAAAATCCTCTTAACATGAAGGCCCAGCTCGGGGTTTTGGCTGTTCAGCTATACTTCTTTACTACATACTCTAACTTTAGTTCTTCCAACTTGAACTTCTTTCAACTACTTCTTGCCATCCCCTGTGATTACTCAGGTAGCGACCTGGTGAACAGCAAATGTTGTTTCAACTTTGTCAAAAACTTGTGTACTTGTGAGGTTTATTTGACCTGTTATACTTTTATGTCTTTCTAACAATTATCACTATTACAATAACACTATTAATTTTCTATGTGATATTACTTTTTTTCACTTTCTGGCATAGTGGATATCATGTTTTCTTCATTTATGGTAATGCCCAGGCATGCTTTTATTTTTTTTAATCTTTTCGTTCCAATACTTACAGAGGAACAATGTAAGTCGCGCGTCATCGTTTACGCTTTCACAGAACTCACATCGAGCTATGTCACGTATTTAAAACTATTGAAGAATTCACCAAAACATCTCCTTCCAGTGAGATAGCTTGGCCGAGACAGTAGTTTACTTCCCCACGCTCTTTTTCTATCCATCCTTTTAGACAGGGAAGTTAGCAGTATTTCCATCTGTCAGTGCTGAAGTGGTCCCATTCTGTATGCCAACGGCAACGCTCCAATAGGCGTCCCCAATTAGCTATTTTCTTTGCAGGTTTTCTTTCTTGTTTGTTCAGAGTGTCTGTAATATTGCTTAGTTGCTCATATATTTTAATTTTTATTTTGTGAGTTGTAGTTTAAAGGAACTGCAATATCTACTGCTTATAATGTGATTAGTATTTCCAACGCCATTTTTTCTACTTGCAATACACTCAGCTCATTGCTCACTTTTGTGGGATATTTTTCCACATTTCCAGCAATTATTCTTCCTATCCCAGCCCTTAAATGTGGAAGAAAAGTGCCTGAAACTTAGGCACCTAAAACATTTAATGACGGATTTGTTCTCTCACTTAACGCAAACCCAGCCTATCTTCACTCGTTCCAGATTTAGGATTTTGTCTGCTATAAATACGGACAGTTGTAGGAAACCATCTAGCGTTCCCGGAAGACCATTGGATAAGCTGACAAGTTTTGGTTATCAAGGGCATCATTTATCTTTTTCAAAAACTCCTCTTTATCCGCTGCTTCATCAATATTCTTGATGACTATTGTTTCGGCATCTTGACACGCGCTAAGGTTTCAAGGGCCTGTGTCATTGTGCTTCGCTGAGTTTATTTCCATTTTCGTCCTTTTTAATAATCATGAGTTCTTCTTCACTTCCATTCCTCATACTGTATCTAGACTTCTACATTTATGTCTTTTAAATTAACATCTTGCTTTATTTTTTTATAATGTCTGCGTATGTACTAGTTTCTCCTATATGTAAAAATATATGCAATAATAATATTATTTTATTCCTGGTAATTCTAAAAATAAATAACATATGTAAATGGCTTAAAAAGGTCTGTACTTATATATATACACACACACACACACACACACACACACACACACACACACACACACACACACACACACACACACACACACACACACACACCTTCACAAAAATAAAAATGGTAATTGTTTTAAGGAACTGCTTTTATTATGTAGGGACCTGAGGAAGATAGCGTGATTTATATGTAGGATTACGATAAGGGAACGCTTATCTTCTTAGCAAGGGTGGAAGAAGGAGAATCAATGGTGACATCAGAAGTGTTTTCCTGAGATAAACCTGTTCTCTACGAGGATCATATCCGCTCTGTTTGAAAATTACAGGAAGGAAAATAGAATATTTTAATTCTTAGATCTAAAAATGAGTTTTAACTATGTTGGAACAGATATGAAATCTTAAAAAAAAACTTAAATGATTATACACACACACACACGCACGCACGCACGCACGCACGCACACACACACCATATTAAACAAATTAATAATGACACGTTAAAATAAAATAAGAAATCTGCTTAAACATCCCACCTTAAAAAAACGCGATAAATAAATGCTTTAGGGAGAACGTAACCAAACTAGAAACACTTGCATGTCCAATTCAAAGGTAATCTATCGAAAACTGTTCGTAGATTTCTTTTAATATTGTGTTGGGTCACGCGAGATAGCTCTTCAGGACAGAGGACCTGAAACTAAGGTCTGTACTTTCCTGGCGTAAAAGTCATCTCTGCCTTTATGTTGAACATACTTGTGGTGGATGTTTTAGGTGGTTTAAACAATAGGGCAATCCGGTGATTACTTTGAATCTGAAAAATACCGGTAGACACAATACCAGCGGAGAGATATTCGTCCTACATTTATATACATTACTTGCCAGTGGTTATTTAAGGGTGGGATGATGCGAAAGTATAAACTGTAATAAATTCTTTTGAAAAATGGAGGGTAGGCAATGCATTAGAATCATCACAAAACGACGTGATACTGATAACGTTAACGACAGAGCAAGGGAAGAACTGTGGGATAGCCAATGCATTAGAATCATCACAAAATGACGTACTCCACGTTACTGATAACGTTAGCGACAGAGTAATGGAAGACCTGTGGGATGGCCTATGCTTTAGAATCATCACAAAACGACGTACTCCACGATACTGATAACGTTAACGACAGAGTAATGGAAGACCTGTGGGATAGCCAATGCTTTAGAATCATCACAAAACGATGTACTCCACGATACTGATAACGTTAACGACAGAGTAATGGAAGACCTGTGGGATAGCCAATGCATTAGAATCATCACAAAATGACGTACTCCACGTTACTGATAACGTTAGCGACAGAGTAATGGAAGACCTGTGGGATGGCCTATGCTTTAGAATCATCACAAAACGACGTACTCCACGATACTGATAACGTTAACGACAGAGTAATGGAAGACCTGTGGGCTGGCCTATGCTTTAGAATCATCACAAAACGACGTACTCCACGATACTGATAACGTTAACGACAGAGTAATGGAAGACCTGTGGGATAGCCAATGCTTTAGAATCATCACAAAACGACGTACTCCACGATACTGATAACGTTAACGACAGAGTAATGGAAGAACTGTGGGATAGCCAATGCATTAGAATCATCACAAAACGACGTTCTCCACGTAGCTGGTAACGTTAGCGACGTGGAATATATATATATATATATATATATATATATATATATATATATATATATATATATATATATACATATATATATAACGTTTTAGGGGCAGGCAACGGGGAATCAGAATGTGTGATACTGATCTTTAAGAATATCTATTTTAAAGTTTTTTTTTACTGTTATAATGTTTCTATTAAAAAGAATAGTTTCTATCAAGTATTTTGTATTATAGAAAGGTAATTCATTGTACTTTATTTCTCAGTCTTTTTAACGGCCCCGAATGTTTAGAAATTTAATTGTATAGACCCAGCGTATACGACGACCATTGTTTTAAACTTATATTTTGAAAATTCAACTTATACGACAAATTAAAAATTTATTTTAGAACCAAACTCATATTAGTTTTTTTGTATTTCGTCTAGACTCTAGAAGGAAGACTTTAAACTTGAATTCAGTTAACGTGGAAAACACAATGTAAAATAATAAATAATATAAAATACAAAATAAAATAATGGGTCTTAATTTTCAATCTTTCGACAACGTTATTTTGAATCTCTGAAGGGCGGCTTAGCACAATTATGTGTTTCTTTTGTATTTGAACATTGTGACGAATACCTACGTAGCTGAGAAGGTAGAACCTTTACTCCGGTCACAATGGATTCAATGAGAAAGGCACTTGCACACGATCTGGTTTAGGTATTTTTATAAATTCATTGATCATACGACATTTCCTCTTAGAAATCCGGGTTTATCAAGATTGGTTTGCGGTGTCTTATCAGTTTGCAGGACGCCCACTCACCGCAACGATAACATGTGACGTTTAGGGGTCGAAGGCGACCGGACGAGTATGTTTTTACGTAAATCGACGCCGGTACAACGCCAGTAGAGGATAACACAATTGTTGCTTAATTCAACAAATATACTGGTAGGAATAGAAAACCTTTCACCATCTTACCTGGTTGTTCTTCTAGTACTGAAACTCAAGCTTAAGTGCGTTAAAAAACAGGTAAAGTGATAGTAATGACATATTTTAGAAGATTTTGCTAATTCAGAATTACTCCAAAATCGCTCTTCACCTTTGTTCAGAGCATGTCTTCTTAAGGAAAGCCAATCTGTCCGAACGTTTTCCTCCTAAGCTAATTATGACTTTTCCTTAATAATGCTTTCGCCATTTCCTTCCCCCCTTATCTTTCTTATGAGGACCTGTTACGAAACGCGAGGGTTTCAGGTTTACCTTAGATCTTTACCACGCGAGATAGAGGGGAATTAAAACCCCCCTCATCCGCCCTATGGGATGATGTCACGTTATACAGTAGATTCTGGAAAGCCGTTAACCCATATTTTCTTTAACTACATCTTCATTACGTTAATACATTTTTGTGTAAAAATAGTTTAGCTTCTCTACTCATACAAGAGTTTATTTCTTCACAGTTATTGTATTCTCCTTTATACCCAGGTTCTCCCTTATTTCTTCATTCCTGGTCGATTTATTCTTTGGTTTGGGACGGTTAACAATATCTACATACTTCAATAGCTTAAGTCTATCTATAGGCGTTATTCGGAAATCGCCAGACCACATCAACTATTTTCTTCGTTCTTTCGCAGATTCGTGTTTTCTTTTACATCTCCATTTCCGGCTCCAACCATGTCGCAATAATCTCAGCAGCTTAGGTATTTTAACAAAGTTGTTCTTTTAGACACCAGGTTTCGAATCCATACAATGCAGTGCTTTCAGTCTTGTTATTTTAAATTCTTACTTTTCTCTTCTGTTAGGTCACAAGAATGGAGAAGAACTGAATGGCTTGAAGAGTTTTAGTTAAAGATTTCATTTCTTCATAATATTTTAGTCTACTACCTCTGTCCTTTCAGAGGTAATTCGTTGAATTATTTGATTAAATAATCATTTTCTTGCTCTAAATAAATTTTTTCACGTTCGCCTCTAATCCTAATCCTCATAATAATTTAGCTTACGAGTCATATATTTAAAGTCAACTTATGCATTTTCGTAAGATTTTAGTGTAGGAGTAAATAAGACGACAAGATCATTCAACATTACAAGAAGAAACGTCTTTTAGAGTTCCAAAGTATAGTTATGCAAAATGCTACTGTATCTCGGATATGGTATCTCCTCTTTACGAATGTAGTTATTGTGTATCACAAACTAGATAATATATTGTTTAACACACGTTAGGGTTGATATCTTGTGTGCTGGAATATCCTACGTTATTAATTTGCCGGCCATTGTCAATATGCAATAGTAGTCGGAGGTTGAGCCACTTCCGTTGCGACATCTTTTCATTCCGTTGGAAGCGACGTCGTGTGTATGTTTTGTCGCGTTAGGGTTGATATCTTGTGTGCTGGAAAATCCTACGTTATTAATTTGGCGGCCATGGCCAATATTTACTAGTAGTCGGTAGGTTGAACCAATTCCGTTGCGACTGCCAACGGTACTGCATCCTTTCATTCCGTTGGCAGGGACGTCGTGTGTATGTTTTGTCGCGTTAGGGTTGATATCTTGTGTGCTGGAAAATCCTACGTTATTAATTTGGCGGCCATGGCCAATATTTACTAGTAGTCGGTAGGTTGAACCAGTTCCGTTGCGACTGCCAACGGTACTGCATCCTTTCATTCCGTTGGCAGCGACGTCGTGTGTATGTTTTGTCGCGTTAGGGTTGATATCTTGTGTGCTGGAAAATCCTACGTTATTAATTTGGCGGCCATGGCCAATATTTACTAGTAGTCGGTAGGTTGAACCAGTTCCGTTGCGACTGCCAACGGTACTGCATCCTTTCATTCCGTTGGCAGGGACGTCGTGTGTATGTTTTGTCGCGTTAGGGTTGATATCTTGTGTGCTGGAAAATCCTACGTTATTAATTTGGCGGCCATGGCCAATATTTACTAGTAGTCGGTAGGTTGAACCAGTTCCGTTGCGACTGCCAACGGTACTGCATCCTTTCATTCCGTTGGCAGCGACGTCGTGTGTATGTTTTGTCGCGTTAGGGTTGATATCTTGTGTGCTGGAAAATCCTACGTTATTAATTTGCCGGCCATGGCCAATATTTACTAGTAGTCGGAGGTTGAGCCACTTCCGTTGCGACATCCTTTCATTCCGTTGGAAGCGACGTCGTGTGTATGTTTTGTCGCGTTAGGGTTGATATCTTGTGTGCTGGAAAATCCTACGTTATTAATTTGGCGGCCATGGCCAATATTTACTAGTAGTCGGTAGGTTGAACCAGTTCCGTTGCGACTGTCAACGGTACTGCATCCTTTCATTCCGTTGGCAGGGACGTCGTGTGTATGTTTTGTCGCTTTAGGGTTGCTCTCCTGTGTGCTGGAATATCCTACGGTATTAATTTGGCGGCCATGACCAACATGCGCTAGTCGTCTGGAGGCGAGCGAGCTGCGTTACGACTGCAATGGTACTGCAGCCTTTCATTGCTTTGGAAGCGACGTCGCGTTAGGGTTGCTCTCTTGTGTGCTGCAATATCCTACGTTATTAATTTGGCGGCCATGGCAAACATGCGCTAGTCGTCTGGAGGCGAGCGAGCTGCGTTACGACTGCAATGGTACTGCAGCCTTTCATTGCTTTGGAAGCGACGTCGCGTTAGGGTTGCTCTCTTGTGTGCTGTAATATCCTACGTTATTAATTTGGCGGCCATGGCAAACATGCGATAGTCGTCTGGAGGCGATCGAGCTGCGTTACGACTGCAATGGTACTGCAGCCTTTCATTGCTTTGGAAGCGACGTCGCGTTAGGGTTGCTTTCTTGTGTGCTGGAATATCCGACGGTATTAATTTGGCGGTCATGACCAACATGCGCTAGTCGTCTGAAGGCGAGCGAGCTGCGTTACGACTGCAATGGTACTGCAGCCTTTCATTGCTTTGGAAGCGACGTCGCGTTAGTGTTGCTCTCTTGTGTGCTGCAATATCCTACGTTATTAATTTGGCGGCCATGGCAAACATGCGCTAGTCGTCTGGAGGCGAGCGAGCTGCGTTACGACTGCAATGGTACTGCAGCGTTTCATTGCTTTGGAAGCGACGTCGCGTTAGGGTTGCTCTCTTGTGTGCTGCAATAACCTAACAGAAAAGCGTACTGGTGCTGTTTACCTTAGCCGACGGGTTTCATTATTGCGACAACAACTATAGGAAATCGCACAAATAACAGTAATTTGAACGTAATTAAAACTAAAGATTGAGTTAATCAAAAACAAATTGTAGAATAATTCCTCATGAGATGGTTTATGCAAATGGTTTTAGCACAGAATTTTCCTGTATGTGTAATTCAAGATATGTTTGTAAATAAAATAATTCCAGAGAAGATAGATGTATCTTTTCGAGTAATTGACAGGTTAGAATAATTCAAACTAATATTTTAAATTTGTTTTGAATAAAATTAACTTTCGTTGTACCCCTAAAGAACAAACAGAAACTAAGTCTTTATGCGGATCAACATTGATTTGTATGCATGGGCTACCATTGGCTATATTAGCTCTTACTTTTTATCTGAACGTTCGGCTCTAAAATTGTGTGTCCTATTGTTGAGTCAGGTCATAACACTGGATAGAAGAAAATTATGTAACATCAACAAATTAGTTGTAAGAATGGCGGTGAAGTAGATGGGTACGGTCCAAGGTTGGAGGTTACAATGACCTAAAATGTCACTGGTATTTTTCGTTTTTTGTCTACATTTTTAGCAGTTTTAATATTACTAATAAAAGATAGTACCGCAGAATAAATAATTAATTGTGTGATCCTTTACGAGGACAACATCAATTCCTCGCACCATTGAGCTTTACAATATGCATAATGAAAATGACAATAACAACGCAAGCATTTACATGTATAATTTATACAGTTTGTTAGTGTTTACCCTGGCTAGCTAGTGTTATGCCGCCACAAAGCTAGTATATATTGCTCCAAATTATTTGCAGAAGCACGTGAAGCTCTTGTAGCTATGAACTGAAATGTTGAAGTTCATTGAAGATGTTGATTTTCTGGCGGTCGTGAGAACGTGGTAACTTCACGGTACGGCAATCAGCCGGTTGTCATTGTAACGCCTGGCAGTAGCTCTATTGTGGCAACGCACGGTCTCCTGACATCATACTGCGCCTTCAGCTAAGGTGGTACAGGAGCCCCAGTAGCGAAGGGAAAAGTGGGGGTTGAGAACAGTGTCCATCTTGCAACATTGTGCTTTACTCATCTGTTGATTTGATAGCCGTCAAGGTGATTATACCACAACAGCTTTACTGTGGCAACGCACGGTTTCCTATCATCATATTGCGCCTTCAGCTAAGCTGGTACAGGGGCTTCAGTAGCGAAGGGAAGAGTGGAGGTTGAGAACAGTGTCCATCTTGCAACATTGTGTTTATACATCTATTGATTTGATAGCCGTCAAGGTGATTATACCACAGCTGCCTAAACGGGATCTTAGATTTTCTTATTAGTTACAGTCGATGTATTGTACGCGGTGCAGATTGGTTTTGTTTGTTTTTTTAAAATAAAATGTTATTGACCAAGGTTAGTAGAGGTTTTCTATTGATCATTCAAGTGTCAACTAAGTTGAAAATATCACTACCGAAACGGGAAATTAAATTCTCGCATTAGTTTTATCCGATTACTGTTGCGAGACTGTTTTGGTTAGTATTTTAAAAGTGTTTAAAAGTGTTTTTTCTACCAGGACTAGTAGAGTTTTTCTATTCGTCATTCAAGTGTCAACTAAGTTGGTACAGCCGAAAATTCAACGTAACAAACGGTGATAATACTACTTGAGCAAAGACATAATGATTGTACAAAGCGTGAATAAACTCTTGCTTTCAAAGTGTGTGGAAATTGATTTTGCGTGGAAACTGCTTTAAATTTTCGCGTATAATTTAAATATTTTTTTGTATTACGAAATGTTAATGAGATTATTATTGCCTGAAGATAATGCAGTGTGCCTTACAATAACCATTTAAAAATCTTTATGTTTCATTTCATCTCGATTAACAAATTCTATAACTAGACTCCTTTAAAATCGTACTTTTTAAAGTCGGGAACCGTTATGAACTTTCATTTCCTTATCATTGACAGTTTTTTTTTTAGTATTTAAAACGCTTGTAAAATTATAAGATAAATATACGCCTTTCACAATAACATCATAAGGAAAATTATATGTTAAAAATATTCCAATAGTAATTTATATGTAAGTATATACTCGTAGAATAATGAAAGCTAAACGCATCATATTTCTTCTGTTGGCTGTTCCGTGTGTTGAAACGATCCACAGTTGGTTTTGAAATTATAAGAATTTCTAATTGGCGAAGTGGTGAAGACAACGTGTTGGTCGCATAAATGAAACTTCTTGATGTGTTTTGAACCTCTAATATGTTCCTTTTGGCAATTCTCTCTTAAAAGTATGGCGATTGAAATCTTAAGCATAAGAAGGTGCTTTAAACATGATATATGTCCCATTTCATTGACAACTGTATTAGTAGAATCTCTCTAGCATGAGTACACATGTGAAGAACTGGAAGAATTATTGGGAAAAATATCATTCAGTTGTACGATTCTATGTATCGCTTGTCTTACATATGTGAAGAACTAGAAGAATTATTCCGAAAAATATCTCTCACTTGTACGATTCTATGTATCGCTTGTCTTACATATGTGAAGAAATGGAAGAATTATTCGGAAAAATATCTCTCAGTTGTACGATTCTATGTATCGCTTGTCTTACATATGTGAAGAACTGGAAGAATTATTCGGAAAAATATCTCTCACTTGTACGATTCTATGTATCGCTTGTCTTGCATATGTGAAGAATTGGAAGAATTATTCGGAAAAATATCTCTCAGTCGTACGATTCTATGTATCGCTTGTCTTGCGTATGTGAAGAACTGGAAGAATTATTAGGAAAAATATCTCTCAGTTGTACGATTCTATGTATCGCTTGTCTTACATATGTGAAGAACTGGAAGAATTATTCGGAAAAATATCTCTCAGTTGTACGATTCTATGTATCGCTTGTCTTACATATGTGAAGAATTGGAAGAATTATTCGGAAAAATATCTCTCAGTCGTACGATTCTATGTATCGCTTGTCTTGCGTATGTGAAGAACTGGAAGAATTATTAGGAAAAATATCTCTCACTTGTACGATTCTATGTATCGCTTGTCTTGCATATGTGAAGAAATGGAAGAATTATTCGGAAAAATATCTCTCAGTTGTACGATTCTATGTATCGCTTGTCTTACATATGTGAAGAACTGGAAGAATTATTCGGAAAAATATCTCTCAGTCGTACGATTCTATGTATCGCTTGTCTTGCGTATGTGAAGAACTGGAAGAATTATTAGGAAAAATATCTCTCACTTGTACGATTCTATGTATCGCTTGTCTTACATATGTGAAGAAATGGAAGAATTATTCGGAAAAATATCTCTCAGTTGTACGATTCTATGTATCGCTTGTCTTACATATGTGAAGAACTGGAAGAATTATTCGGAAAAATATCTCTCAGTTGTACGATTCTATGTATCGCTTGTCTTGCATATGTGAAGAACTGGAAGAATTATTCGGAAAAATATCTCTCACTTGTACGATTCTATGTATCGCTTGTCTTACATATGTGAAGAACTGGAAGAATTATTCGGAAAAATATCTCTCACTTGTACGATTCTATGTATCGCTTGTCTTGCATATGTGAAGAATTGGAAGAATTATTCGGAAAAATATCTCTCACTTGTACGATTCTATGTATCGCTTGTCTTGCATATGTGAAGAACTGGAAGAATTATTCGGAAAAATATCTCTCAGTTGTACGATTCTATGTATCGCTTGTCTTACATATGTGAAGAACTGGAAGAATTATTCGGAAAAATATCTCTCAGTCGTACGATTCTATGTATCGCTTGTCTTGCGTATGTGAAGAACTGGAAGAATTATTAGGAAAAATATCTCTCAGTTGTACGATTCTATGTATCGCTTGTCTTACATATGTGAAGAACTGGAAGAATTATTAGGAAAAATATCTCTCAGTTGTACGATTCTATGTATCGCTTGTCTTAGTACTTGAATAGTTTATCAATCGGGTCTTTTAAAGATCGCATTCCAGGCTTCGATACAGACATTTAATTATATTAAAAATGGCAAATAAAATATAGTCTATATACAATTCTTAAGAAACAATATGCTTTTTTCGTTCAACTGTAAATATTAAATTTATTTTCTTAAATCTAAATGTTAAAATTAAAAATAAAAGTGTAAAGTATATTAATTTTTAAAACTTGTGTAATCCAATTGGATATTGATACTTGTATAACTCAAAACGTCAAATATACACTTGAGGTTACATTTGTGAGATCAGTTTGCTAAACACTTATAAGTACACTGTTCAATTCTCAAAACGCATAGTGTTTGTGATCATACATGTCTCGACAACTAGTGTTCATCAGTGGTTGTTAAACACTAAGGTAAAAACTTTAAAATGCTAACAACAACATAACAATTAGCTTTGTCTTCTTAATAGTTGTAAATTAATCTCTAAATTTTAATTCTCAATGTATAAGAATCACTGATGATGTCAACTTTATTGAAACATGTATGTTCACAAGTAAGTTCTATGTATTTTATGAATTGAAGTACAATTACTTAGTTTTTATATCTTGAAAACATAGAATTTTTCGCGACATATAATGTAGCCTAATGACAAAACTGTCAACAGAGGTTTCTTTCAAAGTAGATTATTTTTAAATTTTTTTAACTTCTAACGACATGCATTTTATTAATAAATTGAACTCAAACTATGGTCAATACCGAGTTTATTATTTTAATATTATACAAGCAAATTTTCGGTCATATTTTAGGTGGCCCTTTTCTAGCTTTCAAATCTATAAACATAAAACAATAATCGTTATAATTTAAAAATTGCTTACAATAAAATTGCAAGTTCAACATATAGCCTATATATATATATAATTTCAAATTTCATACCATCTAGATGTATAGTAAGAATCCATATACTTAATAGTAATTTATTTATTGACGACCAAAATTAATTTCAGCACAAATACGTATATTAAATTTATTTTTATAAACTACAAAAATTTTTTCAATTACGGAAAACATTGAGCTCATAATTTAAACATATTGTTAACTTTATATTGTAAACGTACTCAATGATTGCTGCCCCTTTTACTATTCGTTTATACATTACGCAATACATTGAAGTAAGACATGTTGTATGTGTGGTTTGGCAGGGGCAAAGTCCTTAGAGCGTTATTGTATAGAAGTTTCATTAGAATGTTTCGGAACTAGATTAGTATTTTCAAGGAAAAGGTGTTTGGTGAATACAACACGACAATATGGCAGCCTATACAGCTGCACTTCATTATCACGCCGTTATAGAGAGATTTCACCCGCAAAATTAAATTAAAGGCGACACCATTCCAAGATCTGGTCGAGGTAAAAAATAGCGCGACGAAGTTCATAATGTTCTTTTACTAAGATACACACTTTTAATTATTAGAAAAGAGACTGCAAAGAGAAACTACTAAATCTATTGTTTTGTAATGAATAGTCTACATATTTTGTTAAAGAAAATGAAACCAGATTCTTTTAAAATTATTCGGTGTATATTTTATTGCAAATTAAGGAGGATGTTAGATTAAAAATGTTCAAATTTTGAACCCAGTTCACCTGAGGGGGAAACTGTAACAATAATCTAACAACATAATATTTTGTCGATCTTAAAGATTATTTATATTAACGTAAAATTATTTTCCTATCATTATTAATTTTGATGTAAAAGGAAATATTTCAGTGCATGTTTTGACATGACATAATTTTATAAACATAGATGTTTAAATTATTAGAAACAATATATTTCATTTATATAACACACACGCAAGCAGACATTCACGCTTTACACACACTCACCCACGCGCGCTCAGTTTTATATTATGGCACTTGAAGAAAGTTAAATTGACTTGGTAATTATCGGCTAAGTATTCGTCATCGATTTTGCAAAGATTAAATAAATCCTACCTGATTATGTAGATCAGGGATATTTTTTCTTCTTTTTTTCCCAATAAAACTGGTCTTATTAGACCAACCCATTAATTTTCCTTGCATTATCGTAACCTAAATACTGATATAACTAAAGTGCCCATTGACTTATTAGTTCTTGTCTGAACATTGTCAATACATGTTATATTAGAACTAGCACAGTACAACACAACACTACACTAACTCAAATGGTTTGGTTCTCTTCAATCTTCTAACCATGTACTGGTTATCGAGAAGTTGAAGAGCCAGTGTATTTGGATGAAGGTGGAGTCTCTTTTCATGTTTTTCGCCATCTTCTTTATTTCTCTGGTATCGTCGGAATATTTAGATCTCGGTGAATATCCGTGTGTTTTACATACCAAGGGGCATTAACCATATTTCTCGGTACTTTATTTTGGAAAATCTGAAGAATTTCTTCTTTGGATTCCTTTGCACATCCCCACAGTTGACTGCCATACAGCCAAACTGGTTTCAAAATCCGATTGTATATTTTTATTTTATTTCCTAATGCGAGGTTTGAATCTCTACCCAAGAGCCAATAGTGTTTACGGTATTTGATATTTAATTCCTCTTTCTTTTTCTTGATGTGGTGTTTCCATCTTAGTTTAACATCTAGGTTCATGCCTAGATATTTAGCTTTATTTTCATAAGGGATAATGATTCCGTTAACATCCATTAGGCTCTTTCAGTACCTTATTTGTGAAGTTGATGTGGACTGACTTCACTGCATTCAGTTTGATTTTCCAATTATCAGTCCATTCAATGAGTTTGTTTGTTGCTCTCTGGACTTTGTCCGTAGGTGTATATATGTCTTTGTCAGTTGCTAACAATGCTGTGTCATCTGCAAACATTGCTATGGTTACTTCTTGGGTGGCTGGAATATCACAGGTGTAAAGTAGGTAGAGTGCTGGACCCAGGACGCTACCTTGAAGTATTCCTGCTTTGATTTCCTTAATTTCGGATTATCCTCCTTCATGTTTGATTCTGAATGCTCTGCCTGTTATATATGATGTTAACAATGAAATATATTCCTTTGAGAGCATTTTATTTAATTTTAGGATCAGGCCGTCACTCAAAGTCGTGGGCCACATCTAGAAATAGCGCAGTGCAAATCTGTTCATCTTGTAAGGCTCTTTCTATTATATCCGTTATTCTATGGACTTGATCTATAGTGGAATGTTTTTCTCTGAATCCAAACTGGTATTCTGGAATCAGATCACTTTTCTCTATGACTGTTTTAAGCATTTTCAGTAAGAGCTTTTCGAATAGCTTAGAAATTGTAGGAAGTAACAACATCGGTCTATATGACTTGTTATCATTAGGCGATTTTCCTGGTTTTGGTAACATTACAACTTCTGCTAGCTTTCAGATATCTGGCACATATTTAAATCTAAATGCTGCATTAATAAGATAAGTAAACATGGCTACTCCTTTTCTTGGGAGCTCTTTCAATATTTGTCCGGTGATGAGATCTAATCCTGGGGCTTTTTTTGAATTAAGATTAATCCGAATTTCTTGTTTCACTTCCTTTATAGTTGCCAGTGGTATTTATTCTGACATTATATTGATATTATCATCCAAAACATTATCGTTTATCATTATGTTGGGCTGGAATATGTCTGCTAAGTGTTCTGCGAATAAGTCTGATTTTTGCTTATCATTTCCTGCCCAACGTCTTTGGACTGCTGCCATCTTCTTGTTGCCTTTGCACACACACACACACACACACACACACACACACACACACACACACACACACACACACACACGCGCGCGCGCGCGCGCACGAACACACACGTACACAGGCGCGCGCGCGCACACACACAATAATAATAACTTTATGTATAGTAATATAATGTATGGCAATCTTTTTGTATTTAATGAGATTGGTATAGTGTGATATTATTTACTTTATATCATAGGAACATACTTATAAATTTTAAAAAAACATTCAAACCTGTTAAAACTTTGTTAAGTGATGCACGAAAGTACAGTAATGGAAAATAGATAACTCTCCTGAGTAAGGAATTTTTTCTGCATAGATTAGGGCTGCTTTGTAGTTTGATTTTTAAATGTTTTGTCTTATTTGTACCTTAATAAATTGCATGAGACGAGAGCTGACGTTAGTTTGTATGGATTTTGTTAAAGGTAATACTTTCACTGAAACTAACATGTATGTGTAAACTAGTTTTTTCGGAGGTTTTAAATACACTCTTTTAGTATTACCTTCATTAGGTAACTTTTTGACAAGTGAAGTGGCCTCCATTTTGGTATAAGGTTTTGCAACGTCACACAGACAAAAAGGTCTTTTTACATCATGCAACAGTACACTATATTATTAAAAAAAAACAAATCAGTCAACTGTAGGCCTATACATTATTGCTATATTTTAATGTAGTAGTATAATGTGGTGCCATTATATAAAAATAACTTGATTTTATAAATTTCGTTGTTTCCAATAAAAATGCCTTTTTCAAATTTTTATTTTTTGTCGTCAGGACTAAATTTTATTATTATTTTGTATTTCTTTGGTATTTTTGCATCACCAGGTAGGCGATATATATATATATATATATATATATATATATATATTTCTCATTATTTGTACTTAAACAATAATGTTACTTGGTATTAATGCAAGTCAACTTTCAAAGATTGGTAGTATCTTCATTGCATGAAACAATGAAGATTTAATTGATCTTTGAAAGTTAACTCGCATAAATACCAAGTAAGACTCTTGTTTAAGTAAATATAGTGAAAGTGATAAGCGAGTACAAGAAAACAGTGTTGCAAAGTTATATATATATATATATATATATATATATATATATATATATATATATATATATATTTTTTTTTTTTTTTTGTTGATTATGCAACACTGTTTTCTTGTATATATAAAGTGATATATATATATATATATATATATACACAGTATACACACACACACACACACACACACACACACACAAACTGTATATATTTGCAAAATGTATGCCGTCTGGTTGACGATAATATTAAATTTTCATAAGCAAATCACTCATAAACAATCTTGAAGACCCAGAGATAAATAATAGTGGCAAATATATTTTATTTAATAATATGATAGAATAAACTTGTTGGAATACAAATATCTACCAAAAGAAAGGTTGTATTTAGTTAAATACATGTTTTCATTTTGTCTTGAAGAAATTATAATATTCCACTCTTTACGCCATTGTGGTCGGGTAGATAAAGAACCCTTTAGAAATTCGTTTTGTCTTTTAGTCTGTTTTTAATTCTTCACTGGTTAATTCGATATTGTGTTTACCTACAAACCAAATATTTTAATGAATGAACAGCTTTATTAGAAACCTTTGATTAACGTAATTAGTAACAGATTGCTATTGCAACCCCTTGGGATCTACATTGGATTCAATCAAACGCAGCCTTTAATCCCTTCGCCTGGTAATCTAATCAAAGCGACGAGGCCAGTAAATAGTACCTTCAAACAATTACAACACCGACTCGTTTGTATGTTAACTTGTTCCTAGGGTTTGGTATTTAACCTAGGTGTTGCGTTTGTGTTTACTCATTGCATTATTAAAAAAATCAGGTTGTAAATTTTAATATATGTATATATATACATATATATATATGTATATATATATATATATATATATATATATATATATATATATATATATATATGTATATATATATATATGTATGCAATGTTTTCACATTTCCTTCAAGTCAGTCAATAGGAGGAGAGGGTTTGGTGGCCCCCGTGTTTATGGAGTGTGTCAAACGACAATGGGTAGGATAATAGGAAACAATGCTTATGGAGTTATACTCCATCGAAATTCGGAAAGGGCTCAGATGATTAGGCAATCCTCACACAGACTATCTTGTGATAGGCCTAGTTGCAAACCTTTTAATCACATACTAGGCTGACCAAAAAAAGTAACTAGGTCTCTAAAACGTTAACATTTAGGTAATTTTTCCTGACATTTTTTGATTCTACATATCATTTTTTTTGTACAAAAGTACAAACATAACGTGGTTATATAACTCCTAAAGATAATCGAAAAGGTTACCAACATCAAATATCGATATCTGATATTATGCTACTTAAGACTACTGCCTAACCTTGTTAGGCTAGGATTACAATGTCCTAGGCTACACCTAAACTATTACAGAAAGAACTTATATTTAACATGGTTGCTTAGATAATAAAGTATATGGGACTTGAGACTGCCTAACCTAACAATTTGGCACAAAGAGCATAACTAAAATATGGGCCTAAAAATAAATACAAAATGTTTTAAGACTAAACTAAACAAAACTACACGTCTAATTTTTAACATAGAAAGTTACTTACTATACGATTTAAAAATGTGCGATTATTAAAAAATTTAAAACAAAATTAATGGCAAAGGGAATTATGTTTTGAACGATAAGCTCTTGACTAGCGTTAGAAAACGAAGTATGAAATGAAAGCACAAAAAAATGAATGTAATAAGGATCTAAACGAAGAAATAGAAAGACGAAAACTACTTTGTTAAAGTGGATATGCGAAGATAAATGTAACACGAATATCACTGGGGGCTTGGAAATGGAAATCAAAGATTAGGAGAAAGAGGTGGCATCCTAGATTGTCGACTGTAAATGTCGACTGAAGAAGACATCGTAATGAGGAAGATGTACATAACAAAAAGAACGAGGAAAGGGATGTGGGAAACAGCAGCAATATGCTTTGCAAGTAAATGGTTATCAAGGTTAAAGGAATGGGTTTATGCTCGACAAGTCCCTAGTCCCTTGGTCCGTCCTCTAGGAAAGATAGACCTGTAGTGGGTAAAGGTCGGATTAGCTGAACTAATCAGATGGGGTATGAAGGTACAGAAAACCTGGCCACTCGGCAAGTTTTACTGATTCCTAGTAGTTCTGGAAACCGTAATGTCTGGTTCACTATAGTTTAGCCCATTCATTAGTCCAGGCTTTACAGCAAACCTTCAAGCTATTATAGACTGGTATCATCGTTCATGGCACCAAGAACTCCGATGAGGGGCTGGCGCTAGTCACCAAGGTAAGGACCACTATTTGGAGGGCGGATCCGTGTGATTTCTCATTAATTTTATATCCTCCTTACCATTTGGATCAATCCTTACGCTCTTGGAACGAAGAGATGTAAAGGAATTGACTTAGATGCCCTTCGTCCTCATTCTTAATTTTGTCACATCTATTTTCTTCAAACGATTTCACACACCTAGAATGCCACGGAAAAACACAGTAAATTCAGCAAACAGTTGAATAAATGCAGCTATTCCATCTTGACCTTATTTTTTGTTTACAAATTTAAGAACAAAAAAAAAGACAAGAACAAAGACCCAAATTGTTTTTCATGTTAAGACATCTTATATCAAACCTAAGATATCAAACAGTTATTTTTAAATAAATAAAATCGAAACCAAATTATAAAACCAGTTATCTTGATCAGGCAAAATATAATACAGCACATTTTTAAGCAGTTACTTCCCCGAACAAGGTTGTGAGTATAAACTTAATTGTTAATGTTAACTTAATCAAGCCTTCACTGACACTACTTACATATTATAGGTAGCCAACATACCAACATACAATATAGGTACAATATAGGTACAACATACCAACATACCAGCTACAATTATAGGTAGCCAACATACAATATTGTCACTGGATTTTTTTTAGTGATGTGGCGTGGTTTTATTTATATGGGTGTGTGAATAGTCAGAATTGTTTAATATAGTGCTACAAATTTTCTTGCGTTCCATGAAAAATCATTGCACTCACGTAAAATCGGGGTTTGTTGAAGAATTTCCCACCGCCGTATAATGGCGTCGTTAGTTTTTGACAGTGCTGTAGACAGTGTAGTTTATCGTGGTTTGACATAACAATTCGTTGCTTTGTTAAATTCGAACGAACGATGCTGGCAACGTTGCTTCAACACGACGACATGACCTATTGCGAACAACGCTAGCAATATTATGAGCATTTCACCTTCCAGATCGCCAGATCTTATCCTGTTGTCTTTTTCTTATACACATCTTTTATAAGGTAGAGTTAATAAAAAGAATCCTCGTAAGATTGAAGTATTGATAACAAATATTAAAAGCGCGAATTAAAATGTTTGATTAGTGAACAAACTTTTAGAAAGGTTGCTGCAAATGTCATTAGCGAATATGTGTTGAAGACCAGAAAATCATTTCGAAAATTTATTGTAAAGTTGAAAGGTAAAATTATTTGTAATTTTTACTTTTTATTTTATTCGTTTTTAACTTCGTTTGGTATTCATTTGTAAGTGTGAAAATTAAAAATATATTGGGCCAATTTTAACATTGGTTTGCATTCTTAATAAAACTGTCATACTGAAACCATTTTAAACGTGCGCGCGCGCCCGCGCGCGTGTGTGTGTGTGTTTTGGAATTGTGTGTTTGTGTGTGTGTGTGTGGGTGGGTGTGGGTGTGAGAAGATTTTGTATGAAAATATATAGAAAATATATTTCACAGGTAACCAGTTTGAATTTCCAATCGAGGAATAAATACTAATGAAATGACAGATCGTACTCTTCCAGATGTTACAAAATAAAATTAACTTGAAATTGATTCAAATTCCGACCCATTCTTAATTTAGTCAAAACCTCGTCATAATTATTTCTTCATATTTGTTTATTAAGGATTTATGGCAGGAGAATTGATGAGAATCATACGTACAGGAATAGCTTTTTTAAAAAGTCTCACATCCAAGGTTATGCTAGTAAAACGAATGTTGCCTTCTTGTTTCAGGAGATGGACTTGCTAGACATTGCCATTATACGAGATTGCAGAACAGGGAAACACGCAAAGATCCCGAAGGTAAGCCTCTTATAGTTACGCTTATGTATTATTGTAGTATGTATTATATAATATTGTCATGAAACTGAGCTTCTAATCACATGAAAACCCCTTAATTTTATTATTTATAATCCTTTCATAGATCTAGTAAACCAGTAATACAACCGTTTTAGTACGTGTATGATTTGGTAAGTATTTTAAGTATGATTTTAAATAAGTAAACATAGTATAAACAGTTCATTCTATAAAAAAATATAAAACTGTAGCCTATACAACAGATGAGAGAACAAATTTGAAATTACAGTGTCAAAGTACTATTTTGCTGGATATGTCGTTATGAGTGTCAGGTGTTTATCAATTTTTCACATTGTATAAATTTTGCATAAACACAAAACGCCAGAGAAAGGTTGCACATAACACCATGACAGGCACCCCCGTTCAATGCCTGTTGGTCTGCAAACACGTGGTAGAGCCTGCATTAAGAAAGGCCGACGTGTTAGGTATGTATTTCGGTAACTATATAAGAGCAAACATAATTAGAAACAGTTTATTTTTAACGTATAAAACTTAGTCCATGAGTGAATTTCCTACGGAAGTGAATATTTCATTTCAAGAATGTACTTAACAGAGGTATTATTATAATCTATTTAATATAGTTAATAGAAAACCTTTATTTAGGTATAAAATAATTACTGATTAAAAATATTATTTAACGAAATTAATTATAGTATATTTAAAAAAATGTCATACGTGCCTAAGAAAGTTTACCATTCCAAAAGAACGTAGGACTTTCAGTTTTGGCCATTCCTTCAGTTTGGCCCGTAGGACTATGTACGATAGTCTGGCATGTAGGATCAGAAATATGTGTACTGGTATATATACGTCTCTGGTGTACTGCACTGCTCACTTTCCGTGTCGCACTCGCGCAACTCCCTTTAAAGTGGGGAAAGGAAAGACAGGATTTCACCCTAATTGTGTTTGTCTATAGTACATTAAATAGAAAGAGAGGTGCTATGAGACAGTCGCTATGCACTTAAAATGAAGCGCTAAATATTAAAGCGCCGATGTATTTATCCACAAACGTTTAGGAAATATCCCATTTGAATGGATCTTGGCGAAAAAACTTTTGGGGTAAGTGAGATGCAACGGTGACTTCAATCTATGACTGGAGAAATATCTAGATCTCACGGGTTTGCGGGACCGTTTAAATGAAGGAATGCCAATCAAATACTAAACATAACTCATTCGAATTATATTAAATTAATTACAATTAGATTTAACGAATTATAAATAATTGATCTATTTATTAACTGCTAAGAAATGTTTAGTAACATTTAAACTTAATAATGTCCAATAAATAAAGTAACATACCTACGTGTTAAAACAGATGTTCTGGAAGATAACCGGGTGAAATGATTTTTCTCCAGTATAAGACGTACCCAGCTAAAATAAGTATACCTATAACAATTCACTGTATCAAAGTATTTGGTGCATATGGTGTTAGGATATCGCCAGCGTTATATCAAATACCCACAGAATCTAAATTTTGCATAGATCGATGAAGCATGAGAATCCAAGGAATGCGTTAAATATCTTCATGATGTGCAGAGGCCTAATATCCGGTCTCCAAACAAGTGATAGGAAAAGCTTGTTTAAAAAAGACCGAAGGCGTTGTGTTAGAAACCAAATAACATGTTACACATTGAGTAACAAGCACATTTGATCAGTGAGAAAGGAGTTAACTACTTTCAACGCCCAACTGTCGTTGTTAAACAATAAAATGGCATTTAATTTTTTAAAATTTGGAGTATGAATTAGCTCCTAGGGGAAACTATGCCTGCACTACTGGTAACGCTTAAAAGAGATATGCCTCTAGTTCAAATGTTTTACAATAATTATTTCAATTAAACTAACCTGTCAAAGTTGACAGGTTGAGATATGATAATGTTCCTTATTATATTAATAAAGTAGGAAGAATTAGTTTATCTAATTAAAACTCTTAAAGGGAAATGGCGGGTCTTTTCAGGTAGTTTTCCGTTCTAGATGATAGTAAAGATACATTCTAAACAAGAATAATTTAAAGAGTAGAACAACATAAGAAGTGGTTAAAATTCGATTAAAATTTGGAGATCTCTTAATTGTACCCAGACACAAAACTGTATAAACTTGAAGTATCTTAACAAAATAGAGCACTAGATTTTACTGCTTCACATAGTACTAAGTATCCAGAAAAGATTAATTTGCTATAAAACGATATTAACTTCTCTAAAGCAAATAACGGTTTCTTCTAAGCTAATATAATTACAGAATATGTGACTATCTCCTAAGTCAGCTAATTACGTTTGTATATGTGGCCAAAACGTAGAAAATGTCCGTTTAATCAAAAAATTGTTGCTCTTAAATTATAAATGGCTGCGTTACCTGTAGTAAATTAATTTTAATAATACTAAGTACATATTGGAAAACATCACTTGTCCAATTAATTAATGCTGTAGTTTCGCCATTCTGTGATGCCATCCTTTTAATAAAAGAGAGAAATCGTCAGCGTCAAAGTGTGATACTGCGGGAAAAAATTTCGGTGACAGTGAGAATCGGCAATTTTGTCAGAACCCAAGATTATTTGAAAAGTAGACAGCATTATATAAAAGCGCAATTAGATTCTAGTTTCGCAAAATCGCTGTGCCCTTAGGTTGCCTACCCAACGATACTAGTCTCGCAGTACTCGGCCTGGCAATGAGCCACCTATTGTGTACTTCAAAAGGAAAATATATTATATTTAAGTATTCTCAAATATATGAATAAAATTGTATTTCATTGACAGAATAACCTTATATTGTTGATTTATTAATCAATTTATTTTGTGTTAGGAAACATTTTTCTTCATTTTATTATTCTTTTTTCAGTGAGACTACAATTTTATTGATATATTTGCCAATACGTAAATACAATAAGTTTTCCTTTTGAAGTACACAATAGGTAGCTAATTGGCAAGCTTGCACAAGGACTTTTGTGACAGGACTGTAAGGGTCGGTCGGCCGGCACCTGAGGTCACAGAGCCCTTGCGAAACTTTACGGAATATAATAGAAGTTTTAATTGCCTACATAGTGCAGGTTCTGTTGGTGGAACTGAGCAGATCAATTCCAAACGCGAACTTTGGCTTACAACGCCTAGTCTATTATCTGCATGCAATAAACACAGTAATGGCTGCAATTAATCACAGTTTAACAGTCAATACAATAACCTCTCCTAGCCTTCAGATGAAACACTACTATACTTCATAAGTGTTTGAAACCCGCTAAGCGCGCTATAAATTTAATATACTCGACTTATTGTGACAAAGAAGGCTTGCTTCTCATTGAAACAAGTTAACTAACTGATTTAATTAATTTTTTAGAGTTAAAACTAATGTCAAATTTAATGAATGCAAAATGGACGTACCATTTCTAAAATCCATACCCGCCGGGCAAAATTTTGGAAATCAAAATTCGATACGCCAAGCTCAATAAGTATTCAATATTTGAACGCTTTTGTTCTCATCCTTGTCCCCTATGTATAACCTATTTGGTCTATTCTAGAGATACTTCATGATAATGAATGTCCTTTCATTATCGAGTAGTATCCCTTCATTGGTCGAGTAGTGGGAAGGAGATGATGGGTACTCCGCCAGTCGACACGAAGATTCACCATTTTCATAACAATGTCAGTTATATGGAGCAAGCACAATTTTTTTCCAGGCGAAAAACCTAAATAGGTTATCACCACCTAACTCAAGTTTTATTTAAAATCAAGGAGCAATCACAATCAAACGTATACTGGATAAGAGACATTCATATGATATTCGCGAAGTATAGAGATACGTTAACGGATAATGACTAACCCATATACTTTATCACAGGCGTTTAACGTCGTCACATTTTTTAATATAATTTAATACCTTCATAATTTTCTTACGTTGGTCTTTTAGTTACGTCTTTCTTTCGTTGGTATCTTCTATTTCGTTGTTTTTTTTTCAGTCCCTTCTCTTAGGTCACACTTTCCTTATATATATATATAGATTTTTTGGACTAGGAGACTGACAGATTTACCTTGGTAACAGTCCACTCTGTAGTCTTGAAATAGAAACACATAAAAGCACTTAAACAATGATATATTTCAACCACACAGTGGTCTTTGTCAATCGAAGAGAAAACACAAAAAGAAATATGAGAGAATGAAATAAAATCTCTCTCTCTCTCTCTCTCTCTCTCTCTCTCTCTCTCTATATATATATATATATATATATATATATATATATATATATATATATATATATATAGATTTTTTGGACTAGGAGACTGACAGACTTACCTTGGTAAGAGTCCACTCTGTAGTATTGAAATAGAAACACATAAAAGCACTTAAACAATGATATATTTCAACCACACAGTGGTCTTTGTCAATCGAAGAGAAAACACAAAAAGAAATATGAGAGAATGAAATAAAATCTCTCTCCCTCTCTCTCTCTCTCTCTCTCTCTCTCTATATATATATATATATATATATATATATATATATATATATATATATATATATATATATATATATATATATATATAGATTTTTTGGACTAGGAGACTGACAGACTTACCTTGGTAAGAGTCCACTCTGTAGTATTGAAATAGAAACACATAAAAGCACTTAAACAATGATATATTTCAACCACACAGTGGTCTTTGTCAATCGAAGAGAAAACACAAAAAGAAATATGAGAGAATGAAATAAAATCTCTCTCTTTCTCTCTCTCTCTCTCTCTCTCTCTCTCTCTCTCTCTCTCCCTCTCTCTCTCTCTCTCTCTCTCTCTCTCTCTATATATATATATATATATATATATATATATATATATATATATATATATATATATATATATATATATTACAAATTTTCAACTGTTAATAAAATACGTTTTTATTTATCCAGTCTATCCAGTAAAATACATTTTTTTCAAACCTGTAGGGGATGTTTCATTAATTACAATTTAAAAACCTGATGTCTCGGTAACGGATTCGAACTGAATGACTTCATGTTTGAAATCCAGTACCTTGGAACTGAGCCAACTTTCCCATAGATACAAATTTATAACTTAAAGATGTGTATAAATTGTTAAGAGAAAGGTTTCTTATAATAATGAAGAACAAGAGATGGATAGAATGAGAAATTATAGACTACCGTCAGCTTCATAAATTAGAAACGATAAAAAGGAAAGTGAATAAATAGCAACAAACAAAAATAATAGTCAAACACCACATACTACATAGAGAGATAAATGGAAAATTGCAAGGAAATCGCTTACTCTTTTGACACTTAGTATTGTGATTCTGGCATTTGTATACTCATATTTATATTAATTGTATTAATAATAAAAAGGACCTAAAATAATTTTTTTTGACCTCAGTAGGAATTGACTTTAAAAAAATTTATATAACTTGTTTATTATGACTTTTGTTTGTTCTTCTTTATTTTTTGTTCTTATTGTTTCTCGTAATATTACCTCTATTTTAATTTTTTTTCCAATTGTTTAATGTTATTGTTGTAATAGTTATTTTCTTTTAATAGCAATTTTTCTTAGATGTTCATAAATTTTATTTGGTCTTGTCGGAAATATATGGATAAATTGATGAAATTGGCGAACAGCTTTAAAATAAATTATTCTTATTTATGAAGCGATTTTATTTAATTTATATAAAAGAATATGTGTGTTGCCAAGGCTTTCTCTTCTTTCCACCCTTTATATTTCTTTTCCCCGTGCTTATGCGATATTAATGTATAGGTCGGTTCATATTATAAATATACAAATCTTTTATAATTTGGTTCCACAGTAATTGGAATTACAATAATAATCGAAACTTTTAGCTAATTTAAGTTACATTTTAATAACTCAAAAAAATATTTTCTTTGTTACTTTAAATATTTATTATATTATATTGCCAAAAATATACGAATACAATGGTGACTAAGAAAGTACAAATATATTCATTTAATTAATCGAAAATACTTGAAAATTTCTTTGAGAGCCTTTTTATTTTATCTCTTGCTAATAAAGTTCGTAATTTGTTTTCTGGCTTTCTCCATAGACCTGTTTCTGCTAATATTAAATTTTGTACCCACAAACAGTTTATACAAAACATATTGCACATTTATTAAATATCTTATAAATAAACATGACATATAATTGAGCATTTTGTATTATGGTTATAAAGATAAAAACACGAACACGCTCGAGCACACACAATTTAATGAATAACAAGAACATCTTTGGAGTGAAGCTTCATTTGTGCATTTATTGTGTCTTCTGTAGGCGAGATGTTTACACTTTTCAAATTAACTTTATGTTATGACTGTGAAAGATGAAAATTTTAAATGATTTTACCGCGAAACTATTACAAACTAGAGGGGGATATATTAGACAGATTGAAATCTATCGTAGTAGTTCTTCATATTGGCCGCGTATTTACGCCACTAGCCACGCATTTCACTTTTAACCATTAAAATTTAAAGTCTAAAATTATCTGTATCTAAAATTTCTGTAAAATCTAAATTACCTGTATCTTAAAATTTCTGTAAAATCTAAATGTCCGATTTACCTATACCGACGGTTTTTCTTGTTTTATCCCCACTATTTTGTATTTAATTAATTTTTTTTTTTCATTTGTCTTATTAGGCGATTTTCTGTATTGCTTAGAAGGTTATTTAATCCCGGGGTCTCCAACCTACGGCCCGGTTGTCACATCTGGCCCTCGAACAGATTTTTTCCGGCCCGCGGAAATCTAGCACACTGAAAAGGTTTTTGGGAATATATTTCCTTTTAAGCATTTTTACCTTTAAATATGAAAACAGTATTCGTCTCTCACTTCTTTTCTCTAAGTGTACAACTAGCTGTAAACTAGTAAATAGCTAAGCAAGAATATCTCAAAAACCACCACTGAGCTCTTGATTAGAAAAAAACGTCTAGGGTGTAGGGAGGGGGATACTAGACTTTTTGCCATGAAATATTGCCGGCCTGCCTTTCTTCCAAAAGTTTTCGATGTGGCCCTTGAATTAAAGAAGTTGGAGACCCTTGGTTTATTCTATTGAACTTTACTCCTTATAAAATATCTGAAGAAAATTATTTTCTTGTAATTATTTTATTTTTCTTATATTTTTATTTTATTTTATTTATGCAGATTATTTTTATTTCATTATAAGTTTTTCATCTTACGATTTAGTCTACAATATCAATGATGATTTTAGGATAATTAGTTCTTGTGTTATTATTTCTATCTTTTATCAAATTTTCGTCTGCTTAATTTTACGTCTCTTAATTATAACAACAATGATTTGTTTATCTATTTTTATTTATTAATTTATTTACTGTGTTTATTTTATTATTATTTTTCTATATTTATCTGTCTATGATTATAATTGACATTTAGATTATTATCTATTACTACGTATTTTGAATTATTTTCATCAAATTTCTCATAATTATTTCTTATGACTTAATTATTTTAAATATGTTATAGTTTAATTTGCACAAAGGCTCGTTTTAAATTTAGATTTAGGCTGTAAGTTTTGTCTCTCTGACATTTGCTCGTACCGATTATACCTTGAGCTTTTTATATTGCAATATAACATAGTTTGGATATACCTTATTACAAATTATAATATACAAAAAAAATAAATAAATAACTTTTTGCAAAGGTGCTTGACTTTCTCCCTCTCTCTTCCCTGTGTCTGTGCGAACGCGTGCTTGCGCGCGCGCGTGTGTGTGTATGAGAGAGTGTAAGTGAATGAGTGAGTGTAAAAGAGAGTGAGGTAGTGAGAGAGAGTGTGTGCGCGTGCGTGTGTTACATATATTTCGAAAACTTATTTAAAAAAGGAGCATGTCTTACATATCCTTACAAAAATTAAAGTAGGAAGTCTAAAAGTATATTTACAGACAGGTAAATTTAAAGGTTTTTCATTGATCAAGAAAACGGAAGGAAAACAGGATAAGATTGGCTGAAATGAGAAAAGATAACATTGATGGTTGAGGCAGAGTGAAAGGGATGCCATGAGGAACGGTGAGTGATCAAGGAAGCCAGGATGGAGGCAGTCAAGTTCTGACTCAGACAGAAAGTTGAGTCTGGGAACCGGAGAGGGCCGGTGCAGAAGTCTAATGTCGGGAGTCGAAGATGAAAGGGGTAAAGGATTAATGGAGAATTAAGTTAAGATAAGGTAGTCAAGGGTTCAAGTGATGATGGAATTAAGAAAGTCGAGAGAGCTTCCCAAAGGAGCGACAATCGACAGACCATAAAGGAAGAACGCTGAGGATCGACCGATCACACACACACAACACACACACACACACACACACACACACACACGCGCGCGCTTCATCCAGCTTTTGATCTGGCTAACTATAAAAATAATGGTCTGGCTAATTGATAGAAACAAAATCTCATATCTTTTCAATATTTTGTATTAGGTCACACTTCCATATATATATATATATATATATATATATATATATATATATATATATATATATATTTTAAAACAACACAGGTTATTCAAATACAAGAATATTTAGGCCTATATGCTTGTTCAAATTTCCAATCGTTAATAAAATACGTTTTCATTCTTCCAAATACTTTCAAATAATTTTTTTTTAAAACCTGTAATGGACGGCAATAGATGTTAACATAGTTGTTCAAATATTTATTCAATAATTAAATTATAAATATTTATAAAATTTTATAACCCCCAACTACCCTTCAGCCGAATCCCACCCTCTAACCTAACCGAAAACTGACCAAGAGGTAAGTTAACTATGGGATACAATTCCCGAAACGGCCGTCTGCATTGAAAGAAAATTTAAGTCGCTACTATTGGCGATGAACTTTAGAAAGTAATTTCCGAGCTGCAAAACTATACAGTAGAGCCCCCTTTATCGCAATCAAGACCTGATCTAATTTCTTCGAAGTTTCTTTAGAAAATATATGACCAATCAAAAACAATCTACATATTTCATCAGGTGTGAGAAATAATACATGATTAAGCTACTGTCATTGTACACCGAACAATGTATATAACTTACTGAACGTTTTACATTCATTATTAATATATTTTACATTGTAATTCCCTTGGTAAAAAGGAGTAAAAACTAGTGTTCGTAATGGTTTGGCTCATGAATGGTGTTAACCCTTGGAATTAAAACTTTGTAAACATTGACAAGTATGTTTTCTACAACCCTAATTCTAAATTTATAAATCAAGAGTAAACAAATATTTTAAATAACTCATGACCCTAAAGTTATGTAACACGACAAGGCTTATTCAGACTTTCGTCACAATTGTTCTACCCAATTGTTGAGTCACGCTCCAAAACGCCACAACGATCTTTTTTTGAGTCTCAGTCATGATTATAACTTAAATACTATGAAACTTTTATTTTTTAAGAATAACATGAGTAAGTGGAATGCCTCAGTAAATTCTGGCATGCGTTGAAAGCGTTAAACAGTTTTACAGTTAACGTGAGACGTTTAGTGGGAGCACCAGTTGAGACGAAGCCGGATAAGAGAGGCTCTACTGTGATAAATTCATGCAATGCCGTCTCATAAAGTGACGAGTTCCGTCCTTTAGAGTTAGCTAGAAACTCCTTATGTCAAGATATGTTACGAGGTTTCTGGAAAAGGACAAGACCACCTAAAATAATAGGTCTGGAAGCTCTGACATCACGACCAAAAAGCTTATTTTAGGTGGCGCTTAACATGAAAACAATGCCAAAGGATTGTACAGAAAGAAGAGAAATTAGAAGAGAAAAAGAAGATTATGCAGAAGAGAAATGGCTTTCATGGCAACGTTATATAGTTCAAATGCAAAAAATAAATCTGCCGTGGATCACATTTTATTTTAGGCTGCGGATCGTGACGAATGGCAAGATAAGAACATCTAGCGTGTTGGACCGTACTCAGCACCAGGGAAACAACGCTGTACTATCGCGCTTGCTTTGACGGATGGTGCAAGTTTCCGCCGGATATAATTTTCGAAGGAAGAAGAATTCTAAAACTAATAAAATTTCCGTTAAGGCGTATTGTCCTCCGTTTGTTTTCGTTCTTGATGTAAAGGACAATGTAAAGGACTTTTGAGAATAACAAAAAGATTGATGTTAAATGGATTCTGGAAGCTTTCACTTCAGTTCCCATTCTGTAACTCTTTCATATGTCACTAAATAAACTTGACAAAGAATGTAAAAATTAGGATATTATGAATTATCCAGACATCATCAATATAGTAAAAAAATTATACCTGTGATGTAGAAAATCCTCAGGGATACAAAAAAAAAATAACAAAAAGTCCTGACACTCCAAAACTTTAAACATTAAAAAAAAATAAGCTCACCATTTAATATACAGAATTGTATTAACTAAACTTTTATTTATAAAACAAAGTGCTGTGTACCATACTATATCGCTACCAAATAACCAGTTAGGATAAAGATGGCTATGTATACAGTACAGTCTCGATTATCCGTCTTAAACTGGCCGTTATGACGTCGGATAAACGAAAATGTCGCATAATAAGGAAAAGTTAAAACATCGGGTAAAACAAAGGAAGTTTAAGTCTTACAAATTAAGTTGAGAATGTAAGATTTTAAACGCTTTGCTTAAGGTTGACTGGTACAGTAAACACTAAAAGTTCTGAATGTACGTACTTTATGAAGATGTATGTAAATAATTTTGCGATCTTCGTCTGTTTCGCCGACGTTTGCCGTGTGTGTTTGTGTTTATTTGAGTTAAAATATGTTTTATCATTTGCAGATATTGTTGTTCACAAAAATAGATTGTTAGATTTTTCTGTTTTTTAAACAGATTAAAATTTTGAATAAATAAAAACAGATTCTTCCAGGAATGATTCATTTTATGTTTAAGTAAACCAGCTACAAATGGTTGTAAAAAAGCACCCTTATAATTAGGAAGTACATGTTGAAATGCAACAAATTATTTACAGATGTAGAGTCTGGGGAGGGTCTGATGACTGAAAGATAAATCTCCCCTTTGCACACTCTAATATCTGACAAAAATTAATGATACAAAACTTTTTCAAACAAATGCCTAAATTAGCTGTATTTTGTTACTTTGATATAAATTATGGCCTTTGTTTAAAAGTATTAACTTTCTGTGGGCGTTTTTTTTTTATTTTGAAGTCTACAGTAAGAGTCTTGTTATGCGTATTTACAGTTACAGCCTAGAAGTAACCCTATAGAACCTATTTACTATTTGTTATTATACCATTTTACACAAGTTATTTTATTCATTTTTTTAATATTCGTGTGATCTGTTTTGTTAACTTATAAATTACAATTTTCAGCATATTTCTTAATTTTTTCAATTATGTGTAAATAATTTTCATACCTATCACAATTTTTATAGGCTATATTTGATATGATTAAGTGATTATAAAATATATTTGCTCCTTACTATTTTGACCTTAATTATTTTTATTTCCTTGTTTAAGATCTGTAACTTTAATTTGTTTCTCAGATATTTCATACAATTCTTCTTTATTAGTGCAATTAAACTTGAATTTTTGTTCTGTTTTGGATTACTACAATAAACTCTATTACTAACCAATGCCCTGTTTCCTTTAATCTATTATAACACCCGATGTATGGCTGTTGTTATTGTTGCCAAAGGCTGATATGTCAAGTGGTTACAGTTTAAATTCAAATATTAAAATCATATGTTAGTAGAATTAAATGTAATTGTTTTGTAAAATTTAGAACACTAACTGATAAAATATAACGGCTTACTCAATTCAATAGGAAACTGATAGGATCTGATTTAATCATTACAAAAATAAACACTATTTTGTATTAGTCCTCTAAAATAAATCATGAGATGGCTGAAATTCGTTTATGGCTTCCTTAACTATTTTGGAATAGTATAATTGATTCATTCTTCAAAGGTTTCACATCTTGAGGACGTAAGCAGTTTCTTTGAATACATGCAATTTATTCATTACAAATTTTAATTACATAGTGTTTGGTTTTCTGATTTACTTTTTTGTGCTGTAAATTTTAACCGTTATATTAATACTAACCATTATTGTAGATTTTTAATATACACAAATATTTAATTCATATGACTTAAATGTTTATAGACAACAAAAGTATAGTATTTTTCAACATTTTATTATAATGAAGCAAAGAGAGAGAAGTTAGAAATGCCTAAACAGAGGAAAGAGGAATAAGATGCATTCAAAATAGATGCATCCATTTCAAAAGTCAGTGCACCAAAAGTTAACAGAAGCTGAATGATGAGTGAGCATCCTCTTCATGACTTCCGAAAAACATTTTTTGCCATAATTTAAAAATGTACCTGTATTCATTACTTTTATCTTTGTAAAAGTACTTAAGTAGCACCCTCGATAAAGTTCTGCTTCAGAAAGGATTGCATTAAACATCCAGATTCTTTGTCGCTAATTGTTAATAATTAGTCATTCAAGGAGATATAAAATGGAATAGGTTTTGTTTTTGTTTTTTTTTACTGTAACCAGTTTGTTACAGATCTAACCTCACTGTGCCTTTCCCTCGACGTCCTCCGGCTAACTCTACAATTTTCACGTAGATGACCTTTCCTCGCCCGCAAGAAAGTAATGGTTTATCCCTGACTACGAACTCTGGTTCGAGACCTGTATCTCAAGGAATAAACCCCTCAGGGGAACCAACCCCTAAATATGTTACAAAAACCAATTAGCCTCCTATAAGCATTTTAAGATCCTTTCGGGGTAATGGAATCTTTGAGAGACACTTTTGACTTAAAGTCTACAATTGGATACCTAATGAATTTATTTTATCTTAAATGAAAACAAAGCTAATTGGAAAATATAAATTTTGTATTTAATATTAGAATTTATTCTTATTTAGTTTATGTTATTTTACAGGATTTATCTTCTTCTTAAGTTTTATCTAACCTAAAATTACACTTAACCGGCCTATCTAGTTTCAGGTTAATAGTGCAGAATAGTGTCTTCTTATTAAATCTACATTATTATTATTATTAACACACACGCACACGCAAACGTTTATTTATTTATATCTACCGTATTATTTTCTAACATTATCAAAAGCTGAAAGTTCATAATATATATACTAACATTTACTCAATTTCAATTATCATAATTAAATTTGTACATATTTTTGTTTAGCCAAGTTAAATTTAACATATTATCTCAGTATCTTGTTAATCTTCAAACAGTTTAAAGTTATTTTATCTAGTTACAATAGGCTATGCCTTTTAATACAAACTTCATCCAATTCAATATCAGAGTCTTGCTAACATTTACCCATTTTTAGGTTACCCTATTTAGTTATACTAGGCTATAGATTTCATAAAAGCTTCATTTACTTTCACTCTTATTCTTACTTATCTACTAGGTTAATAACGGATTTCTATCCGTTTCTCGAGAATAAGCCATATTTGATACTATCAATTAAACTTAAAACGTTAATTTCCATTTCATGCAAACGGTTGAATGGAAAATAAATTTAGAATATTTATAAGTTAATTTATGTAACCTAAGAGAAGTTTCTCTCCCTTAGGCTATTCAATTTTTTTTTTAAATTTTGACTTGAATTTAATATCCTTTGAAATAAAGATTTATTGAAAAGAAAATTAAGTTGTTTATATGACCTTATACTGCAAAAGGTGAAGTAACTTCCAAAAGTTGTTGGTTCTTGGGCATTGCCCCTTTCTTTCTTGAAATTTTGTTCTTCTCTTCTTCCATGGCGTCTGTGAAATTCTCTAACTCCGGCGTTTGGGCATTTTCTTGGTAAAAATGACGTTATGAGGATATTTGAGCATCTGCCCAAATATCCTTACACTCCCTTGTCACATCGAAGCACTTTATACGGTCGTGTTACAACATATTGGATTTTTAACTTCGCTTTCTGGTAAAAAACGACCGCTCGTTACGGCAGTGGAGACGCTACTCTCCCGTTACCTTGACAAAGGCACGCCTTGTTCTTCAAAAGACCAAAATCCTAAGTCATTTCTTCCATCTTAAATTTTAAACCAATGGAAATTCCGTTACCCTGATATCGTATTATTTATGTTTAATCTTGAACCCATTCTGCTTGTATTCGCTTAACTTAATTTTTCTCGATTTTTATGAATGTCTTTTCTTTAATGCAATGTTTACCTTAATTTATTTAATTTGCTGTTTCTTTTTATATATCAAATTACGACGGCAGCGCTGTTTCCTCTGTGGCAAGATCTTATAAGCAATCTCTCTACGCGTTTTGAAACCGAATCAAATATAGTATTATTCCTTACCTCAATTCTAGGCTATATCATTTTAGATTACGATTATTACCTTTAAAGAATTACAATTTTCCCAAGCTAGTCCTAAGTTACTCTCCTTACACTTCTTATTCTTATATTCACTATTCATTATTATATTTGGTTAAATCTGTTGTAATATTATGCCTGTTGGCCTGGTTCCATATGCTACACAATTACCGTCCTATTGGCACAAGTTGTTTAGGCTAGCCCCTTTTAAGTTATAATTTTGTTTAATATATCTTACTGATCACAATTGGTTTTTTCTATGTCTAAATTATTCTGTCTACTCTTTCTTAGTCTATTATTTACTAGTCTGTAGTTAATTTAGTCCAAATTTAATTAATATTAGGCACTTTGGCTTAGTTCCATTAACTACTTTTTACTGTTCAATTTAAACCGGTCGATTAGGCTTTGACCTATTTAGAGTTATGTCTGTTCATAATATATTTTAACACTCACAGTTTGTCTAATTTAGTGTTAAGTAAATTTGTTTACATAACTTTTCTCTATAGTTACCATTTTTTATATCACGAATTTAAAATAATTTCAATATTAGGCACTTTGCCCTAGTTACATATTTTGTACTATTACTATATATCTTCCATCGGTCATTTTGACCGTTGCAAGTTGTAGATTCTTGTGTATGAGAAACGAAGGAAAAAAAATTTACTTTATTTACAAGTTTTGATAACTTCATTTATTTTGTGTGACTAAACCTTTTCTTTACTTAAAATATCAGGAACGAGTTGATAACAATTTGTATTATAAAAAGTCAATTTCGAAATTATTACTATTAGATTATTTTGGTCACATCTTTGCCAATTGAATTTGATCAAAACCCTATTTTGAGGCTGGTGATTTTCACTCATTAAATATATACAATCACAGTAAAATGTTTATTTTGTTCAGAATTTTACAATTTTTATAAAACCTTCTTCTGTGCCTTCTTAAGAGATAGAAGTGTAACGTATTTGCATAAAATTGTATTTTAAATTATATCTTCAATTTTAAACAAATTTATATTTCACCAAAAGTTGAAAAACAACGTTACGGGTGTTAGCTAACAAAAACAACTAAATGTTCACTGTTTCAGAAAGTATTTTGTGGGTTTTTATAGTGCTTATAATAGTTTAAATCGTAATTGTTTGTCAGTATATTTTTAAATTAGGAAATACTACATCTATTGTATACTGAAATATATTAAAGGGTTTTCTTATTTATTATTTAAATATATTCCTCTTGTTCTTCACTAAAATATTCCTCCTTTACTGTATTACAATTTCCTTCTATTTATAGTGTTTCTGTAAATATAAGGATTTGTTTATCAAGTACATTTGTATATCTTAGGACCCAAAGCTGCGACAGATTGTAACTATGGGATCACAGCAAGATACGTTGGAAGAAAAAACTGTCACAATTTGCTGCGGTGCAGATTTCGTAAACCTAACATTCATCAATTTCTGTTGCTCAAAGAAGGAAATAGCACAGGTACGTTTGAATTGAGAGATTTCTCCTCGCTAAGTGTATCATTAATAACATAGAATGCATGCTGATATCCTTGGATGTAATGCTTTCATTTAAACATTACGTGCAATCGTTGCTACAGATTAATTAAATTTTCAATTTTAATGTTTGGCGAATGCTTTGTGCATAATAGACTAGAAGTAAAAGTTGTATGTATATACTAATAGTGATACTTGAGTTTGAATTATTTAAAATTTCCATTCGTTTATTATTAATTGTAACCAAGAAAAGAAATAAATGCTTATCGCGCATATGACATTTAGTAGTTAAGTTAATTTTATGTCTAGTTTTAAGCTGGTCAGTCACTATGAGTATTACTGCTTATGAAGGATGAGGAAAGGCTATAAGCAATTATTGCGTAACTGAGTGAAAACTATAAACGAGCAATAACTACTTATAATTCAGTGAATTCAAGATGATTACAACAAGCAACTTTAATAGGAAAAATATTGTGAATATTTATAGAATTAAGATAGAGACGTTAAACCTCCTGATATAGGGTAAAGGGGATGTATTTTGACATTATTTGAACAGTGTCCTGTGCTTGAAGTAGGTTCGCTGTCTTTCAGGGATGTAAAGAAGTTTCTACTCAGTACACTCCCTTGAAGGATAAACAATTGTGCATACACTCTCCCTAACTCCCTCCCCCTCTCTCTCCCCTCACTCTCTCTCTTTCTCTCTCTTTGTGTGTATGTAAATAAAATATTCTGTTAAAGATAATTTGTAAGCTGATGAGTTGAAATTCATTCTAGCCATACTTTGAATGCTTAAACGTTGTGCCTAAACTAAAAGTAAAGATGAAGGTGTTGTATCACGAATTCATACAAAATATAACTATATTAATAGTTGGTTGAAAATTGGTACATTATGTGTAAAAAATGTAGAATACAGGATGTTTAGGAAATTTATGTAGCATTTTAAACCAGTGAAAACATTCTTACATAAAGTTTTAATTTTATTATTGTTAATTTAGATAAAGTTTTTAATGAAAATTTTAGGAAAAATTGAATTTTTAATTCCTGTAATTCAATTTTTGGAATTTTATTAATCTTATAGAAAGAATAATTTGAAAAGTTTCAAAAAACAAGGTATTCATTACATAAAATATGTTGTTTATCAAATGAATTTCGGTTATTTTTGAGGAAAAGGAATAATTAAAGTTGTATTTTTCTTGATTTAGTTGATAACACATGCAATATTTTAATTTAGAATTGATAAGTTTAGCCCTGTGTTTTTTATGTAATTTGTTAAATCATAAGTTTTTGAAAAGTGATGAGTTTTTAGAGTAAAATATAATTTAGTAAATGTAGAATATTACAGTTGAAAATATTATTTTGAAAAATCGTGAAATAAATAATATTAAGTCATTTTTCAGTAGATAATGTATAGAGTAAGGTCAAATACTGTATGAAAATATAGTAAATAAAATATTGTACAATTTTAGTGTTTCTGAAAAATAAATTCTTCATTTGAATATAATTAACTAAGCATAACTAAAGCTTAGTAATTTTAAATAATAATAATAATAATGGCAAAAGGAAATGTATTTGTTTTTTAATTGTTAGATTAAATCATGGTAATAAAAATTATATTAAAAACTGTTTAACTACTATGAAGTTAGTAAACATTTAGCTAACATGTTTAGCATAATAAAAAGGTTATAGTCAAGCTGGGGAGAAATAAACAGTAAGTAGGGTCATAAACCCCGACTCCACCCCATCGGTCCACCAACCTGTTCTGACTAAACAGGGGTAAATAATATGCGTAAAAATTTTATATATATTCTTGAACAACATTTCAAGAATATTAGAAATAGAACAAGTTGAGTAATTTGAGAGTGATGTTTTTTAAAACACTGTGAAAAGTGATACAACAATTGTGTAATCTTAATTGAATATGAGTTGTAAAAATACGATATACATCATACGACGACCATACGATCCCCTGCTGCAGCATCCGCAATCACGCCATCGGTCATCACCGCAGCCATATGTTTGCAGTCGTCGTCCCTGCTTTCGCGGACTCTGCCATCGCCTCTGTCACTCTTAAAAGTGCTGTCTCCATCTGTGGGGGCTGATGACCTGCACCTCCACATCCGACAACGACGATGCACTCGAGTAAGATGATCCCGCTTCTTCTTTGGAGGTTTCTAACACTTTTGCTGCATTTGCTGAACTGGCGACTTTGTTGCTGACGATGGGCGCATGCCTTTTCGGAGGCAATGGCGATGTGATTGCTGAAATTATCGATTTGGCCGCTGTACCTGCAGTAACATCCATTGACGCTGCATCGAAATCCATCGAAGGCGCAATCCCATTCCTTACAGCCGTAACTTAGTCGTCGGTTTCTGCCTATGCCCTTCAGCGAGATGGGGCTGATTCAGAGGCAGCGGCTTCGGCGGCATTTGATTTCGTTGCAACGTCTTCGCGGCACTTGATTTCGCTGCAGTAGTAAAGGGCCAGGGACGGTAGGGCTTTCAAATGGGGCAGTGGTGGTGGCAGAGTCAACGACGGCATACTCATAAAAAAAAAATAATAATAATAATAAATATTGGTTGAATCGGTAGATTTCATCCTATTTTTACAATCTTTTAATTAGTAAACAATTACAAAATTAATCAAAATACATTTAATTATTAATGTTATATGATATCAACTTTAATAAAACAAATTTTAAATTATCCAGGTATTTTGATAATTTATAATGTCTAACTCTATACACATTTTTTATTCTAAAATAAAAAGCAAAATAAAGAATATTTTACTTGTTATTATTATGAATATAATTGAGACAATTTTCTGTTTGATCAAGCTTGTTTTAAAATTTCATATTTTCAAATATGATTACTTACACTGTTTCTATGAATCTTGCTTCAGGTTAGCAGTATAGAATTATTACAAAATGTTTTCATCGCATTGCATACACAGAAAACACTTACAATTTTGATTATTTTACATTTAAATCTACTTTCATGACACCTTCCTAAGGTAATACAGTTCAATCTAGACTTTTTTACATTGTTTTTGGTTTGATTTCTTTTTTTATCTGCACTAATTGTTCTATGATAAATATTTGATCTTGGAAGCCTTGAAAGTGTTATAATATTCCAGTCTAAGTTATTATTTATCAATCCTATGTCTTACACAATAAAACCTAAATGAGCTTTATATTGCTAATTAAATGTATTTAATTAGAGCATAATTTTATGCTTATGCTCTGTATAAAAGTGTCTATGTACTACAGCTTAAAGTAATGAAGTAAACAAGTAATTAGCCTGCAACTAGTTTCAAGTTACAATTAATAATGAATGTCCATTGTGTGTTGAAATACTACCTCCTTACTAAGAATGTGATAGGACAATGAATAATTAATTACTCGTTTTTACCACATAAATAGGGCATGGATAATTTTTATATTTGAAATTACAGTGCAGATAATTTCATAATGTAGGGCTTATGAAGAAAATTAGCTAAAATGGTTAAAGACTTGTGTTAAATTGTTTGCTATAAAAAAGATTATATTTAATTGAAATGTTTGCTACAAAAAAAATCTTTCATTTCCCTATAATGGAAAATTAAGAAAATCAATGCAGCCGTTGTCTAAAGGCTCTCTACATGTAAGGAACTTATGTACTTAACAACACTTGTACTTTTGAAACACTCTCTGCAAAGAAATGAGCACACAAGGTATGGTGGTAGAAGTCTGCCACCTCTCCAAACACGCACTGCTTCAGAACATTCATCACTATTTTCAGAATGCAACTCACTTTGAAATTTGTATCATAAATATTTTGACAAAAATGCTGAATTTAAGTTTGGAACCAGTCATCTGAATACAGCTAGTCTATCAGTTATACACAAAGAGCCACGGCTGCCCATGTATTTGTAACTGAAGAGATGGGGATTCTCGCCTCCTTATCGTAACTCTATCTTTAATTTTCCTACTCCTTTTTTATCTCTATACATCTGACATCCTCACTAAATGCCATTTTGTAGGTGCATTTTTTAGGGATGATACATTCCCCCCTTTCTTCCTGTCCAAAGAAAATTTTCCAATTTACCCCTCTTTTAAGAAAAAACCTTCTATAAACTTGATTTGGTATTAAAACAAATTTTATAAATCTGCATAACTGCTTTAAACACTAAATCATTCAGCCCTCATTACTAAAGCAATAATTAACTTTTTGAAAAGACAGCATATTTCAAGTTTAGGTTTAATATGTGCAGAAAGAGAAAACATTTTGTAATAATCCTATACCGCTAAACTGTAAGTGGGATTGTTGATTATAATTAATCATATTTATAAATATAATATTTTAAAACAAGATTATCAAGTGAAATTTGTCTCTAAATTATACTGACACTAAGATCAAACTCCATTATATAGAACACCAATATAACAAAATGTTTAGAATAACGAATTTTCTATCGTGGTTTGTTTGGCTCGCTATATGCATATTTCTGTAACAAATCATATAATGAATATGTGTGTAATGTTGAATGAAAAATTAACAATTATATTTCAGTATAACAAAATGTTTTTACACTACATAATTACTGTATCTAAAGTCTCATGTTTATCACCGTATTTGTAAGGAAAAATAAGTACTCACAATCAGTCTCATAAAAAAACTTATACAGTATACAGTACATGTACAGTAGTTTTAAGTGTCTCTAGTATATCGTATTTTAGTAAATCAGTCGATAATGGTGAAACAAATGGTGAAAAGACATCAGTTTATGATTAAAGACAAACTTGACATAATGAAAAGTATTGATTCAGGCAGGAAAAGATAGCTAAAGATTTTGAAATTGCACCATCTACTTTATCTACAATTTTGAAAGACTATAAAAAATTGAAAAATGCATCATCTTACTCTGCCTTGCACCTATTCGGAAAAATTCGAAGTGCATTCCATGGTGATTTAGACAAGACAGTTATTCATCAGTTTGTTGATTTCAGAACAATTAATGTGCCAATTAGTGGGAAATTAATTCGAGAAATGGTTTTGTACATTGCAAAATTATTTAGCTATGAAGAGTTTCAAACAAGTGTCACATGGCTTAATCGATTCCAATGAAAGGTATGAAATAACTTGTAAGGTGTTTTGTGGCGAAGAATTAGAATTTCCTATATATGAAGCTGTTTAAATGGAGAACAGAAATCATTCAATACACCAACAATGAATATAGCCAGGAAAATATTTTTAATGTCGACAAAACTGGTATATTTTATCAACTGTTATTGGATCATTGGTAAAATTGATAGTGTGCTTTTTAATTAAATGATACTATCTCTGATAATTTTCCAATTTTTTAAGATAGATTTTGTTTTTAGTAATACTTGTCAGTGTTGGTTCAACTCAGTTTTTTGTCTGATAAGTAACTAAAAATACATTATAAACAAGAAATAAGTTATTTTAAGTGTTAAAAACTATAGATAGAAGTTACAATTTGAAAAAATTGTAACTCAATGAACAGTCATAAACACAAAACTGTATAATGTAAATGTTATTAATAAAAGAAAGCACTTTCATTATAATAAAATATAGCAAATAAACCTACAAAGTATCCTGTTAGGATAGGTTTAGATAGAAAAAGAACAATAAGTTGGTAACTGTAACATTGAACTCGGAAAATGGTCAACTTAGTATAGTTGTAAGTTCAAAACTGTTTCTTAATACACTAAAAAAGTAAAAAATATCAATTTAGTACTGATGATTAGGATGGTGTTTAAATGACAATTTTTGTAGTATTTATTTATGAATACTTGACACATGGAAAATGATGTTGCCCAGTGCAGTCAAAAATGTCTTGTCTTAGTAAAGTTTTTTAAAAAAATCATGTAATTATAAGTTTTGTTGTCATAATATTACAACGTTTTTACTTAAAAGTTTTCTTTAACATCATTGACAACAAAATTCACGAGAAAAGTCACTGCTAGATGAACTGTAACAAGCAAAATTTTATTTTTAAAATTACATATATTTTTACTCATTACTTTTTAACAAAACTTTTTTATTACATTGGGGGAAATAAGATTGTCTACCAATTATTTTTTTAAATATTTTCACATGTTCCTTTAATAGATTAGCAGACACAAATATTTACAGGTTTAACTTGCCTTGCCTGCCTATATTGTTAACAGTCCTAAGTATACTGTTTATATGTGAATAGTCTATATAAACATTTAAAGTGGTTGTGTTAAAAGTTTGATTAGAATGAGAGGTGGAAGAATCTGCATAAACAAACACACCTGGAAATGTGTCTTACGATGCTCTAAACTCTGTTTATGGAACATGGCAAGTCTAGTCTACATTCACATTAAGTTAATGGAATGCATGTTAATAACATTGTTTGAATAAAGGCTAAAATGGTGTATAAATGAAGATATTTGGAATCTAGGAGTTTCTTTAGAATCTGGTTTTCATTTAATATTTATTTCCAGTATATTTTTTGCTGATTGTATCTATTAACTAACATAAAGTTATAATGTTTGTGTAAACAAGTGACTGTTGACAGAACAAATATTGGTAATACTTGTCAAAGTTCTGTCAGCTTAAATTATTTTCAGGTATATAACTAAAATATATATTATAAACAAAACACAAGTAATTTAGAAAGAGAATTCCTACTGAAGTAGACAAAAAACATATTTTAGTTACTTTTTATTTTATAATTACAATTAATATAAATATATATGTCAGAATGACAATATTAAATGGCAAAATATATATCAAATTTCCTTACAATTAATTTTCCATTTTTCTCTTTATACAATATATGGCGTTGGACTATGATTTTTGTTTGTTACTATTTATTTTCTTTCCTTTTTCCTTTATAATTTAAGAAGCTGATAGAGGTCTATAAACTTCTTATTCTATCCATCTCTTGTAATGCTTCACTACTGCAAAGAACCTTGATCTTATAATTTCATATAGTAAATCTTTAAACAATTTTAGCTCTGCGAATGTTATCTTAGTAGTAAAAGTGCTGGTTTTTAAATACGTAGTTCCACAGTTCGAATCTGACCGAGGAATTAATTTTTTTAATTTAAATTAATGAATAAATATTTGAAAAACTGTATTAACATCAATAGTCATCCAATATGGGTTTAAAAAAAATTTATTTGAACTTGATTGGATGAATAAAAACTTATTTTATTAACGATTGAAAATTTAAAAAAAAATATATATATATATATATATAGAATATCAAATGTGTTTTCCTGTTAGAATATTTTTAAGATCAAATAATATACACAAAAACAGGAATATTTAATTTATTGAATAATAAACTCAAAGCTTTTCGTTGGTTTACATTACCAACATCCTCAGTAGTTACAATACTAAGAATAATATTCTCAGTATTGTAACTCCTGAGGATGTTGGTAATGTAAACCAACGAAAAGCTTTGAGTTTATTATTCAATAAATTAAATATTCCTGTATTTGTGTATATTATTTGATCTTAAATATATATATATATATATATATATATATATATAGGAGAGTGTGAGCTAATAGAAGGAATTAAATAAGCGATTTTAAGTGTCAAAAACCATAAATAGTAGTTAAAATTTTAAAGAAATTGTAACATAATGTGGAATAGGGTTGGATAGAAAAAGTATAAGTTTACAAATGCTAAGATTGAACGTAGCAAATAGTTAACTTGGCATAATAATATAAGTGTACCTTCACTATTGTATAAACTCAGTTTCTTCAGGGAGTATAAACATCATTACTACATTGCTATGTTGCATTACAGCTACAAGTATCTTGTTAAGATAAATTTGGTTGTGTAAAAACAATTCAGTAAAGTTTATCAATGTAACAAATTGTTCTATAAAAACGTTTCTTGATGACTGTTTCAATCTAATTTTCTTCATGTAAACTATGTTTTCTTTTGTAAACTTATTTAATATATCTAAATAGTTTATACACTGTAGGGGGGTGGTAGCTTATTGCTAATTTATAAAGGTGTTGGCGGTCTATAAATTCTCATTCTATTCACCTCTTTCAATGCTACACTATTGCAGGGAAACTTTCTCTTATAATTTTATATACATCTTTAGGTAATAGTTTTCTAGCTATGGGGAAGAAGTTGGCTCAGTACCAAGGTGGGGGATTTCAAACATGTAGTTCCTTAATTCGACATCAAGTGTTTTACAAATATTGGAAAAAAACCTATTAATATCAATTGTCATCCATTATAGGTTAAAAAAACATATTTGAACTTGACTTGATAAGTAAAAACCTATTTTATAACCAACTGAAAATTTTTACAAGATATATATATATAAGGAATTAAAAATACTGTTCCATATGATATATACAACCATCATCTCTACTCTATCAACATGTAATTCCTTAGCATCTATAAAATTTAACTTAATTTTCTCATTTCTTTTATTAATGCATTTTTTATCATTTTCATGACCTTTTCTTTTTCTTTAACTTCTTTAAACAAGTATATATTTGCTGCCATACTTATTTATTTTCTGCCTAGCCTATACTTTAACTATTCTCATGGTCACTTGCTATATTATTCTCTGCCTTATTTTGATTCCTTTTATCCTTTTCATTTTATTTCTGATTTTATTTTCCTGGTCTTTTAGTTTAGAGACCTGTATTTGTTTTATTTCCAATCTGTAAAGGGGAACTGATACGAAGTAAATATAGTAAAGACCCATATTTTTGTTTGGAGTTTTGTGGTCTAAATCTAGTGTGTAAATATGAATGCCACTTAATTTTTTATTTAGTGTTTCATATTGTATTTTGTTCTAATATTTCAGATGTTTTTTAAGCTCAAAATTGATCCAATTTATATCTCTCTCATTGTGGGTATAATCATTCTCTTTTGAATGATATGCTTATTTGTAAACTTATTTCTGATATTAAAATCTACTATTTTTATAAACCTGTCATTCTAAGGATAAAGTGTCTTCTTTAAAGAATTTACTGATAACCTAAGATAAATAACAGTAAGTAACAATATAACCATCGCAGTAATATATCCTATATTCATTTAGATTCATATTAATATTTAGTCTAATATTTACCTTATTAACAAACAAATATTTTGGGCTAGTAAATAGTTACATTTCTTTATACAAAAAGAGTTTTAACATTGGAATAAAAATTAGTATTACTTAAATTTCCCAGAAACCATATACAATACCCCGTACTTACACGATAGGTGGGACCGAGCAATAACCGTAAGTCGAATTGACGTAAGTTGGGGTATAATTTTACATACAATTTCATAGGAATCATGTTTAATTGGGCCAAAGACTAAATAAACAAAAATTTAAAAGAAAAATGTGAGCATTAAAATCTTAAATTCATAATACAACCAAAAATTATATTATACATATATATACATATATATATATATATATATATATATATATATATATATATATATATATATATATATATATACATATATATATATATATATATATATATATATATATATATATATATATACATATATATATATATATATATATATATATATATATATATATATATATATATATATATATATATATGTATGTATGTATGTATGTATGTATGTATATACATATTGCAAAGAAGTAAGTAAAAAGAAGTTATTTTGAAATAGAAGGCTTCAAAAAATCTAGTAAATTCGTTTAAAGAATTGAAGATTTTTTCTACTCATGCAGAATTTCCTCGTAACTCGCTAATATTTTTGTTTTGTAGCAGGAATACGCTCATCGTTGCAGTCCAGGTTTGCCAAAATTTGTAAGCCTTTCTCAATTAAACTAAAGTCTTTTGCCAAGTTTCTAATCGTCATTTCATTCTACTTCAACTGGCTCTAAAGAATCTGCATTTTTAAGGTCTTGCTCTTGCTTGCGCATTTCTATGAGCTCAATTAATTGTCAACTCCTGCTTGTGTAAACCCAGCAGTTCTTGAATGTCATCATTATCTACTTCTGAATTTAGTCGTCTGGCAAAACTGACTTCTTCAATCACATCAGCAATTTCATCAGACTCTGGCACTCATTCTGCTTGAGTTACAGTGCCGAAAAAAATAGACACCTCTTTCCAAATGCCAAACAAAGTTTTTTAGAAATTTTATTTAAAGATTGTCCAATGATTCTCAAAGCATCTAAAACATTGAACATCTAAAGCATTGAATTGTTTCCAAAAAACTTCAACAGAGATCTCATTGTTCTGTCTCATAGTAGCTTCATGCATATGCGCAAATGATCTTGTGTAATAAGCTTTAAAAGTTTTGATGACTCCCTGATCAATCAGTTGAAGCAAATTATTTGTGTTTGGTGGCAGAAATATCTTTTCATGCGTGTGTCGAAATTAGTTAAAGTAGTAGTAGAATGCCAAGTACATTGTTAATTAATAGAAATTACTTTAAAAGAAATTTGTTTAGACCAATAATAAAGTTTGTTTTGAGGTATGAAATGATGAGCAAACCAGTCCTAAAAAAAAGCTGTCACCAAAGCCTTCTGATTCAACTTCCAAATCACGGGCTAGCTAGCCTTAGAAATATATTTTAATGCCCTCGGATTTTCTGAGCGATAAACTATGAGAGATTGCAACTTACAGTCAACAGCTGTATTCACACCAAATATAATTGTCAATCGGTCTTTGGCGTCCTTAAAACCTGAAAATATTTTCTCTTCTTGCCCTGTAAAAGTTATCTTAGGCATTTTCTTCCAGTACAACCCAGTTTCTGTGTAAATCGGACAGCTTGATTTGAAACAACGTAACTTGGGAATCGCGTAAGACAGGGTAGCGCAAGTCAAGGTATTACTGTATTCATTTATAGTATTTGCAAACTTTATGATTTCATGGAAGAAAATAATAAATTTTCACTTCCAACTAAAATGCTTCTAAACAATTCTTTCTTAATATTTTCTGAAAGTTTGTTAATGGCCTCTGGTACAACTACTGATTTTATTTGTGAACAAAACAATAGGTTGTAAACTTTAAATTCTATAAACATGCTTTGATTTTTGAGAGTACAATTAAATCATAAATTACATTCCTTCATCAAGCAGTTCCAGTTTTGGTCTATTTGTATCAAACTATACCAAAAACTTTGAAGCTTTTCAGTCGAAATCATTTTCAATGACATCTGGTTTCTCTCAAGTAACACTACTATACACCAATCCTCACCCACCATCATGGAATAAGCTAAACTTATTGACAGAACCAAAAGCTCATTTACCATCACATCTAGGACCTCAGCAATTCCTCTGGACTCCTTTTTATTTTAATACCACCCTCATAACTTCACACCCTCTTTAATATCCTGCATTGTGTATTGTTGAATCCTCTTACAAAAGTGATTAGTGTTAAAATAGTTTTTATTCAAGTTTAAGGTAATTTGTAATTAGACTCAAGCTACTAGTTGTTAGTACTGTATTTTTATTTAAGTTAAGTTTTGTTACTTTAACTGAATAGTGTTAAATCATTACATATACAAATTGTGTATCTTGAACAAAAGTACTTTTTTCCTTACATTAAATATACTGGGAAAAAAGTCAGTTACCCTGTCCCCCATTAAAATAAAAACGTCCCTTTCCTTTTGATAAACCCCTCCCAAATACCAGTCAAACCACAAAAGCCCTAATCTCGTATTCTACCCACAGCCACTGTTAAAAATCTGCCTTGCAGATCATGGCAAATCAAAAATGTCTGACTGGCTGACATCTTCCTTCTCTGCCTGACTGATTAAATCATGAATGTTCATTTAAGTAAAGCATTTTCAGACGAATTGAATACCTTTCTTAAATTTTGTATAGTGAGTGTGTTTCTATTTTTGGATCTTTAGGTTTTTCAATAATTAAAACTTTTATATTGTTGAATAAATATGCCATATTCCAAAGCTTTTAAAGTTTGTTTAGCCCAGTTTTTGTAAATTTCATCATGCCATTTACAATCATTCTTTTATCCTATCAGCTCATTTACATTTTTATTGACAATAAAGTTTCTAGTATAATCTCATTTTTCCTCAGACTTTATTCTTCGATTTTATGTTTTATGATGATACATTTAATAATCACCTGATTTTTATTTCACCAGTTTATACAATTTACGTTAAATATTCTTCCTATTGAATAATTTCTGGTTTTAATAGTTCTTTTATTGAAAAAAGAAATTAATAAAACTTATAGACATCTCTTTAGTGGAAGATATTTCTTAACAAAAAAAAATTCTTTCAGACACACACACAAACAATGTATTATAAATTTTTGCTGGTTATTTCAATTTTATATTTTTTACTTTAATTTGTTTTAAACTTTAAAATTCTTATGACCTTCTATTAAAAATATTTGTGTTCTCAGCTGGAGTATTGTGAAAATAATATTTTTTTTATTGGTAGTTTTGTGAAGAACATTGCTTGCTTGATGCAATTTTCTTTTTTCTGGTGTTGCCAACTTCTCTGCAGTGTTGTTAAACTTTTATTCTGAATAGTGTTTCCTTTGACACATATAGTAGATTATTTGAGTTCTCTGATTATTGTGAATTTAATTGCAGGTTTATATAGTTATAAATTTTCCTCTATGTTAATTTTAATTCTTTTGGTATTTGTTGTATGAGTGTCATATTTTTTAGCTAGAAAGTTATAATTTTGATTTGTTTAAGCAAATCAATATATTTATATGAAGTGGGAGTGTGGGGTTTATCTATATTTATTATTTTCTAATCTCTGCTTTAAGGCAGTGGTTTCCAAAGTGTGCAACACAGGCACCGGGATAAACAGATATGATATGCTTAGTCATAGATGTCTTACAGCTTGAATAAGTTGTGACGGAAACCTGTTATGAGAAGGTGGTAACACAATAAAAGTCGGGGGGGGGGGGTGATTTGTTTTCCTAAACCTTTATCATGGCAACTAATAAGCAAAACTTTGGATGAAATTAAAACATTAATTTAACTAGTTGTACAACTTTGAAAAGGTTTTGTTCGTCAATGTTAAATAAAAATTATTTAACATCCCAAGAGTCATTTTCTTGCTGCCAAGTTGTTGTTTTATAGCTAAAGTTGAACAGTAGTAGTTTTAACAGCTTCGGAGAAAGGTTTTTGCTAACTTTCAAATAAATAGCCTTTCCCTTTTAAATACTTGTATAATTAAAGCTGAACTCTTTGTTTAATGTGAGTTATGTCTATCCTTTGCATAAAACTTTTTAATATCTAAAGTATAAAGTGCTTGTAGAAATTTACTACTTTACAACTTTATAAACTCTATCGAGAAAATGAACAGAATCTATGGCAATACATCAAGTTGAATCACATTAGAATAATATACACCAATATTACAATAATAATGTCATATTAGAAACAAATTCCATTAAAAATAGTCTTCATTAAAAAAATTTAACGTTTTACAGGAGCAAAATTTTTGACAAAGGAAAAATATAGGAGACTGGCCAGAAAATACACACCCAGATTGGCCAGGTTCTCTCGTGTTGACTTTTGTTAAGCATAAGGATTAGAATTGTAGTAAGATCCGATGTTTCTAATCTTTTTTTTTTATTTAAAATTATTGTTTCACCAAGGAGTGAAAATGAATATAGAGTTATGTGTATTCCTGTACAGTCCTTCATTAATAAAATGAATACATCTTGCAATTAGCATCGTATATGAATGGTTACAAAACAAATTATTGAGAAAATCAATGGTTTTATGTTTAGACTTAGTAAAATTATGACTTCTTGAATTAAATGAACAATAAAATCCATGAGCTCAACATTTTTTTTTGTAATAAGGTGCATTTATTATATACAATTTGTTAAAATTTTATACATCAGGCAAAAGTGAAGAATTTTGTAAATAGTTTAAAATGAATTTTCGAACATTATATAATTCTAAAACTATCCTGTTGGTGGTTATACTTTTTGAAGTTTCCGTGATTGTATACAAAAAATATGAACTGCAAAAAATAATTTTATTCTTTCAGAATCATTTGGTATACTTTGCTCTTTTCCTGGAGAATTTTGTTTATCCCAAAGCACTTAACTCTGAGTGGAGCTGCATCATTTCTTTTGAAAAAATCCAAGAGAATGTGCTTCAAACTTTCTTCTTTCCTTGAACACTGACAAATGGAAAGATGGAGATATTTGTAAACAAAACTGCTGTAGATAAGAATTAATTGCATTAAAGTCAATAGTAGGTGTGCTCACAAAGTAGCAATAGCTTTTGACCAATTGTATTTTTACAATTTACAATACATATAATTATTTTATAGTTCTGTTTAAAATCTGTATAGAATTTTGCCCTCATTACCATTTACTTTAATCATAAGACCATTTCAGTTGACTGTTTTTGTTTGTTGAAAGAAAACTGGTTTTGGAATTACAAGGATGTAAGTGATATCATCCCTTTTTTACTTTACATGTATACCTCAGTGTTTATTTTTTCATTGCAGCACCACATGTTTTTCATTAGTTATTTTTAGGACCCTAAACACATCATAAAGTATGCTGATGAAAAATAATTACTACTTTTGTTCAGTTCTGTGATGGCGTCCAAAATTGATCTGGAGTCCATAAGAATACTTAGAGTGTACAGAAACAACATTATACCATTCAGAGTGGCCGTATTTAATACACCACTCTTTTAATTTTGCAATAAATGAGAAGTTTATGAAAGAATTTTTTTCTTATAGAATGTAGCATTTTTTGTCATCAGTAGGGGATTTAAGTCAGTATTTTCCTCATTTATTTTTAACCTAATGTTCCTTTGAAATCCATACGATTGCTAAATAATGCAATAAAAAAAGGAGGTAATGATATATTGGATAAGTTGAGTGTAATCTGGCTTTTAATAAATTATTATCATTTATTTCATCTCATAATGACAACCACTTCACTTTTTTTTTACACTGAGACAGAATTGTATAAAATATGTATTTTAAAACATTCATAAACTTGATTCAGTTTGTGTGTGTGTGTGTCTAGAGGAAGTCATCCTTCAAAGCAGAGCATAATCTTTATATAGCTGTTAGACTAAAACCTTAGATAGGGGGTTGATTAATAGCTTCAGAAAGTAGTGACCTTGTAAATATCACTCAAAAACTTGGATGCCAGTATTGATGTCAGCTTTTCAGCCCTTGCTATGATTTATTAACAATGTCTATCATCAACTACTTCATTTCAAAATAAGAAATGCATATTTCTCAAGTGTAATTATTAAATAGAATTCTGTATCAGGCTGTACTGAATTATAAAAATATTTATATACTTTAAGTGGTTATTGTATAACTATTTACAATCTGGCCATAAATTATTCCGTTTATGACAGGTTTGTTTTTAACAAAAATACCATTACATCAGGTATTTGAATACTACCATCCAATGCAGCAACCAGTTAGGTGACATTATGACTTTTTTTTCACTTTATAACCAAACCTATCCCAACTCTACAATTTTTCTATTTGTAAAAAAAATTCACCATAACAATCTATACATCAAAAAAAGAAAAAAAAAGATTCTATAAAAACCTGCTGTAAGTTGTTATTCAAGGCTATAGAGAACTCAAATGTCTAGTTGTGGTTAACAAACTTTATTATTTCATTTTTCTAAAAAAACTTATCCTAAATAATACCAAAAAACCTCTAATCAAAAATATGTTTACTCTAGTCTTATGTACATTTCAGTTACCATGTATCCCTCCTCGGAGACATGCACAAACCAACTGGTTAACTCTGTACAGTTCCCTTACTGTGCTAACTGTAATAGATGTACCAAACTATTTGGAGACAACTTATCCTAACTGCATAGTTTTCATTTATACATTGTATCCAGGTGTATTCAGCTGCATATTAATTTAATATAAGCTGTGTGGTATTTCTTAAAGGATTTTTTGATAATGGAGTATATTTCTAGAAGGATGTTGTGTTACTATGGCGATAATTAATGTAGGTTAATAACCATTATTTTAAAATTATATATATATATATATATATATATATATATATATATATATATATATATATATATATATATATATATATATATTTAATTCCGGAAGCAAATTGACTCTCATGAAATTCCTCGAGCAAGGCACAAGATAAGATAGCTTAATTAGATTCATATTAAAGCTTGAGGGCCAAGAATGGTGGGAAAACTATCACAGATGTTAAAAATTACCGGTACTTCGCCCCACTGGCCTTGATAGATCCAATGATTTTCTAATAGAAATATCACTACAGTGGGTTTATTAATAAGTAAAACCTATATGCCAGATAATGATTAATAAATATACCAGATGGTGGTAACATCAACTGATATTAACAGCTGATGTAAATTTCATTATTTATTTATTTAATTTGTATCATTCTGTTTAATTGAAATGTTGAAATATATCTAATATATTAAGGCTGCGAGTTTGTGAAAAAATTTGGGAATGGTGTACAGTAATAGTAATGGTTAAGGATAATTGCAATGGGCAAGAAAATTGCATAATTTATTGTTTGTTTGTTGATTTTAGTGCAGCGTTCAAGTGCAAATGTTGAAATTAATCGTAGTGGAGAAACACTGCGAGTTCGTAGACAAGTATTTATGAATGGTACACAGCAGAGAGAAAGGTTAAGGATCATTTACAATGCATGAGGAAGGGCTGATGAACATATACACAATTTTATTTGTCTTGAATGAAAATTATGTGACAACAGATAAAAAATATGCCTTTTTCATTTGTTAGGTCTCAACTTCCAATAAGGCTAACCTTTGCAATGGCAAAAAACAAAGCTCGAGGTAAAACCTTTGAAAAAATTTGAATCTATTTGGAAAACCCAGTATTCAGTCATGGACAATTATATGTAGCTTTTAGTAGAGCAAGAGCACCTCAAAACATTAAGATTCAAGTAGAAAACCAAAGCACACAAGAGTAAATAAAAGATGATGAAAATAGCAAAACAAAAACATTGTTTACCAACAAATACTATTGTGATTCTACCATAAAATGTATTGGTATTTCAACCACATTATTTATATTTAAACTATTAAAAAGTATTTAACAGTCAATATCTCATTTCATTTTTTTTTTTTTGTAAAAAAAAATCAAAAACAAACAACAATCAAGGCTGGTGTGATATTTTTCAAGTATTTCCCAGTAAACTTTTAAAAAGCAAACATTCTGTAGCACATAAACAAATCACCTTAGCAATAATTAAAAACATGTTTTATATTAACATTAAATAAACACAAAAGCAATAAATTTTAAACAGGTTAGAAAGTGTGTAAATTACAAAAAGCCTGTGAATGATTGAACACATGAATAAAGTAAATATAAAATTCTAAATTTTTAATATGTTGAGCATTCATGATTTAAATTTTTTCAAAATAAAACGTGTCTTCATTTCCTTTATGACATAAAGCTGTGGACAGTTTTAATTTCCTCATAGGCATTTCATATAGGCAATAAATAGGAATTTATCACTGTTTGACGTCAATACCTGTGGGGTGTGGTTTTATGATCCGATTTAACCTTTTTCATATTTATTGGATCACGGTATGTTTAATAATATTGGATAAAGTATTTATTTTACATATGTTCCAGCTGCTCATAAAATCTATGAATAAGCTTAGTGAGAAACTTAAACATTATGAAATAAAATTAATATGTCATGTAACAAAATATATATATTTTTTTAGCTTTGGTTATGTGTCTCTTATTATATTTAAAATTATGAATAATGTATTTTTTCATCAAAACCTTTACAACAAAACCTTTCATCTAAGTATTGCGATACATTAATCTGTTACTTACCAAAGCTGCATGATGCAAAATCCTGTATTAAGAAATAAAGCCACTTAAATTCAACCTTATTGAAAGTATTAAATGACATGACAAGTTCAACTGGATAATGTTAAACGGTCTTTCTGGTATTTAAATATTTATTATAACAAATAAAGCTCCTAACATTTGCAATTTCAGGCAGTGTGAAGTTATTTCAGACTTCAATTATTTGAAACCTATTTTGAATCTGAAATTCATCTTAAACAATTTGAAGAAAATACACTTGCACCTTAGTTGACAAATAGAACATCCTTTATTTAAAATAGATTGTAAAGTGTAAGTTTGTTCAACTTGTTGCAGTTTGTAAGACAATGTTAGTAACTGCATCAAATGTGAACAGGATCTGACTTAACACAGACGTGTCCTGTATAGAGATTTTACCTATGATCTTGAAGGAAGTAGAGTTTGGTTACTTCTTTTTACAATGTAGGCAAGCTACTCACGATAAAAAACTGATTAGTTTTCAAAATTCCTACAATTTGTGTTCTGTTTTACAAATTTTATAATAAACACTGCCTAATATAATCTTTTTCTACTTTTGCTAGTAATTTTTCAAGGGCTGAAATGTGTGTTTTAACAATTACTGAATTTTATTGCTTTATAAAACTTTTCCTACTTTTTATTTTCATTTCAGATTTACTTAATATTATCTCATGTTTTTAAAGGTATTGCAGTAGACATACAAAATTTACTTAATATTATCTCATGTTTTTAAAGGTATTGCAGTAGACATACAAAATTTACTTAATATTATCTCATGTTTTTAAAGGTATTGCAGTAGACATACAAAATTTACTTAATATTATCTCATGTTTTTAAAGATATTGCAGTAGACATACACAATTTACTTAATATTATCTCATGTTTTTAAAGGTATTGCAGTAGACATACAAAATGTAACTAGCTAATGAAGTTATTGTATAAAAGTTTTTTTGTAATGTCCAGAAATGCATTTACATTTATAACCATACAGGGAGTCGAAGATTTTCAAAAATCAACTAAAAATACTTCAGAATGTTAATAAAAAATACTAGGTATATTAAATTTTAGAGGCTGAATTAGTACAGTTGGCACAACTTTCCATATTCTTATAGCCTACAGTCTATAATAGTATCCGTACAATAGATGCTGAGCAATCAGATGCTTACTTCTTTATAACTGTAGTGAATGTTTGTTGTGTTTTGTTTTGGTTCACTATTTTTGAATTATTTTAAAGGTCAATTTGCATTACATTTTGTTTTAATAATTGAATTAACTTCAAGAAAGTATTGGGAGCTTAGAATGCCAAGAACTTTATTCAGTATTTCTTGAGTAACTTGCATAAGGTGTAGCTTTTTTTTAAAAAATATTTCCTTTTCGTAACAAATTTTGCTGCCTTATCTTTCATGGCCCAAATATTCCCATGCTGTACTAATAATTTTATAGGTATCTTCAGTAAAGATGTATCAGAGATTTACCTTCAGCAACCTTCTCTGTTAGTTATTCATTGTTGTTTCATTCTATTAACACTTATTTAGTTAGAAACATCAACAACATTCAACATAACTTCCTTAGGCTTAATTCCATTTATAGTGCATATTTTAATATAAAATCTTTGGATGCCTTTAATATATAACAAAATTGAAAATGATTTTATAATAGAACATTTCCAGTTATTAATATGAAGTATATTTAGAAAGTAAAATCAATTATATTGCTGAAAGAAAACAAATACCTATATACAATAAATATTTCTATACGATCTTTATTATGTAAGTTATTTTAAAAAAAAATGCGCCATGAGTGTGAATAATAAATAGCCCAATAAAAATGTCTACTTTTTTAATAAGTCAAATCTAACTCCTGCACATAAATTTGATCACATTGCTGTGAAGATAAAATATAAATGGGATTTACTGTCTGGATGTACCTTAAATTTACCATGAAATTTTTTTCTATACGTCTAACATTACAATAATACACCTAATAATTTATACATTTTCATAATATCAAATCATTTCAGATTTTACTTTTGAAACGTTTTTTATATTTGTTGAACAGAATTGTTTAATACTGACTAAATGTTAGTTTTTGTTAGAAGAAAATTCACAGCAAGAAAAAGAATCTTAAAAACCTTTCGCTGGAATATATTTTGTATTGTTAAAACAAATATATAATTTAGTGTGATTGTGGTTAGTTAATGACAGAAATCAGAAGAAATCAGAAATCTTCATCTAAAATTGGTTGTAGTAGTCAGATTAAGCCAACAATGTGGCTTTAGTTTGATGAGGTACTTTTAAAATTATATGTTTAAACAATTAAATTGATAGAAATAGGTATTAAGAAGCATTTTTTAAATGTTTAAAAACTATTTCCAAATTAGCTCATTCTTATACATTAGTTATGTAATGTGGTGTAGTAAAACTATAGTAAAATCTAAAAATCACAATGATATTTAAAATATGCAACTAATAAAATATAATATTTTAAATAAATATATTAAATAGGATTGTGATTTTTTTTGTTTTAGTGGTATAATAAATTTCACCATAGTTAGTTTAATTTTTCCAATTTGTTCAGTTTTAATGTATATTGAATTGCATTACTTTCCATGCTAAAGAGACATGTTATGAAATTGTGTTAGATATAGAAATAACCACATTTATACTTTTATTAATGTATTTTATATTTGGTATAGTATTTAAAAAAAAAATGCTTTAAAATATGATATTACTCATATAATGTAACAAAATATCACGTAAAATTCTTAGTGTGTTATGAATAACCCCCAGCAAGACTGTTTTTAGCTTCCCTTATGACAAATGACATATTACATCAAGTATGAAGCTTTACCCATTTATCACAGCCTTGATGACTAAGTGGTATATGTTGTTGTTGGAGGAATGCATCAGTTCTTCATATTCTCATATACAGCATCTAAATCACAACTTTAAACATGTCGGTACATCCATTGATGTATTTGTTGTTATGAATTTTGGAGACTTTTAACTGGTTATAAATACTAAGCAATTTTCATAACAGTTATTTTTTTTATTAGCTACTTTTAAAGCAAAATGCTTGTATAGTGAAGGTTTTTAAAGCAAAAGGCTAACGTTACTATTGTAGTCACGAAGAAACCTAAACTCGTTAAAATTCACAGCATATCCACAAATCTTAATAAAAATTGGTTGAATTATTTGTAAAGATGTTCTGAAAAAAGTTGTGTAGAAATGTTTTTCAGTTATCAATATAAATTATTATTAAATCTATTGAAAAACCAGGTAGATATTAAAATCAAGTTTCAAAAATTGTTTCATGTACGATTTGGCCAAATGTAACTGATTTTAAAATAGAAGAATTAAAAATTGTGAAATGGTTCAATGAGTTTCAAAAATTTATTATTTTTGAAACGAAATTTAAAAATTTTTTTATTAAGCAGGCATTGGCAATGAAAACCTTGTTATAAAAACCTTATTCGAAATATTTTTGAAAAGTGTAAATACTTTAATAATAGACTTGAAAATGTTCATTGCCTTTGTTTTTTTTTAACAATGTATGTTTTCTAAGCTGCAAAATAAATGATTTTTTTATCAGTTCATTACCTCAATTGAAAAAATATGTATACCATATATCAATGTAAAATGGCCTTTTACACAGTTTTAAACCTGATGTCGGTTTATTTACATGTAAAGGTAAATTATAAAAATAGGATGGAGATAACAAAAATAAACTTTTCCTTCACGCTCTATAATATTAATTATATAGAGAATGTCTAACAAATATTATAATGTTAGGCAGTAGATAATACTGTCTTATGAAGAAATAGTCTTGTATTATTACTGTTCTAAACAATAGGTTTTAGAAAATTTGTAAAGGGGAAAACTTCAAATGCATGAAAATATATTTCGGTCATATAGACCTTTACATGTGTTGAATATCAATATTTTCAAGTGGTATGGTTGCAGTTTTGATTATTTCACTTATACCAAAATATAAAAAGGTCTACATTTAGCGAAATAAAAAAATGGACTGATGGCTCTTATTGTTTTTGCAACACGTGGTATGGTTGCAGTTTTGATTATTTCACTTATACCAAAATATAAAAAGGTCTACATTTAGCGAAATAAAAAAATGGACTGATGGCTCTTATTGTTTTTGCGACACCTGTATTTAACATTGGTTTTGAATAGGATAAAGGATCTTGGCTGTTGGTGGATAGGTTACAGTATTTGGAACGGGTGTTTGTAAAGAGCAGAAAATTTTTTGGAAGGAGTTTTTTTCTGGTGGACTGTTTTTATTGAAACACAGGTGAGGCTGGTTGACTAGCATTTCTCTTCTGAACAAATTTTACACTATACACAATGTATATGACTAAACCTAATACATCGTTATTTAAGATTAGTTACAAGAAAATTAAAACTATACTAGTAATGAAAAAAAATCCTTCATAAATAAACTAAAAATGTAGCTTAAATAAATTATTACAAACATCTTAAGAGTTACTATTACCGTAAACTAGAATATAAAATATATTTAGATTAATAGCTAACATAACTAGTCTGGAGGAGAGGGAAGGAGGTGTATCATTGTGAGGGATCTAATCTTGTAGAAATACCAATATAAAGACATCAAGTTATATCAACTCTGCCACTTTTTATTACAGTGGTAGACCAAATTAAATTGGAAGGTTAGAAGGGAGTTAGAAGGAAGGTTTTAGGAAGGTGATGAAAGCCCTTTTTATTTTGATAGTTTCAGACGATGCTATGACAAAATATTAGAACGTTTAATAGCTTGCAATAAAGTGATGGAAAAGTATTATCATGCAAAGGTTTGTCAGTTCGTAGCTTCCACTAGAATCGCAAAATGACAATTCTAATGGTAATTTGAGATTAAAGTAAATGGCAGGCTTCATAGAAAGAGAAATACAAAGATTATTTGTGAAAATAGGAAATGGTAAATCACTCCTTTCCTACTAAATATACAAAGTTAGGCTCTGGGAAAGTTCAGTTGTAGGGAAATAAACACACATTAAATCAGACTACTGCCAACTTTAATTATTATCATAACATGTCATTTGTTTGTAGTAACAAATAATAATCGGAAATCAGATAAATAACACATGAAATCAATTGAATAACTATTATTTAATATCTCTACCTGCCTCAAATAACTCCAGGCAGTAAAGAGATTATCAAGTTGTTGCTGATATCCAATAATAATTCAACACTAGTTCACACCATTAATTCTCAAAACATTGGAAGGTGAAGAATAACAAGTAATGGTATGCCAGCCAGCAAAACCTGGATGAAAGCTAGATATTAATCGATACTGCAGGACAGAACAGAACAGAATAGATCATTCACCCAATAGATAAATGGGAGTCTAAAGTCATTTAGAACTCCTATATAAACAAACATGAGAGCCTGATGTGAACCTTGACATGACCCAATTATTCCTGGCCCAAGGTGCCCCATGATCAATGTAAAATGACCTGGAGAAATGGATCATAGGCCTTTGGGGAAAACAGAAAAGGATAAGAAGAGGAGCACAAGTAATTTGTTTTGAATTTATTTTCAAGTATTTTCTTCGTGTTTCCATTTCTTGAAATAAATTATCCAAAATCTGGAAAAACATAGCTGACAATTCAACCATTTACATTCTAACTTATGGCCACTATCAAGACTAGAACATATGAATATATTACAAAAAATCATACTAACCTGTTTACTTTTACATTTTTTATTACTTATTCTTATTATACTTTTGTTGTAATAAAAGTATATCTTACTCATCATTCTATTACATTCCTGCATGTTTACTTAGGAGTTTTTTACGTGTGTGAATAATGTGACTTACTAAAATATGAGGATAGAAAGATGAAGACTCAAGAGCTATTGTTTGTAAAACCATAGGAGATTATGAACTCACCTATAAAAGGTGATATACAGTCCCCTTTCTTTATCGCAGATCAGAGAAGACTACCAGTTACATGCCCTTGCAAGACAATATATAAACAAAATTAGATGAACTTAACTAGGGCTAAGGAAAGTGAATAAATCTCCTGGTAAAGGAAAAAAGTGAAGATTATGGCCTCACCTATAAAAGGTGATTTCACTCCCCTTTCTTTATCGCAGATCAGAGAAGACTATCAGTTACATGCCCTTGCAAGACAATATATAAACATAAGTAGATAGACTTCTGGGGCTAAGGAAAGTGAATGCATCTTTTGGTAAAGGAAATAGTGGAGAAGATTAAGCCCTCATTAATAAAAAGTGATGTACAGTGCCCATTCTCTATTGCAGAGAAGATTAATAGATATCTGTATTATATAAAGTACAGGTAAAATTAGGAAACCTGAGATAATGAAGAACACTTGTGTTGAGAGGAGTGATAAGTTAAGAAACCTAGTTATAACACTCAAAGATGTATAAATGCATGTGCAATGATAGATGTAGCTATATTGCATACTCTGCCCCTGGATCAATTTATATCTTCAAACTTGTTCAAGCCTTTTTTTGCAACAACATAGGGCCAAGTGGGTGTGATATAGAATTCAAATTTGATGAAAACAGCAACAGGTAACTTCATTAACATTTATAATAAACTTTCATACATGTTAAAGAATCTGAAGTAAAAAAATTCTAGTTAATTTTATTCAAGCGTTAATGCACATCGTAATAAGTGTTGCTCTTATTCAATTACTATGTGCATTAAACCACTTGTGTTAGGGTGCTTGAATTTTGTGAACATGAGCAGCAAACCCTAGCAATTATGGACAATTATGGCTTATATATGCTTTTTGTGTTCGTAGAACACACACACACATACAAACATTTTTATAACAGTTTTCATTTCGCAAGAGTGCCAGTTTACAAGTGATAGTAAATAAAGTCTAGTAGAGGAATATTAAGAGATACTGAGGTTATTTTCTTGCTGGTAAAAATTATACGGCAAAAAATATTCACAATTATCTACAAGTTTGTCTTTAAGATAAAGACTTCCTCCTCTACTCACTTGCATTGACAATGGTCGATGAGCGTTACAGGTAGACATGTATCTGCAATAGATAAATTTGTGTAGATTTTCCTTGGCCTACACCAAATGTAACTTCGAACATTTAATGGGCAGGACTGTGCATAGACTATTAAGGTAATTAATGGTAGTTTAATTGTTTTAATTGTTGATTGATGTAGAGAAAATAAGGTTTTTATTCTTCAAAGAAAAAAAAAATACATCAGGTGATGATAGCACATACTGTTTCCCTTTCAAACAAACACACACCTTTTGTTATTATTTTTTGTGCAATTTTAGGTGATTAGTGATCAATTTAACTATTATTGGTTATAAAAGATGGAATGGATTGTGAATATGGTAGGATTAAGATAATCATATAAAACCCTGTAAAAGATTTAGAGGGGATCATGACTTCTTGTGTTTATCTGAATTAAGCTTACTTGTTACACCCTTGTAAGAAGAAGGACAATGAAGGACTTTAAGATGGAATTACATAGAATGAAAGGCCATAATGATTTCCAGGTACTGGAAATAAGGGAAATATGTTACTGTATTGGCAAAATTGAGTATATGGCGTAGGCCCAGGAACCAATTAATCCAAGGGCAAAGTGAAGCTATAGTATAAGGCCCCTATTGGTCAAAAGGTCTTGGGAGGAACAAATATATATATATATATATATATATATATATATATATATATATATATATATATGTGTGTGTGTGTGTGTGTGTGTGTGTACCTTATATCAAAGTTTTCCTATTCTTAAACAGCCCCTTGGTAATTGTAACCCCGAGCTCTATAATCCAGCCCTAACCAGCCCTTACTTTACAAAGACTTTATTAAATTTGATTTTTCTTCATACCCAGAAGTTAAAGTACAAGATGATTTACAATAACCATGTATTTTATATCATTGAAAAAAGTCAATAATCTCGATTTTTTTAATATTAAAATTTTATATTTTTAATGCAGTGTTTTTTATTTGTTACATTATAGATTGAATTTTGTATATAATAATCTTTGTTTTGTTCTATTTGGTTTCTATATTTGTTTACTTGTTGACCTCAAATAGTGTAGTCTACAATCTGTAATACGATAAACTTCTAGACCCTGCTGGGCAATAGTTCACTTCTGTAGTACATGTCAGCATTGAAAGCTTTCTCTTGTAAATGCTGAATTATAGTCTCCATCATGACTTGCCTTCCCCTTGCACTTTACCCAGTATTATTGCACTTAAATTAATACTGTTTAACAAGTATTTCATTTCAAAACATTTTTTTCAGTTTTAACTTCAATTGTAGCCTTTGTTATCTGCATTATCCACAATAAACCTTCCCAATATCGTTCCGTTTGCCTTCAAATTAAATACTTGTGTACTGTATGAATTAGCAAATAGATATTAAGATTTATCAATATTTATAAATATGTGATACAAAATTTTTAATATTTTTCAGAACAAAAAAATGTTAAGGATTTTATTTGTCCTAAAAAGTAACAATTGTAATATATTCGATAAGATTAGGTTTTGTGATTTCAAGTATAAAAAAAACCCTCTAGGTAAAACAAAAGCATTGTTTTAAATAATTAAATTTTATTTATAGCAAACAGTTGGTTCTACTATATCATAAATAATTAGTTACAATTACAAAGGGTCACCTTACATAGGCATTAAAAAAACTACAAGTTAATAGGGTAAGGAGTAGGGGGGGGGGGGGGTGAGTACGCTCTCTTGTTTTTAGATTTTGTTTTATATGTAGTGTAATAAAGCATGCAAAAGGCAAAGCAATCATTCTTCTGTGTAATTTAGCGAATACTATAAAAAGCCAAAAACTCTGTTTTATTATTCTACGGAGAAATTTTATTTTTAGCAGGGAATAAAATAAAATATTGTTTTTTTGTTTTATAATTTTATAAAACATACATAATTATTAAGGATGTGTTTCTTAGTTCTGGTGACTTAAAAGCTAGTTTTTACAAAATATCACCTTTGAGAAAGTTTCAAAAAAAACTTTGAAATTTTCGTCCTACTATTTAAACAATTCTTGCTATATCAAGAATATTGTTACAAAATTTAGCTTTTCACCTTCTCTTTGTATTAGATTTAATTTTGTATTTTCTAAATTATATTTAGATTATAAATATATTAATTTATAAATAAATTATATTTATTTATTTTTTAGTTGATCTTATTTAGATGTTGTTCTTTATTGGTTTGGGAGTAATAATTAGGCATATTACAGTAAAAAGCAGATTTACTTCTAGAGTGTAACTCTGTACTTCTAAGCAGTTATTTTCGCTTATATCAGACCAGAGAAACAACATCATTAATCATAGGGAATACCTTATAGCTAGGATGTCATCACATTAATCTTATTTAAATCATTAACAACCAATGTTAGTTAACAATATATTGCTTTGTGCCATAAAACACTAAACAGAAAAGAACTGGACTTTGATGTTTCAAATGATGTACTGAATTTTTTAGACCTTGTATTTTTGTTATTTATTAAGATTTTTATTCTGTTTAGATGTTTAAAATTTGATTCTTATTTATAATATAACATTTGTTAATTTACTCATTGTTCAACTCTTATGTTTGTACCGCAAAGGAACAAAATATTTTTACTCATAATAAAGAAATAAATCCCCTAAATAACATAATAATTTACACAGATCGAGCATTATTTCCTCCTCTACTCACTTGCATTGACAATGGTCGATGAGCGTTACAGGTAGACATGTATCTGCAATAGATAAATTTGTGTAGATTTTCCTTGGCCTACACCAAATGTAACTTCGAACATTTAATGGGCAGGACTGTGCATAGACTATTAAGGTAATTAATGGTAGTTTAATTGTTTTAATTGTTAATTGATGTAGAGAAAATAAGGTTTTTATTCTTCAAAGAAAAAAAAAGTACATCAGGTGATGATAGCACATACTGTTTCCCTTTCAAACAAACACACACCTTTTGTTATTATTTTTTGTGCAATTTTAGGTGATTAGTGATCAATTTAACTATTATTGGTTATAAAAGATGGAATGGATTGTGAATATGGTAGGATTAAGATAGTCATATAAAACCCTGTAAAAGATTTAGAGGGGATCATGACTTCTTGTGTTTATCTGAATTAAGCTTACTTGTTACACCCTTGTAAGAAGAAGGACAATGAAGGACTTTAAGATGGAATTACATAGAATGAAAGGCCATAATGATTTCCAGGTACTGGAAATAAGGGAAATATGGTACTGTATTGGCAAAATTGAGTATATGGCGTAGGCCCAGGAACCAATTAATCCAAGGGCAAAGTGAAGCTATAGTATAAGGCCCCTATTGGTCAAAAGCTCTTGGGAGGAACAAATATATATATATATATATATATATATATATATATGTGTGTGTGTGTGTGTGTGTGTACCTTATATCAAAGTTTTCCTATTCTTAAACAGCCCCTTGGTAATTGTAACCCCGAGCTCTATAATCCAGCCCTAATTAGACATGCTCTCATTCAGGGTGAAAAAGATGTCTATTTGCTACCTGGACTTATATCTTATTTCCATTCCTCCTATTAGGTCAGACTATTCTTATATATATCTTGTATACATTTTCAATTGTTAATAAAATACATTTTTATTTCTCCATTTACATTCATATACGTTTTTTTTTAAATTGTAGTGATTAGACAGCTTTTTCAAATATTTATTCAATAATTAAATTGTTAACATTTGGGTGTTTAGTCCGGTTTCGAACTGAGTATCTTCACGTTTAAAGTCTAGCACCAAGCCATTTTTCCCACAGCTAGAAGTGCATTTCTGAAAGGAGTATATGAATTTTTATTTTGTTCCCATCTAGTTGTGGTTGAAACCTCCACTGTAAAACCTTAAAATGTTGCCATGGTTACCGCACAATATCATAAAAAATTGCTCAAGGATTAAAAATGAATCAAAGGAATAATATAAACAAACTGGATTAAGGCTATCGAACCCTACTCCACAAACGGACAATGCGGAAGGAAATTGAAAAGAAACTGCAACACAATGCAAGCAACAATAAAAAGTATATAAATGGTAACAAACAAAAATAATAATCCAACACCATACATAGAAAGGAAAATGGAAAATTGCAAGAAAATTCGCTTTCTATTTTGCCACTTAATATTATTATTATTCTGACATATGTATATACAGATTTATATATGTTGTAATTATAAAATAAAAAGAAACTAAACTAAAATTTTGTTTGTTGACTCAAGTAGGAATAGACTTTTAAAAATATTTGTATTACTCGTTTAGTTGATATTTATTATAACACTTATCTAGTATGACAGTTCAGATTATTATTGGTATTTATTCACACTTTGTAAACTGTAAGTATAGGTCTGGTTATAGGGCAACCCAATGCTATAGAAACCCAAGTACAGCTCAGACTGGTGTATTTAATTTTATACATTTTTATTTGCAATTAATTCAATTAAATCTCAGGTTTCTGTATCTCACAATGTTTTATAAATCATTGCTTTTAATTTCCAGTAAAAAGAATTCTGCACAATGGAACACTTAATAACTCGATGTGAAAACACTCATAGATTGCATCCGCATTACTTATAAACACATTTGGAAGTTTTTCAAAACTGATTACAATGAGGTTATTTTAATGGATGATTTTTGTGATAGTTTTTTAATAATATTATCCTTGGAGATATATGTATATTCTAAAGTGATTTACAGTTGTTAATAGGAAAAAAATGTATATATAATGTTGCAATTTTTTTAAAAAATTTCCAATTTTCAAGAATGTGTGTATTTTGGGGATTTGACTGTTAGGCCTATATCAAAGAAGATATTTTATGGAAACTCATTTTATTCTCTTTATTTTAATATATAATTTATTTTATTTTATATTGTATAAACATCCTAAAAATGCCCAGGAGGTTTTGCCACTATGTATATTTTGCTTCTGTATTTTAAGTGTTACGTAATGCTAGAGTGATAGTATAAAGCCCATTACAAGCTTAACTAATTTTAGTTTTTATCTCATTTTTTAGCTCTGGACAGACGAACTCTTGAAACTTGTTTTTAATCTATCACAGCTGAATAACTCTGCTATAGAGTTTCTACACAAAGCACGCACAAAACTTATGTTCTTGTTGGACAAAACTGGCAAAATTCCAATAAAAAAGTAAGTAAAATTTTACATTGATTTATATTACGTCATACTTATAGTTCTTTAAAATTATTTTGGGGGATTAAAGGCAATCAGACAATTTTGATATAGTGTGAAATGAAGAATACATATTTTAAGAAATGAATCTGACAAATGAGTCAGCTTTGCTAAAGAAGGTAATATAAATAGATCTCTTCCTTTCCAGTAAGAGCTGGTGTAAATCTGGAAAGAGCAACTCAGTCTTTTCATTATGGCACACCCTTTCACAAGTGCTGATTTATAATTTGCATGTTAGTAATCAAGGTTCATTAGTTTTAAATTTAATTTCTTAATTAATCTTAATAGAATGTATCAAAACCATAATCTGAAAATAACAATAGAATTTTAAGAATACACACAATTATCGAAATTGGTAATAATGTTAAATTAATACAGAAAAATGGTTTATTCATTATCAGAATAGAATTAGAATAAAGGTTGAATTTCTAAGTATAAAAAATCTATAGCAAAAACTGTATCTCATTGAGAGAGCTGGATCATCGATAACATCATTAAGCTACTGCTATTTAAGGAAGATTGGGATATGGGCTATAATATTTAATAGTTCAAAACCTTTTAAGAGAAGTTACCATGAAATAAATTTTTTATTAAATAAGTTGGGTTATAACAACAAATTTTAATTCTAATTTATTTATAAATTTTAAATATTTGTTGAAATATTTTTAATATAAAGAAACTTGCAAAATAAATTAAGTTGTATTTTTTTTTAAACAATCAAAATGTGTTTTATTTGTCTTTAAAGTAATGTGTTATTTTTATTTTTAGTCCATATAAGATTTTTTTATTTACTGAGATAGTTTAAAAGCTTTAAATTAATTTTGTATTAATTTAAAATGGTTGGTTACTTTACAGCTAAAGTTGTTCTTGAATTACTTTTGTAAAGTATTTTTTTCTTTACAAAATGGTATTTTAAATGTTAGAAAATATGCCACGATTCATATGTTATGGCAGAAAATTTTATACACAAATATGTAATGGTTTATGCAACAGTAACTGTGTATATGTTTTTTATCTCTTATAGAGTGGGGTAAGTAAACTTTACAAATGGCATTTATTGTGGATTAAGAAAAAAATTCTGTACATGGAGTCTTTATAGTGAAAGCTGAGAAACCATGATTTAATGAGCAGTAATTAAAAAAGTAAATGTTATGAGAACTTGCGTAATTATCATGTCTAGGATAAAGAATGCAAGTATTACAACTTATTAATTGAAATATCTGACTGTGATCATGTTGATTAAGCCACCTAATAGATCAACGTAATAAATACTAGGATTCAGCTATCAAAAGGAATTATATTAGTGACAAAATGAATAATGCAAATTACAGTTAGTATTTGTATTTTAAAAAAATATGATTAGGAAAATTAAAATCAAGTTCAAGTTTATGATTCTTGTTGTCATGGATAAAATTAAGATAAATTACATTAAAATTATTAGATACAGATACAGATAGAACTGTTTGAATATGATCTTTCTGAGTATGGGCGATGTTAGGAGAATTATAACCCAGATGTAAAGATAGGGACAGAGTAAGTTCAATAAAAGCTTGTTAAAAGAGGAAGCGTTCAAGTTTTTGTATTTTGTGTGCAATTTCTATTAGTTTTACTAACTAATTCTTAAGTGCATGATCCTTATGGTTTGTCGTGTATGATGTACGAAGTCATTCTTTTGTACAAAATAATTAAAAATGTGTAATAGCATATTGAAATCTTTAGTCTAAAGTCTTATATAATATAATGTTTTTACTAAATTTACCAACCTTGAAAAGAGGCCTTTTGCTGTCAGATTCTCTTCTTTCATACAAATATAATACAATTTTGTATATGCATATCTATCGACAGTATTTTTTTAAATTTTGAAAACATTAGTTCAGTAAATCTTATTTTCTTAATAACATTAGATATAAATTAAAAATCCTTAAAAAAATTTTTTAGAAATAGAATGTTAATCTGTTCAACTTTAGAATTTAAGAATCATCACGCATCCGTTCTAATAGAATCAGCATCATTTTGCTTTATGCACAAGTTACAGCAAAATAATGATAAATGCACCACAAGGTTTTATTTGTTATGCACCCCTTGTCATATATTTGAGAACAAGGGGCAGTGTCTACCCACTAAATGACTAGTCTGTAGGATATTGGAAGATGTTCGATGTTTCCTTGGTTATAGGAGTAGAAAAATATGACATGCATAAACAAGATCATTTATTTAAAACAGACTTTACTACTGTTGTCTTTTTTTACGTCAGAAAAATTATACGAATTTATAACTTCCAGATGTATATATTGTGATCATTTAAAATAAGTTGTATATATTTGGCACAAATACAGGGCTACAATACATGTAATAATTATTTTTTAAAGAAAGAAGACAAAATGTATTTTTATTACATTAGTATTATGAAGCAATATACTTTTGTAACTTCAAAATGCTATTGTAAGAGATTATTTATACTAATTTTAAAAATACTTAACTAAGTGAATACCTATTTGCTTACTTGCTGACGCGTATCAAAACATTCGTCCCTTTTACGAAGCTAACTTTCTACTGGCGGTATTGGTTAGGTATAAAGGCTCTAACAGGAATGGATTTATGACTGTGGAATGGGGTGGGTCGTTTTGGTTGTGTGTCATATAGCTTTTCTAAAGCTACAAGGAAAAAAAAAATAGGTTTGGCCATTTTCTAGAATGCAGGTTGTGGAGTAACGAGCCAGAAATAAATTTCTGACGAGTGGAAAGATGTTTTCTTAACAAATAATGATATGTGCGGGGAAAAACTCCGCATGAGCCCTCTCGAAGGTTAAACACCAAAAGAAACATTTTAGTTAATAAAGTAATTTTATATCAAAATTAAATTGTAATTTAAATTAATTCAATAATTTGTTAACAATAAAAAATTTTATCACATTAGGTTACGTTGTTGCACAAAAATTGGCACAACTTACTTAGAAACTGTTTGTAATATATTGATATTCAGTTTATACTTGTTTCAGTATAGTCAAAATGTTTGCACAAAACAAAGAAGATCGTAAAAGAGTAGAAAAAGCTCTGGATTCATCAGGGTTTCCTTCGGCAAAGGTAATTGCATTTTTTATTTGAGTGGTTTACAAAAATATTATTTGTTATCATATAAAACGTACTGACACAGATTTTAAATATATTTGTAAAAACTAGATTTTGGGCAAATTTATATCTAGAATAAAATCAGAACCAATATGGTTACTATTACTAACAATGTCATTTCAACAAAACATGTTATTAAAAAAATCACATTCACTCCCCTTGTATGATTTCTCATCACAATATTAAATTTGCCCAATTAACTTGTCTTTAGCAGGATATTTTAGTTTAAGAAAAATATTATTATCAATGAAAAAATTTCTTTAAATTGCTTGCTACATTACTCAATCAATAATCAAACTCAAAATTAAAACTCTATCAAGTTTATTTAGAAAAAAAATATCAAAATCTTTAATGGTAATCAAAACATGCATTGTTCTATCTAGAGGAATTAATCTGATAATCTGAACAAAACTAATGGTGAATCTCTCCTGGTGTTGTATATCTGAAGTTGTTTTTTTTTCATTCTTTAAGGTGAACTAATAGTTCAGAACAAGTTTTTGTTCATAAAAAGCAGTATTCTACAAAAAAGTTTTATTATTTTTTGCTGATTTAGAAGAGATGATTAAAAATACAATAAAGGATCTGATTTAAATTTCCAAAAATTGATTCAAAGAGTGTTTTGAACCTTTATACTAATCATAGATTAACGGATGAAGAAGAACAATACTTTCAGATAAAATGAAGTACTTTATAGAAGTTGGGTTAATGTTACATAAAATATGAAATAGTTATTGGAAACTTTTTAAAATATAAAGTTTGCTGTATAACACTGCTTACTATTCAATATATAGCATTGATTCAAAAATACTTAGTTACTGATCTACAGTGTATATTTGAGAAGTTGCAAAACATTATTTTGAAGAAGACGTCTTCAGAGTAAGAAATATTTCAAAGATTGTAGATCATTAAAGGCCTGAAGGGTGCGAGAAGGGAGTTTCATTTAATTTAAAAGCCAGAGAGAAGGTTATAAATTTTAAAGGAACAATCCTGAGTTTGTTCAGCCAGTAGAGTTTTGTTGTACATTTACAGAGCTGCTTATTATACATCCTCAGTACCAGAGTCTATTGTTAGGCAATTATTTTTAATAAAGAAATTTTACTAGGAGAATGTTGTCAATTTTTTTTGTAGTTTAAATTATGACACTAAAATATACTTAGAACATCAATTTTGTTCAAAAATCTTCTACAAGCAGAAAAAAGCCATTAAAAAATTAAAATCATAGTACCTGAAAAAATTACTGTGTCTTAAATTAAGGTAATAATAATAATAAGTATTATAAATTTGAAAAGGGTAGAACTAAAAACAACTCCATTAAATGGCATGGCAGGAAGTCTTGTCTATTCTTATGTAGAATAGAACTAATTCAACATACATGTATTTCCCCAGTATTTATTATTGCTCTGTAATAATCATACAAATTCAATATGTCTGGGCAAATTATTGTAAGAAATTTATTTTGCTTGACAATTATTTTCTCAGATTGACCATTTAAAAAAACATGACTTGCTAAGAGTTTAATTCTAATGACTGTAAAAAAAAATTGTTGGTAGGCATTTTTTTAACTATTCATATACAATGTAACATGTTAAATTTTTGCCAATAATTTAGCATGTTGAATAAAAATTGTGATAATTAAAAAATGTTTGTCTATAAAAATGTTATTAGACAACATTGATGTGGGAGGCATGCTAAATTCTGGTAACCAAATAAAGCCCTCTATTTTGAATGTGCGTGAGAATTCTATGCTTCCATCTGTTGTGTGGCCTAGCCTTCAGGAAAAACTGCAGAGGGTTCCAACATTAGTGTTAGATAGCTTACTTCAAATTAAAAAAATAGTGATATTAGAAATTAAATAATAAAAAGTGAAAATATTTTGTAAAGTTTTAAAAGTAGCTTGTGGCCTACATTTTTAAAATTTAAATATGTTGAAAGAGTAAACAGAGTATGGTTTCAAATGTGTAAATAACCATAGTAAGTTAAAATGATTGCCAAGAATGTTCTAAATTAAATTTTTTTAAAAGTATTTCGATAGAATCATGAGTAAATATATGAAAGTTATCAGTATGCATCAGACCTAACATTCTCTAATAAAATAATTTTTAAAGATCTAAATTTTAATTTATAGAAAATGTGAATATTTTTAAAATTGAAAGTAATATTTTCTAAAGTTATTTAAAGTGTAATTTTATTTATCTTTGTTTAAATTAACTTTTTTCTATTTTGAAAATTCATACGAGAACTTTAATGTAAACCCATTTCTTCAAAACAATTTGAATAGACAGGGACTCTGAGTAAGTAAAATTGTTAGATATAATTGATAACCTTAACAATATGAGCCTTTAAAGTGTAAATAATAACTTTTATGTGAACAAAGGCTTTTTTAAAGTAACTAAAAATTACACCAAACACATTATAAAAAAACGAGGGGTTACAAGAGCATTTACTTATAATGCAGGTTAACCTTACAAAGTGAAGTTACAACTGGTTTCAAATTGTTGACACTTACCAACAGTAGTTTTTTGAGTGATAAATTACAAGGTATTAGATAAGTTATTTTAAAACATTTATGGTAACTTTCAAAAATTTAAAGAATAATTTTTAAAATGTTTATTAAATTTTTCTTTTTGTTATATTCAGTTAATTTAATATATATATATATATATATATATATATATATATATATATATATGTGTGTGTGTGTGTGTGTGTGTGTATGTGTGTATGTGTGTATAATAACTAGTGATGCGTCGATTCCAAAATTTTACCGATTCCGATACTGTTACCAACCAACCCAATAGAAAAGGAAAATTTTATTTTTTATAAAAGAGATAATGTTTACAATGAAATAAAAAAATTTAAAACAGAACCGACTTAAAAAAAGGAACTAAATATATAAATTTTACTTACTAAAAAGTAATCAATAAACTGTTTCCAGTAACGAAAACATAATTTATCATAAGTTTATTACCCCCAAAATTTTGAAGTCGGCACCGAATTTCATACTTGAACTCATATATATATATATATATATATATATATATATATATATATATATATTCATACTGAATGTAACAAATAAAGGGATTTTACATGATGTTGGAGCCCCTTGGCATAAAGAATAACAAATTATGATATAGACACAGGCCATTCAATCATTTCATCCATAGACTCATTTTATACATATAAGAAATTTATGATACAAAAGGTTTGACGAAATATTATTTTTTATATTTATAAGCATATACAGTAATCACATTCCGTGTAAATCATTCAAAGAATGGCGAATTGACTCAATCTGTATATCTAACAAAATATTTGCAATTACATATTTTTATAGGACAATATCTGATATTGTATGGTCTTTGCCAAGAACAAAGATCAATTATCGTCCCACATTCTCTTATAATATCGAACACACGAAATTTTGATTTCGTGAGAAGACTCTATGGTTCGCTATAATAATTCATGAGAAATCAACCAATCAAACAGTTGATTGTTTAGGAAATTTTTGGAATAGATTTGGTGAATTATCATCTAGAAGGCACGATTGTGCCGCCGACTTTAATATTTTGTGGGTAATAAGCTTATGATAAATTATGTTTTCGTTATTGGAAAAGTTTTCTTTACTTTTTAGTAACTAAAATTTATATATTCTGGCCCTTTTTTTAAAGTATGTTCTGTTTTATTTTATTTTTTCGTCATGCCGTTGATTATGTTGGCAGAATTGTCACTATTAATCTTTACAAATTTCTGATGTGTAAAATCCCTCTAATCATATTGCTTGATGGTTGTTAAAATAATTGACACGTCCTTGAAGAATACGATATGCATATAAGTTTGTTGGACGAATACATTAAGTAATTTATGTCTGAAATTTTCTTGACAAATTTTCCTAAAATCCTACATATAATTTATCTTGCAATTATTATTTTTCATTTCCGTTTAAAAACATTTTAATAATTATAGGAAAATCATTTTGTACAAATGAGATATTTATAAAAAAATAAAGCGAAAAGGTTGGTAAAGTAATATTTAATAAATTTATATCTTAATATTTCGTGAAGTAATGAAGTTTTCATCTGAGAATTATTGAATATCTTAAACTTTTCACTTCAAAAATATATTTTTTTCTAAACTTTAAAATTTTGTAGTCTATTATTGCCTACAAATCAGACGGATTGGGATGTAACTATTGGTACCACCAGGAATGATTCTTCTTTCATTCGCAAGCAAAATCACTTTCATCGATTAAATACTTCTAAAGTTATCGTGGAACAAAGAGGAAAAAACATATAGATTGAATACAGAACCTCCTCCTTTCTTGAAGTCGGTTAAAAATTTGTCCATCGCGATTACGTAGTAACGCGACATTATGTTGAAAAGGCGACGGATATTTACCTCCGAATGTGTAAACGCTGGCTGCGCTGGAATCGAGGTATTTGGGACGACTTTCGCGATCGATTCCCGATTCCGTTCCCAGTGCCCAGAATCGGTGGAATCGACATTTGGAATCGAGAATCGATCACTAATTATAACATACTTACTCAAATTTGTCTACAGGATTAATTGACTCTTAGTTTATTAAATTAAAAACGCAGCTACTTGCCTTTACAATAATTGATTTATTTTAATCCTGAGTTAAAACATTAGCATTTATAGGTAGGCCTACATAGGATTAGTTTTAACTAACTGTAATTTCGCTCTAACATTTTTTGAAAGAAACAAAAAGTTTTATTATTTTTGTCAGTAGTTTGGATAAATTTATTTATTTTTGTAGAGGTAAAAATTTATTAAAGAAAAAATCTGTAGACCTTACATGTTTTCAGTAAAAGGGTACAAGCCTTTAACTAATAGTAAAAATATGTTCTATCATTGAAAAAATCTATAAATTTTATTGCATGAATATACAGCAACATGAAAATTAAAAAGTCTTATCTTAGAATTTATTTAAAATTTAAAAATTTTTTAAAACTAAAAATAAGGTATATTTTTGCAAATAAACTTACGTGCTTAATAAAACTAGTTAAATTAATTTTATTTATGTGTGTGCTGTAGGTAATTAGTGGAATTCCACTTTTTACGATGAGTAAACACTACTAAAAACTTCTTCTTTTTAATATTTATTTAATCGGTACTTCCTTAGTTTTATAAATAAAGCGTTGCAAGGTTACAGAATTTTCCACAGTACCTACTTATTTAATTTGTACTTCCTTGGTTTCACTAAATAAAGCATTGTAGGGTTACAGAAATGCAATCTGCATGTAAGTCTCTTATTTTGCTTTCACCAGTGAAACTTCAGCTGGATAAATTCAATAAATTTTGTGGAAAGTATATAATAGTATCTTTATTATAAGTGAAATTAATTCTTGTTTTTCTTTCGTCTGATATTCAGTCCTTTTGCACCATTATGGGAGATATTTGCAAATGTAACATTTACATTAAGAAAACCAGTTGAAATATAGCGTTCATTAATAAAGCTTTTAGTGGATAGCATTGAATAAGATGAAAATAAATCCACTTGGTGCCTAATGTAAGAATTTTACAATGTACTTTATATCACTATTCTCGTATATCTCAAGACAGTAAGTTTGAGTGGTTACGTCTTTTTTGTGTTTGTGGATTATATAGATGAGTGTAGTAAAGTTAAGGATACAGTGAGACACAATGATATTTCAACAAACTTTTATTCTTACATGATTTTATCATTGTCATTTTAGACTGAAATTTGTTAAATTATAATTTTAGACTAATTAGTTTTTATTTGATTCTGATGTTCTTTTCCATAATGAACTTATAGCATAGTAATCATTTTACTTTTAAACATATAAACTCTTTTAAAAACAGCACTTTATTGTTAGACAAGGACCAGTAGCAAGATTTACCCAATTATCTTTGATTCCTTACAAAAAATGTAATGTGCCTTTCGATACTGATTGCTAGTGATATGTATTTAACTGAATTTTGTATTTAAATTACATTCCAAGCAATATTTAATTGTAATTAGATTTTGTATTCGTTATATAAATTTAGAAACAATTTATTGAACAAAATCAGCATAACTTTAAAACTTTATTTGTACTTAAACTTGACTCGATTTTTTGTAGTGAAACATTTGGATCACAATATTATAAAAGTTTTTCTGGCTATAAATTTTCCAAGAGCCCCTTTCCAGTAGGTAATAATGAGAAATTATTCACCTGCTTTTCTATTCGTTTAGATCTCTTGTTAATGTGAATTATTTTAGTAGTCGTAAAACTTCGACGCATTAGTTGCCGATGTCTTACAGACAAGCTTACCTAACCAGAATATTTCATTTGAAGCATTTTATAAATGTTCTTTTTAAGGAAATTGTATCAACTTTTTGAAAAGTAGCCGTCTTACATATATATATATATATATATATATATATATATATATATATATATATATATATATATATATATAATGCTCAATTCATTTTAAAATCCTTGTTGGTTAAAAATGTAGAGATAAATTTTCTGAACCTGAGACAATAAAATATTAGAACAAATTCTGGCTTCAGAACAACCCATAAACTTTTAAGGATTTAAAAGTTTAGAAAAACTGCTAATTTTCTAACAAAATAAAGTGTTTTTATAAAGATGGTCAATAATTTTCTAATAGAGTATTCTACTATAGCCTAGTAGACATGACTCATGTCAAAAGCTAACAATAAGTGGAAAGAGCCGAGTGTACAGTAGATGATACAAACTGAGAGATGACTTGACTTGATTTACACAATGGGTAAAGTCGATGGTGGGAATGGGAGTGGACTAGTTGATTTAAGGCAGCTGCAGCTCTGAACTAGTTGCGCTGACAACAGAGCATCTACTACTTACTCATGGCTATTTTCTGTCTTTCGTTTGACAAATTATGGACAATTTTGGGTCCTTTATGACTCTATTTGTTTTCTTTAAAAATATATAATTTTTAATATAAGCAATTTTAGTTAGTCATCAGCACATCTATAGATGACCACATGATGAGAGCAGTTCTTTAAGGTGCCCTGCTTCCCAGCTCAGATAAAATTCAGACTTATGTTTAACTTAAATTTATGTTTACAGAGAACAAGGAACATCAATGGCTAGTGTATTATATTTGAAGAATTAATTTCATTTAATCTTTTAACTTGAGCTACTAGCTTATACTTACACTCTCAAATACTATTAATATTACTAATACTGCTATTATACGTAAATACCTACTTGCATAAAGTAGTGTTTACTTTTTGTTTAAATGAGAATGACTGTTTCAATACATGTGTCTCATTTTTACCATATGTGTCTCATGTGGGTAATCCAAATTTAAACAAACAATAGTTGCTACTGTATATATATTTATTAAGTAGTTATTATTATTTGTAAATAATTTTTTCCACCAATAAGTGCAATAATTTTACCTTATGTAATGAGGCACCTTTCGGTCACTTGACCATTGTCGAATCACTGATTATTTTTTTCTATTTTTCTGATATGAATGTTCAGTTTGTGATGTTGGTATTTATTGACGTCATATATATTTCTTCTTGAGCCTCATGTATAATGTTTTTGAATAGTATGTCATCTGAATATATTGTCTATAGGTTCATTAAATTGTTGTGTATGTTTCTATAAATGTGGTATTTTTCTAGTCAGTTTAATTCTATTAGGTTATTATTTATTTTGAATATGGTTAAGTTATTTTCGTAGTTTGTTATTTCATGTTTATGTGATATTAGGTGTGCTGCAACATTTGATGTTTTTGTATTTTTATTTTTTTAATGCTTTGTAATGTTCTTGAAATCTTATTTTAAAAGATCTGGTTGTTTTCTCTATGTAAAATGCGTTGCAGTTGTTACATGTAATTTTGTAAATTCCTCATAGGTTATGTTTTTCTGTATTTGTTTTGTGGTTTGTGTTGTTAGGATATTTTATTATTTTGTTATTTGGTTTGTATGTTGGAGTGTAGTATTCTTTGTTCTATATATTTATTAATTTTTCTATTTTGTTATTGGTGTATTTATATTTAAAGTAGATTTTTTATTTTTATTATTTCTGTGTTTAGGTTGAAGTGTTGTGTTGAGGTTAGGTTTTTTTGTTAATTTATTGTATATGTTTTTATAAGGTGTTTGTTGTATCCATTTTCTATTGCTACTTTTGTAATGTTATCTAATTCTTCATATAATTTTTGTTTTTTATCTTGTGTGTATTTTATACATTGCAGCAACACAAAAATAACAAGTTATGACATAACCAACATGTACCCTAGTATATTAATAGAAGAAACCATAGAAATATTAAAAAACAAACTAATACAAATTAACGAAAAAGAAAATACAATAAATAGTATCATTACACTAACCAAACACATATGTAACCAAAATTACTTCCAATTTAACAATAAATACTATAAACAAACAACTGGGCTCCCCATTGGATCACCCTTATCATCAGTCATGTCAGAAATATATCTACAACACTTTGAACAAATAATAATCATACCTATACTAAATACACATAATATTTTACAATGGACAAGGTACATAGACTATATACTTGTAATAAACCAACCTATCATTCACTACGAACACATCATAATACTAAACAAATTAAATACATACAATTCACCATCGAATCAGAAATGAACGGAACAATTGACTATCTTGACATTACATTAAATATAAATAATAATATTATAAAATAAAAACTACAGTACATAGAAAACCAACTTCGAACAACACCACAATAGACTACAGATCTAACCACCCCTGGACACACAAAATTAACACTTACATTAACATGATAAATAAAGCAATAAAATACACACAAGATAACAAACACAAATTATATAAAGAATTAGATAACATGACTAAAATAGCAATAGAAAATGGATACAACAAACACCGTATAAAAAACATATACAATAAACTTACAACAAAATATAACCTCAACACAACACTACAACCGAACACAAAAATAATAAAAATTAAAAAATCTACCTTAAATATAAATACACCATAACAAATATATACAACAAAGAATACTACACTCCAATATACAAACCAAATAATAAAACATCTTAATATCACAAACCACAAAAGAAATACAGAAAAACATAACCTATCAGGAGTTTACAAAATTACATGTAACGACTGCAACGCATTTTATATAGAGAAAACAACCAGATCATTTAAAATAAGATTTTAAAAACATTACAAAGCATTAAAAAATAAAAATACAAAAACATCAAATATTGCAGCACACCTAATATCACATAAACATGAAATAACAAATTACGAAAATAACCTAACCATACTCGAAATAAATAATAACCCAATAGAATTAAACTCACTAGAAAAATACCACATTTATAACGTACACAACAATTTCATGAACTTACAGACAACATATGCAGACGACGTACTATTTAAAAACATTATACACGCGAAAAATAATGGACGACATGAAATATCACAATATATATATATATTAAAATATATATTAATGTTTGCTGAAGTGTGGAAGTACTTAAGTATACAGAAATATATGAGAAAAAATCACATGTTAAACATCTTATGCGAGTTGTAGTCTCAATTGGATGAAAAATATACATTTATTTGTAGTATATTAAATTCTGAATTGCTCAGTTGTTTGAAGTTTCTTGAATTTATTGGTATTTATATACCAATTTGTAAATTGTTTTAATGTGTATTTACATGGACATTCTGCATGATAGAGAAGGCACTATCTGCATGGGTATTGTCATGCAACAGCAATAACAACCAATAATTTCCTTTCCATTTTCAAGCAATTTTTGTCTGATTGGATCTCATAGCTGTCAATAAATGTTCTTATAAAGTTCTTTTTTGTAGTTTGTCTTCAAAAATAAATAAATCTTGAACCACATCTTAATTTAAAAACACCAACATCACTTTTTCTCAGACTTTGTTTAAAGAAATTTATTTCTTGGAGTTGCTTTTTATTTCTACTCAGCTGTCTGAAATTTTGTCATTTTATATTCTATAAGATTTCTTCAGTCACTTGGGGAAAATTTCTCAAGCAAGATATCAGAATCTGATATTGATACTCTTCTCTGGTTTAGAATTTCAAAATCTAACAAAGGAAAAAAACCATGTACCCAGAAGAAACTTATAGCTTTAGTTTAATAATTTCTTATGTATTTGGATTAATATGTAATAAATATATAATGTATATGTATTTTGAAGGTTTTAGAGAGTAGGATTTTGACATTTACTTTTTCGTGGTAGGATAATTTATCAATTATTCTGTTATATCCAGAGGATAAAGTGTTTAGGAGCATTTTCATAACAAAAGAAGATTTTTCTAAAAATGAATGGAGTATGATTTATGGTCATTTTATTGATAGTAGGTGTACAGTAAATATTTTTGAATTTATGTATTTTTTTGGCTATGCATATAATGGATTGGTTAGTAAAATTGTGAGTGTTATTTTGGTAGTTTCATCAGTAAGGTCGGCTGTAAAGTATTTTTGTAGTTTGTTTCCTTGTGTATCGTAATAGTTCCATCTAGATATTTGCACCAGTAGAAGACATTCCCTATGTATTTGTTGTTTTGAAGAGTGTTATTGTTGTAAGTTAATAATTTTGCTAAAGTTCTAGCAATAGGAAAACCCATTAGTAGAATATTTTCAGAGTATTATATATGAAATGATAATATAATGATGTGATTAAAATAGGTTATGATTGTATTCATGAGTTGACAAGAGCACGTTTTTGAGGATTTTTGAATATTTTTCAAATATTAATATTGATGGAACCTAGGTGATGTCATAGAAAATAGGTGTAGAATTGAGTGATTTCTATTTTTGTGTATTAAATTCAAGTTAATTTATTTGGATAATGATTATGGATTTTCATAGTCTTATATATTTTACTTTGAGAAATTTATCTAAGAGATGGAACTGTTTGTTGCATGGTTAGCTATAGGGGCTATTGAGGTATTCATTATGGAAAGTTATATAAGAGATTTTGATTGGAAACCTATGATTCTGTGTGATCTCTTTAAGTATAATAATGTTTTAATGAAATCCAATACTTTAGTGTATCCAGCTTAATAATAAACTTTGCTACCAATCCATACTGTACTCTCACTTGATGAGGGATGAAAATTAATATTTAATATTGATGATAACAAATATTATAAGTACCTTATTTTATAAATAGTTAACATGTTATGATTGATGGAAAGAGCATAGTAAGAATGTGTAGTGTCATTATCTTTTGTCAGGCCCAAATTTTTGATTAAAGTACTTGCAACTTTTGTTTGGCTCTTTAATGACAACCAAATTGTGGACATCTTTGTGCAGTTGCAGCATCTCCTTCCCCTTTTTTTCTACTATTTGTGTCTTCTAATCCTTAGCATAAGCAATGTTATTTGCGACACTCCCTTTAACAAATTGTATATGTTGCTTGCGTTGAGCTCTGTCTTCTTCATCATACATATTTTGTACCGTTATCCTCATACTTTAAGATCATCATAAAATAATTAAGTTCTTTAGACTTATATTTTAGCTCCTCGCCCTCTTTGTGTTTGATTGTCTTGTAAAGTGTTTTGGGTTATTATTAGCTTACAAAGACAGTGAACTCAAATATATTGAGGTATTGTATGGTGAGGGCTGTCAAATCAGAATTTTAAAATGACACAAAATTTCTTCAGGAAATTTGTAATAAATTTGATCAAAATCGTTCATCCTTGATTAAGATTACAGTGTATATTTACAATTCTCTTTGTAATACACTCATTTTATTTATAAAAACCTGAGTGAGGCACATAATTGAAATCTAAATATAATAGAAAAAAGATGCTCAGTAGATGCCCTGTTTTCATTTAACCATTGGTTAATCTTGAATTTCAAGATTACAATAGTGCATAGGGAAGAAAATAAAAGATGATGTTAGAAAAAATGATACTTGAAACTGTTAAAAAAAAACAGTCTGGTTATATAAAATGAATATAAATACATGTACTGCTAAATCCTTGTTTGGGAAGAATGACAAATTAATTTCAGTTTAGAAGGTGACAAATCATATGTAGAGGTCCACTGTTCTCAATTGTAAATTTCATTTCCCTTGTAAATATACAATGATGCATATTCAAATTGTTTATAATTAATTGTTGTTTTATTTATAAATAATTTTTGCTTTAATTTTGTGTATTCCATATTTTAGTGTTCATTAATTTAACTTTAAGCTAGTGTGTATCTACATCCTCACTCAAAATTTAAGCATTTCATTCTTGATTTTTGTATTTTTTGTACTATAAATATATTTTTTATATAATTGATTTTATCTCATTACAACAAATTAATTTTAACCCCAATTGTGTGTGTGTGTGTGTGTGTGTGTGTGTGTGTGTGTGTGTGTTTAAATTTATTGAACTTTTTATTGCCATATTGGTTTTTTTACAAATACTATGTAATATTATAGGTTTCTTTATCTGTAAACTGAAATATAGCCCACAATTAAATTTATAGCAAAAGAAGAATTACAAAATCATTCTTCTAAATGTTAAAGAATTTAAAACTATTAAAATAAGCATAATAAAACAAGGAAAAACAATGATTATACCGTAGAAAGAAGTAGAGATGTATGCAGGACAAAATATTGTTCAATAAAGAACATGTTTTATTGACAGTATAATATGGGGATGATCAATTCACAAGTAGTAATGATTGGTAGATTTTTGAAACATGTAAAATTAAGGTGATTGACAATTTTAAGGAGAGCAGAAAGTTGTTATATTGCATCATACTTTTACCACAGTACTAGTTTCCACTTTTTATTATTATAATCCTTATAACAGCATTCTGTTATGAAATTATTTTTTATCATTAAAAAGTATCCTGCCTCGAGTTTATATTTTAATGTTAGTTCATCATGTTAATTGATTACAAACTAAAAATTACGCCTAAGAAGAAGTGGTTAAACTAATTATCTACTTTTAGCTAATTGAGTTTTTTTCTTTACAGAATGACGCGATTAATCCAACAAAATTCTCGTTTGAGGATTTTTTCAATTTCTACAAAAATTTAACTCAGAGAACAGAAGTTGAGAAAATTTTTGAAGAACTGTAAGTAAATATTATTACAATGTAATATATTTGTTATTAATTAGAAATGCCTTTAATATTTTAAAATTTCTTCAAATAACTGTCATAAATAGGACAAACTTATGTTGTTAACTCCTTATACTTTTGATTTAATTGGCTTTAATTAGAGTGTTTGAAGAAAAATATACAACAGGTAATGAGGGGTAGCAAACATATTTACAAATGGTAATAAATATTATTTTGGCTTATCAAAAATTAAATTTCTTATAGTAGAAAATTAAAAAAGCTATTAGTATGAATTTAATTATTTATTACTATTGTAAAGTGAAGTGTAACAGTGTAACAGTGCTGAGTTAGTGCGAGATAAATTTTATGAGTTTAATTGTATTAGTGACTTTGTAACCCTGTTTTAGTGATTTCACAAACATGTGCTTCAGCAATAATTGGTAACATGTGTGAAATTTACAGCTAGAATTAATTGGAAACAATTCTGTCATAATAATTTATTTGAGAAATCTAAATAATTATTTTTTAAATTATATATTTTAACTATAAAAATTTCTTAATGTATCCTTATGTCCAAAAACAAGTTTTTTTTTATCGATGAAAGAAAAAATATATAAATTTGCTAGTTTACAATTAATTCAACACAATTAAAAAACACCTACACAGTTCAAAAACACACCAGGATAAACACGACAGGGGGAACATTTACCACAAGATACGAAGAATACGTAAAACAGATAAGAAAGACACAACCCATATCAAACTTCGCCATACAAATACAAAACACACTACACTCACAGACTGACATAAACACCAATCTAAAAATCCTACATTACATCAATAAAAGCAAAACACTTAACACAGTAGAAAACTATGAGATATATAAACACCATAAATACTATCCACAACACATTCTAAATGACAAAACACACTCCCAATCAAACACTATATTTGAGCACATAATTGACAACTACTCTATGAACAATAACACACCACAGAACAGAAATACACTACAGACTCACACCAACACAGCACACCTGAGCAACAGTCTTGTCAGTAATTCACAGCATTGAAAAATGCACTGACCTAGCGTGAAACGCATCTGCTGAATAAATCAGTGAGTGGTTTTTTTGCCAAGATAATACAAGCAAGTGTAATATAATTAATTAATGCATAACTAACTAAATACTACAGAGCTTACTTGCTGACACATTTCGAGTCAATCGTTTCTTTTACGAAGGTGAGCTTAAAAAAAACAATTTTTTCAAAACACATCAGCAAGTAAGCTCTAAAGTATTCACTTAGTTATGTATTAATTAATTATAGTAAAAGAAATATGTATTTAAAAGCATATTGTTTCAAACAATTCTCTTTAAGCTTTTTTTAATGAGTGCAACTATTCTCTTTATAGACTGTAAGCACTCGTCTATAGTATGACACAAGCTTTTGTATTCCTGCATAATAAAAGTTCCTGCTTGTAAATTCAGCTAAATGGGAAAATGGTTTTGGGTTTGGTCATCTTAATATCTTGCCAGCAATATGAGACTTCAGATGCAAAAAACAGAAAGCCATCAATAAGAGCAAGGCTCAATCCGGTTCTATCCTGTAAAAGCTGTTATATCAAATCTGTATTCTGTGAATGATAATGGACCAAAACAGTGACAGAAATGAGTACATTTCCCCACTCATCATTGAACCTCTTGCCAGCAATATCAGAGTTTAGATGCAAAAAAAGAAAGCCATCACTGGAGCAAGGTTCAATCCTCTTCCATCCTATAAAAGCAGTTATATCAAGTCTGAATTATGTGAATAATAATGGACTAAAACTGTGTCACTAATGAGTAAATTTCCTCACTCCTCATTGAACCTCCTGCGAGCAATATCAGACTTCAGATACAAAAATAGAACCAAGTTATTATCATTCTGTATTTTTGTATCCAACTTATTACAACAACAATAAGATATTAGCTACAGCGAGCCGGATTGATGACAGTGCATGCCGGAATTGGTCTGTTGGCCATAGTTTGGAGACCCCCTGCTCTAGATCGATTGTAAATGACTAAAAACGAGTCAATGAAACGTGGCTTCTCAACTTGACGTTTTGCAACCTCTCTTATGTAAAATTTTGAAGATCAAATAACTCATATTATCATTATCAAAGTGTAATGAAAATCCTGATAACAGAAGAAATCATTCTGGGAAGGATGCATAAGTGGAATCAGCTTTGAAATTATGGATAAAAATGTTCGAGATGATCGCCGAATTGTGGTTCGAAAAATTGTGGTTCTATGGTTCGAAAAAACCATGGATCTTGCAAAAGAAATAGGAGAGCAGGATTTTAAAATGGCAGATGGATGGTTTAGGCAATGGAAGAAAAGAGGAAACAATGTTTATAAGAAAACATGTTGTGAAAAGAAAGATGTTGATTTTGTTGTAGCTGTGGACTGGTTATAATATAAATGGACAACAATTTTGGCTGAGTATTCTCCTAGCTGCCTATTTATCTTCTTATGCAGATGAAACAGGACTTTATTATCGTGTTTTACCCAAACGTACTTATGTGTTCAAAGACGAAAATGCTATTGGCTGTAAAATATGTAAACAATGTATAACATATCGTTGTTCATAACAAAGTGAGTTCAATGTGGTACTTCTGTACATACTGATTACATGGACAGTTATTGTTATAAAATATGCTTCTGTCAGATATGATTACAATATGTACAAATACTGTATTTGTAATAACTTTTTAAAAATTAAAAATGAGGATTGTTAAACTTTATAATTATTAATTACAGATTTAAATTCAATATTGATCACATGAAATTTCACAATTCCATTTACAAAAGTCTCAGGCTCTTAAAAAATCCAAGTAGAGGTGGAAGCAAATTTCAAAAAACAACTAATTTTTACCAACACCTAGCAATCACTTCTCTTTTCATATTATTTCATATCTTTTGAAGAATTCTGTTTATCTAGACCCTGATATTAGTAGAGTATTCCAAAATTAAAAGCTTTCTGAAATTTTAAACTGTTAACTTTCAGCTAATGATAAAAATATTGGCTTTGAATGCTTTTGTTTTAAAATTTGTTTTTAAATTAAGAATTGTACTCTTGCATAGTTGCTTGAAAATTTTATTCTATGATGTTTGATGTTTAGTAGGAAAGATTTTGACTTAAAGTAAACAAAAAAAAAAAAATGCTCAGTAGATGCTACTGTTGTTTTTAAACTGGTTTTACTATTATGGACTAAGGTATAGGCTTTGGTTCCCTTCTGACATTACTTCTTGTTCATATCTGATAATTTTTAGCTATTGTCATTGCTATAATGGTTAGATACCTGAAATGTATGGTGGATGATTGAACACCTCCCAAGAACTCTCGAGTATGTTTGCTGTATGTGATGCCTATTGTCATGTAAAGATATAACCTTGTACCTAATTTTTCTATACTTCTTGTTTTAAATACTAGCTATTCAATTTCCCAGTCTATGTCCTTCATATTTCTGTTTGCATACCTAACCTGAAATAAAAATGAATATGCTATTGAAAAATGATGCTAGGGAGCCACTATGGTAACTTCACACCAAAATATAGTAAACCTAAAAAGCAGAATACCTTTTTTGTTTGAAGTATTTGCTTGACGGAAAAATATTTGAAATGTCTTTTAAAGCTGGTGAGCTCAAAGTCATCATTATTTTGGTCTCGATCTATAGAGGAATAGGACCAATTCTATCCAGGTCACATTCCAAAGCAGCTTCAGTAGGGTTCATTATGGCTTATTATAGAGCTTCCCATGATATTTTAAAAGAATAAAAGGAAATACTGAATCTTGTAAGTTAAAATACTTTGTTTTTAATGTAGTGCTGTGAATTGTAATATGTAAAGTGCACTGTGAATAAAGTAGTTTTCAAACAATTGTATTATCATAAAGCACATTTAAGAAAAATACATTTTTATTATGTTGGAAACAAATTACTTTAGAAATATAACCCTGTGGAGTGGTTGTAAAGTGTTGTTGAAATACTTTTAAAAATTTTCTGCAAACTGTGAGTTAAATAAGTAAGTAGACCTTAACTTTATATAAATACCATAATTTCAAGTTTTATTTATTTGCAAAGGTTTGACTTTCTTCATCATATAATTAAAATTTTTAATGGAATAATTAATCATTGACTCGAAAAATGTATTTGAAACTGACAGTAGCTGTTAGTGTTTTTCTCCCTCCATTCCTAAATCTTTCATATTTTATTTTTTAGCAACAAAAACTTGATATGCATTATTATCTATTTCCCTTTTTCACTATATTATATTAATTATAATATCGATATTAAATTATTTACTATTATCAAGTATTATTTTAATTATTAAACTAATATTATTTAATATGCAAATCTTATTAGAACTAATATCCTTATTTAATCAATTTTACATTAGTCTATGACTATCCAAACTTTAAATTTGTAAATTTACCCTTAAATATACAGAACATTATTTCCTAACGACCTTGATAATACACACAATTTACCAGGAGGGAAGGGTGAAATGGATCCTAATTGGTTTCATAATTAAGTTAATTGTTGTAAATCGTGGGGAGTGTAGAACACTTAGCTTTATTGATTTATTGATCTTGGCAACAGTTGTTAGGCTCTTAGTTTTAAGGTTAATGAGGAAACCTAGTTTACGCCCATTAAACATATTGAAGTTTCCATTTTAGAAAAAATAGCAAGTGAATTTAGAAAGCAGTAAACTTTTTGAGAACAAGGTGTTAATTTTCCTTCTAATTTTATTATATTTAGTTCATTTTATAATCATACATAAATATTTTTTTTTAGAAATGTACAAAGTATAACTAAAGTTAAACTTTCATAAAGTAAAAAAATACTTTATGTTACATTCAATAGCAAAATTCTTCACTTGGTCACCTCAAACAAGATGAGTTTAACAGAATAAACAATTTTGACATCTTATATTAATAGAATGGACTGCGTTATATGAAATATTGTATTTATTTTTATTTATGTGTTGTTACTATAGTGAACAGAATTGTTTTAAATTTTGGGAGTTTTATTTAACTCTCATCTACCCGAAACAGGTGATTTGTAGATTGTGGGGCTTGATACCAAGATCTATAAGGTGAGTGCGCCAACCAGACACTGTGCTTTAGCCCACTCTTTCAGATCTACAGTAACCATTAGAACCTTTTAACTGCCTGGTCATCATACTGTAAAATACTCCTTTTGATTAGTTCAGTCCAGGTAGAGTGCAATTGGACCTTTATATACTTTTGGTTCGATTTACCCAAGGGTCGATCTCTCAAGAAGGGGACTTAGGTTTAAGCAGGAGTTGCTTTTGCCAAGAGCCTTCTACCTGCCTATTTGCCCTCGACACCTGATAGTAAGGATAGCTGAACTCTCTAATATAAGAATACAAAGCTTCTTACTAGTACGCTTTGTACAAATACTGCTGTATGATAATAATCTTCCTCATCTCAGTTGACTTTAATATCACCAATGAACAGAGATTACAGAAATATGCAAGGAAGTCAAAATACAATAAATAATGGCGAAATCAAAAGAATATTCATAATAATGCTTTTCCAGGCACATAATTATAGTCCAGTAACTGGACTTGTACTGGTATCAATGTAGTCTTTGTCTCGGTAAAAGAAATTTCAAAGGCAAAGAAAAACATCAGTCCAAATACAGTGAAAAATGTTTTATCACGGGAAGGCTTCCATGTAAGAATACAATACAATAGAAGATAAGACAGATCAAGAAATCATCAATTATCAAGATGAACATGAAATTGAAATAAATGGCTCACGTCAATGAGCCAATCTTCCGTTTGAAGTTGATACAAATTTTTTAAGAATGATGAAGACAAGCAAGAAAAAGGAAATGATATGAATGAATTTGAATTTGAAGTGGAAGAGAGCAAGATATGAAAATTAAATCATATAGGGAAGCATTGACTGTATTGAATTATCTCCAAGAATTCTCAGCATTTAAAAATTGCTGCTCGAGCACGTCCGTGCTCACACACTCACACACACAAGCACGTAATGGGTCATGTTAGATAAATACTCCCTACAAGATATTCATGTGGAATTTTAACATTTCATTTAATAGGGACCATTTAAAAAAAAATAGCTTTCAACTGTGACTGTTAATATACATACCACTCCCAATAGAGTCATTTCATGTTAGTTGATATGCTACTAAAAAGCACAATCTTTCACTTGTACTCCCACTCTTAGTTCCTCCATCCAACCATATATTTTCTTTAACCTTCCTGTTAACAGTCTTGATATTTGTTTCAAACGTTTCTTACATTGACAGAAGAGAAATTCTGCCTTCAAGCCTATCCTGTTTCACCATGTAGGATTCAAAACAGTCCACCAAAGCTTCTTTACAAAGCTTCAAATACTACTTTAATGAAATTAAAATTTCTTGAACTATTTAAATTTAAACCCAAGTTTTCTACTCTAGTAGAATTGACCATTGACCTCTGAAGACTGGAGCTATCCCTTCAAAGCCCTTTTGCCTAACCAAGCTGCCATTTATCAAATTATTTGAGAAGAAGTAAATCAGAAGAGGTTGACTAAACTTTGTTGTATACTGTTAATATTTTTAACTTATGTACTTAATGTGTTAAATATATATTCATATGTTCAATTTTAACTCCAGGTGTGGTCCATCATCGAAAAGAAAACTCATGACTGCTGCACAACTGGTTGATTTTCTAAATAAAACACAACGAGATCCTCGATTAAACGAAATCCTTCATCCCTATGCCAATACAACCAGAGCCAAGGACCTCATTAGTGAGTATGAGCCAAATAAATACAACGCACAAAGAGGGCTGTTGAGTTTGGATGGATTTCTCAGGTATCTGATGAGCGATGACAATCCCATAATGGCCAGCTCTAAGCTAGATCTAACTGATGATATGGATCAGCCATTAGCACACTATTTTATAAACTCTTCGCACAATACGTATCTCACAGGTATAGATATTCAAATTAGCCTCTTATTCTTGAAAATTGTTGTTTCATTAGTTATATGATGTGATTAATTTGGAGGATACATTTTATTAAATTGTAATACAATTATCTTAGAAGAAATTTAAATACAAATATACAAATAAATTTAAACTGCAGTCAAACCTGTAAATAAAATAATTTTTTATCCTGCTAACAAGTTTTTTATGAGAGGATTTTGTTAATAAAACGTTCTCCTTACTTGTTTCTTTACACTTGTTTATAGAATTGTGTAGAAAAGGTGTCTCTATAAATGTTTGGGTAGCCTAAATTATTAAATGCACATTATTAAAAATGTATTACAGTATAGGAATAATGGTTGGTTACTCTATTTAAATAATTGCTATACACTTTTTTATCCTTTTGCCTGCAATAAATGAGAAATAGAGTACGAAACGTAAGTGTGATTCTTAGTTTTTTTTGTTACACAATAAATAAAAACATACATCTTTGGTAATTCAGTCAAAAACTATACCTTGTATATGTATTAAAATATTGTATTCTTAAAATGAAAATGTTTAAAGAAGTTGAATTTAATTTTCAATAAATTTAAAATATACATTTAAAAAAAAAAAATGACAGGCAAATACTTAGCTTAAATTGTGCATTAATTATTTTTGTACTCTCATTTGAGGATTGTTTATATTTTTATACATCTCGTAGTATATAACATCAGTAAAGATTGCATAAAATAACTAGGTATCACAAAAAACTTAATGAAGATAACTAGATTTAAGCAACTATAATTTCTGAGCAATTAAATGTCTTAATGTTGTTTAGGACATCAGTTGACTGGGAAATCATCTGTTGAGATTTACCGCCAATGTCTTCTTGCCGGATGTCGGTGTGTGGAACTTGATTTTTGGAACGGGAGAACGGAAGAGCCTGTCATAGTTCATGGTTATACCTTTGTACAAGAAATTTCAGCACGTGATGTAATAGAAGCAATCGCTGAAGCAGCTTTCAAAACATCAGACTATCCTGTATTGCTATCCTTTGAAAATCATTGTAACCCTAGACAACAGGCTAAGATCGCTCAGTATTGCAGAGACATATTTGGAGATATGTTACTGGATGCTCCTCTGGATTCACATCAGGTAAAATTGTCAAGGAATTTTATACCTATACCTTTATATAAAGAAGTCATTAAAAGAAGCAAAAGGAATTTTAAAACAAGTTAATAAAATACCTATATTGGGATATTGGTATTTATTAGCATAAGAAAATATTTCTGAGATCATTTAGATTTTAATTGGCTGAATTGAGATTTTATGAGCTGTTGGATAATGATTTTTCTCTGTCTCTGGTCATCCACATTGAAGTACAAGGTTGATTTCCTTTATGTTATAGTTTCTGGCTCTCTATCTAAAGTAAAACCATGTACTCTTTCTGCTAATTAAATGAAAAATGAAAAACTTTTCTATTTATTCAAGTGGAGTTTACTTATCTTTGCATCAAACACTGTTTCAATTCATTGATTGGTAAAGTAAGGCAGATCTATAATTTTGTCACTAAGGTGGAGTTATCGCCACAGTCAAACTATACTGATTAGTTCTGAGTGAAAAGACTTTTGTACCAAATATTTATCCCAGAAAGCTTGAACATGTTGTTAAAGGATAAATTTGTCCGGTTGCAATTATCATTATTTTCTAAGCTGGATCTAGATTATGGAAGATTATTAGAGAGAGAAAAGAGATTCACTTTTTTTTAATGATAAATTACTGCCTGTTTCTAAGCTTCTAAAAATTTTACTTTCATTAAAATGAAATGGTTGTTATTTAAATCAAACATCAAAATAATTACATGTTTTATTGTAAAACAATTTTATTACACTGATGTTATTATATAATAGCCTGATCATACTGAGCTTGTCTATATAAACCTAGACTTTGTCTGAAAATGTGTTTTGACTCTTATCACAAAAGCATGTAAAAGTGTCAAAAGTGAGTGAGTGATGAGTAGGTAAATATTTTGTAAATAGAACTAAAATGTAAATACTGGTATATTCTATCTTTTATATAACAATATTTATATTGTAAATAGACATTTGTGCAATATGTTGAGTCTGTAAGACCTTTTAAATTATCAAGATTCTCCCAACACTCGAACCATGTGATATTATATTTGGAGTATTACAACCTACTGAGATTGTATGGGTCATTAATAAATAACTTTTGATGCGTAAGTGGCATTGCTGATTTCACGGTTAGAACCAAATTTCTAGACTTGCTTATCAAATAGTTTTTAAAAATCCAATTGATGGCACAAAAATTAGCATTTCTATAATGCACTACATAGTGTGGTTATATGTAACCCAACCCCTCGTCTTATAGGTTCATAATTTAAATAATAAGTGCATTTACAAAGAATTTCTTTGCAATGGAACTGCAAACTCTCAGTATCTACTGTCATCTATTCTCAATCGACATTTTTTTAAATTGAGATTCATTGTGCAACTGCATTCAAACATCAAAACACCTAATGCCAACCAAAATCAGACAAAACACACTGCAACGACTGTATTGACCGTTGTGAAAATCGGTATTGTATAGAATAGGGATTTAGGCCAAATTGCCTAATATTATACAAATTTAAACTGATTGTAATAAAACATAGTAATTAGACGAAATAACTAAAATTAAAGTAAACTAAATTTAAATTTAGTAAAATAAAATGGTTAAAATGTTGTAATTACGAGGAAAACCTAAAATAATAAAGAAGGTTTGAATAGATACCTTTGCTCTATAAGAGCTGCAGATAGGGTTAAAATAGCCTCTAAAGTTATAAAGCTATATTGGGATGTATCAATACGCGAAAACAAGGTTGTTTATAAAGTCTTACAACAGGGGCACAAACAGCAACAGTAAGCCTTTGATTCCAACATAGAAACCAAACTATTATGATTATGATTAAATTTTGGAGGGACTTTAGGATATAGACCACTTAGATTTTGTCGTGTATTCTTTCATATCTTTACCACATGGTTTACTTCTTGTTTTCTTACCTCTTCCAGAAGCCAAGATCCTACTTGCTGAATTTCTTATATCCTTAGGTGTTTAGATTTCCATGGACTGTAATCGGCTTCACCATACTTACCCTACCTAACACCTGAGCATCCCCATTTTGCCTCGGTCTTGTAACAGCCATAAATTAACCATATTTCATTATGTTTGGATCTAATATCTGCCCATTCCTGTCTTTCATTACCTGTTGTGAGTTAGGCAGTGTTTTATCTTGAGATTTTCTTCAGAGCTACTTCAAATAGCAGTTCATGCCTTATGCTATTTAGCTTCCAGTATCTGAGGAAAATCAGTCAGTATGTCATTTTGATAGATCCAACTCATACCTATTGCACTTCTGTATTGTATTTTCTTCCAATTGTCTGTGCCAGAATAATCTCTTATCCAGAAGTACTCCCACTTATGAGTGCTGCAGATTTATATTCATGGATGCACAGTTTTGTGAACCTATCTACAAACCCACAAACCTTTCCAATACTTCACTGATCACCTTAAAATATAAACCACTACAAACACACACACACATATATGCATACTCAAAATAGTAATAGGATACATTCAGCTTAAATAACTACAAGGAAGTATAATTTGTAACAAAGATAATATACAAAATAGGCTGCTTAATCAATACTTTTAGGGTAGCTACTTAGCAGTATTTAGTTTAAATGAGTTTGTATCATCTGTGCTCACCTTCCTTATGTAAAACAATGAATATCCTTCCAGAGTTAAAAACAGTATTTTGTTTATAACAAAAATATTTATGGTGCTAAAATTATAAAACTTTTTTTAATTTCACTTTTGCATATCTTAGTATGGCATAAATGTCTGTTCCTACATTTAACATCTTATATTTATAAAAATGTTTAATAGTGCTGTTTTGCCTACTTCAACATTATCTTGGGGTCATTAACTCTGAAATAATTTTATTACCATTGCATTGTGAAGCGTTGATTATCCAAAACTGAATACTCAGATAAGTGGGTTTTTTTGGGTAACCATCAATATGTAAAAAATTGCAATTGTTATAGGAGTAATGTCAAACAGTTAGCTATCTATATTGAATAGAAAATTCTCTATATTTTGTATCGTACATCCTACAAATATGACATAACTTAGTTAAATGAGGGTATTTTACCCTACCTTACGAGTGACATACCTTACATGTATTTTAATGTAATATATTAAAATAGGCCTACAGATTAAGAAACATATTACCATATATATTAAAAGACAATCTCTAGAGCTTACAAATTTATCTCATTACAGTTGGAGCCTGGAATTCACCTTCCTCCTCCTTCTTTACTTAAAAGAAAGATAATCATAAAAAACAAGAAAAAACATCATAAAAAGTCTTATACAAGTTATGTCGGAGTTCCAGCAGGGACAGTTACAGGAAATGGTGATGTTCCTCATGCACCAATCAGACAAGGGAGTAAAGATAGTAATCCCGAGGATGATGATAATGGTAAGTTCTTTAATTCTTGCACTTATAAGCTCATTGTAGTTGGTAATGTGTTTCTTCAACTATTCTTTGAGCTTAGCTTGTGAGGTTATGTTGAAACAAATAAAAACATACACAAAACTCACAAATTAATTATTTATTGACTCATACGCGTTTTAATGACAAAGTGATTATTATCAGTGAGTGTTACTACTACAAACTCTAACTTACAACTCAACAGTTGTAAGTTAGAGTTTGTAGTAGTAACACTCACTGATGGTGATCACTTTGTCATTGAAATGGGTATGAATCAATAAATGATTAATTTGTGAGTTTTGTGTATGTTTTATTTGTTTTAATGTGTTTATCGATTATTTTAATGGATTAAAGTTTCTTCTCTAAAAACAAAAAAAAACAAATGTTATATTTTGAAATTATTTATTTACACTTCACTCCAAACGTAAAATGTGCATCATACACTAGACCTTGCTTAAAGTCTGGAGTACTGATTTCACTTACATTTTTACACAAATATAACACACCTGAAAAACGGGATGAGCCAGAATAATTTAGTTGTTATGGTAATGAAAAATAGTAATAAAATTTCATAAAATTATTGATTACTTATTATTGTCTAACGGTGTCTATCTTGTTTCTGACATTGAATAGTAGTACTAAAATAGAAATCATAGTTATAAAAATACAAGAAATTTCTTATTTGTCTGTGATGGTAAAAAACTAATTACAATAGTATGTTCATAAATATATTCATTTGGGAGGGTGTTCGATGTACTGTTTCCTCCTAATTATCCTGACTAGTCAAAATACTTCATTGTTACCTTGCGTATATTATTTTACGTTCTAGAATAGCTGATTGTTTATTTCATTCAATAGAATTTCTCGTATATGTAATTTCTTTACTATATGATATGTGAGTTACTATGTACAAATAAGACAAAGAGACTCCATTTGCATTAAGGTTTTTGTAATGGTATTTATCTGTCATTGCAGCACAGTACTTTCAAAACATTTATTTATTTCATGTTGTTATCAAAACATTTATGTAAAATGTTTGGCATTTATAACATTGATAGACATAGGTTTTATATTTGTACAATTAGGAAGCATAACAGATATTGCAATAAAAACTTATACATTCCTGGGATTAGAAAGTCCTTAGGAATGTGTAAAAAATAAAAACTTATTGGTAACCTCAAACAAATTAAAAATTTTAATAAAACTAAAACTAACCTCACTTAAAAGACACGTATAAAATCTTTCTAAACACAAAACTTCCTTTTCATTTATTCTGTTACTAAACAATGTGTTCTAGAACATATAACATGTAACTTGTACTAATATACGAGGGTCGTTTTTTTTTCAACCTCTGATCGCACGCCATGATGGCTAGAAAGGTCACAGACCGGCCCTGTGCGCAGCAGTCGATCGCGCATCTTCCCCACTACAACTTTTGTCACTCCCGAGTTCAAGTAGCCAGTTTGCGCTTAGCTGCAGTCGGGTAAACATGGCCGCGTCTATTGATTCTCCCGCCAAATGTGAGTTGAGAAGTGTTATTCGTTTCTGGCAAGCAGAAGGGAATAGTGCAGCAGAAATCCATCGGAAAATGTGCCGTGTTTACGGAGAAAACATTATGAGTGAAGGTGTTGTGCGGGAATGGTGTCGTAAGTTTAAAACTGGCCGAACCGACGTGCATGATGAAGGAGGTCAAGGACGCAAGTCTGTCGCTACAGACGATCTTGTTGAACGAGTTGACAAAGTGGTTAAAGAAAACCGTAGATTCACAATAAGTGCTTTGTCTTTGGAATTTCCAGAAGTGTCGAGATCTTCTCTGTACTCTATTGTTTCTGAACATTTAGGCTACAAAAAGATTTGTGCTCGCTGGGTGCCAAAGATGTTGAGTGACACACACACAACTCGCCGAATGGCTTCAGCTTTAACATTCCTTGAACGTTATCGCAATGAAGGAGTAGATTTTTTAAAATCAATTGTAACCGGAGATGAGACCTGGATTCTTCATGACACACCCGAAACAAAGCAACAATCTCAACAATGGATGCACACAAATTCACCGAATAAACCCAAAAAATTCAAGCAAACTTTCAGCAACCGAAAAGTTATGGCTATGGTCTTTTGGGACCAAAAAGGTCCGTTGCTTGTGGAGTTCATGCAGCCTGGGACCACAATTAATGCAGCTGTTTATTGCCAAACTTTACGACGTTTGCGGCGAGCCATTCAGAACAAAAGAAGAGGCATGCTGACATCAGGAATTGTTCTGCTGCATGACAACGCCCACCCTCACACTGCAGGTGTAACCCAGCAACTTCTTGAACAATTTAAGTGGGAAATTTTCGACCACCCACCTTACAGTCCCGACCTAGCACCGAGCGACTTCCATCTTTTTCCTGAACTGAAGAAATGGCTTGGAGGTCAGCACTTTCCGACTACTGAGGAACTTCAAGACACGGTCAAGATTCATTTAAATTCACTGGCGGCAACATTTTATGAAGAGGGTATTGGAAAGCTTGTCCACAGGTATGACAAATGCCTCAATCTTCAGGGTGATTATGTTGAGAAATAAGCATAAGTGTACATACATTTTGGTAATAAAATAATTTTGTTCTATTCACTTGTCTTTTATTTATGGCCCACCGGAGGTTGAAAAAAAAAAACGGCCCTCGTATGTTAACAAGGATCAAAACAACAAAAATTATATAACAAATTTTATCACTTATTGTGTACTGACGTTTAGGTTGTTTAGATAGAATAACAGATGATAGTTCACACTCAAGACCTGATTAGTGTTAACCCTACAACTGGTAATCGCCGCATGAGACGGCGACAGACGCTTTACGTGGAGTGGCATCGCCGTCTTACACGGCGACCGAACAGTTGCTTTATAATCGATGTTTTTCTCGGCATCTAATAATCAGTTTGCGTAGTAAATTACACAGTTAGATTCAAAAGGATGTGGACTTTCATTTTATGTTCACCCAGAATATTTTTACCTCTATGGCCTTGCTAAATATCTCCTGACAGACAGCTGTGAGCTGACGTAATGTTTACGTTTTTGACATATATGCTCCCATCTTTGTTGCTTGTTGTGCATTAAGGCTATGTCGATCTGTTTTATTGTATTATAATCATGGACAACTTACTTTCAAGTGACATTACGGAACTATTAGAATGTGATAGTGATGATGCTGATAGTTGAATACTTTTTTGACAGGAACTGTCAATAAAAATACTAAAGATCTGCCTGTAAATGTAAAGAATGTGAATTTAAGAATTGAAAAAAGTGTTTATTACTGGTATGGGCCTAACAGAGGCAAAGTTTTATTGGTCAAATATAAACAGAAGAAAAGCCGAAAACCAGTTTACTTGATTAGTACCGGTTGTCATGCTGAGGATAAGATGATAAGAAGCAAGCATGGTCTTCAGGCAGCGAAACCCATCATGATTGACAGATATAATCACAATATAGTAGGGGTAGACAATAGTGACAAGTCCATCTATCATTTGTCTGTAAGTAGGCCTACCAAAAAATACTGGAAGCGAATATTTGCTTGTTGAAGAAGATCAGCAAGATGAAGACAACCTGGATGATGCTGGTAGTAATAGGGAACATTTCTTGGAGCACTTACCCGTATGCAAATACCGTGTTTGTGAAATTTGTGTAGATAAAAAAGATGTAAAGTGGGTCAAAAGTGTGTACTGGTGCCCTGGATGCAATGTAGGCATCCACCCAATTTGTTACAAAACACTGAAGCACTTTTACAGGCCTACTAAGTCTGTAAAAAAAAGGAAAGTCTCTGAATCCGAGGAATCCGACTAAACTGACCGTTTTTTCGGCGTAGTTTTGTATATATGTTTGTGAATATAACTTTTTACCCGTTAGAAATAAGTGTACATATGACTGGAACCTTTATTTTTCTACATAAATTCAGCTTTATTTTGTATATGTTAAGTTGTGAGTATTCTTTTGTGATTCTTAGTGATAAACTGTCAAAAACTAAAATGTGTGCTTTCAAAATATGAATTTTTTTTCTGGAGCTGTAACCATGGAACTATAATGTTGAGTCACATATTTCCTTATGATAGTTTTATTATGTGCATTTTTGTGATTAATTTGATATATTATACATCACTATAATTATTTAACTTTTTTTTGACGTATTTTAAAAAAAAACCTCTACGGTGGGGTAAATACACTGCGCCACTACAGGATTTTTGACTGCCAGTTGTAGGGTTAAATGACATCAGATCTACTTGAACCCTTTGTTTTTAGAGAAGATCCAAATTCAGAATTTTATATTACATTAGCATTTAATTTTTAAATCTTTGTCTAAGTAGGCATTTATTAATAAGTTACCAGTTAGGCTTAATGTGGTTGGAAAAAAGTAAAATACAATTTTGCTATTAAATGTTTAGAAAATGTAAGTTGTAAGCTTTCAGTAAGCGTAAGTTTTAAAATTTTATAATTTACATTTAAGGAAGGAAATTTACTTGACTGAAAACATAGCAATTATCTTTACAAAACATTTATTTAATATTTGTATTTGTATATAAGTTAGTGCTCCATTTGACTTTTGCATCTCAATAATGCACCGGCTCACACATCGCTGTTTATGATTTTTTGGTGATAAATAACACTTATTGGGATAAATAACACTATTGTGATAAATAACACTTGGGTTGTAATGATGCCCCAACCTCCATATTCGCCAGACATGGCCCCTTGTGACTTTTTCCTTTTTCCAAAAATTAAAAAAACCGTAAAGGGTTGTCGTTTCACAAGCATAGATGACATTTAAAGTGCATCGCTGAAAGAGCTCAAAGCTATCCTAAAGATAGAGTTCCAAAATTGTTTTGAGAATTGGAAAAAGCGCTGGCATAAGTGCATAATATCTAGTGGGGACTACTTTGAAGGGGACAATATCGATGTAGATGAATAAATAATTTTTTTTTTCAAAAAACGAAAATTCCAGGTATTTTTTGAACACACCTCTTATCTGAATATAACATAAGAAGTGACATTCAAAGAGCATTTACTCTATTTAATTTTTATATTCCTTAAGATAGATCCATCATGTAGACATTTTACACCATGTTGGTTTGCTCAAAAGCGGCCTATGTTGTGAGGTTTGGGGGGGGGGCAGCAGCAAAGACCCATATAGCCAAGATAGAGCTAATACAATCAGCGGCACTTCGTCTGTACCTTGGTTGCACAAGAACCACACCAGTATCAGCATTGGAAATCGTACTAGGCATTGAACCAGTTGATTCATACTTACAGCCAAACAAAGATGGGTCAAATACTTAAAAGATGGGTCATTACTATGGTGCACCCTCTGTGTGATGTCCTTGTTAACTCCAACACAGTTTATCACTCCTTCAGACATCAAGCCAGTGAAATGGCATTTTGGTTACCAGACAGTAGGCCCGATATTATTCCAACTCCAACTGATGACCCAGGAGTTGACATGGAGCTACTGTGATCACGGACTCACCTGTTGGACAGACTAAAGAGAGCCAACCAGAGACCTTAGATTGGAGACCATAGCCATGTTGCATAGAAAGTACAGCAACCCCATCAAAATCTTATCAGATGACGCAGTGCATTTGAGTAGACCAGTAGGAGCAAATCATACTCAGAAATACCTATATCGATTCAATCTAGCTGAGTTAAGACTGTGTGAGTTGTGCAGGGATGACAATGGAGATTTGGCAAGAGACATTCCAAGAGTGGAGGCCTTGGAGTTATCAACGGTCCTGAAACAGAATAGATATTGTACTCTTCCCTTAGTTGTTTATCATGGACATCGGGCTAACGTCTATTTGTGAAGCTGGACGCCTGAAGGAAGGAAACCTTTTTCCATTCCTGTGTAAAGAAATAAGCAAAATCATAATAAAAGTAGCTGAGACATTTTTAAAAAATAATAAAGTTGAGCCTTTTAATAATATTATTTATGTGTAATTTAAGTTTAATATTTTTAAAATAAAACTATATAACCTATTAAAATAAATTATCAGCTGAAAAGGGACAACAAGAAAATATTTAAAATAACTTTACAGCTTATACTAAACAAAAATAGACACCTGAAAATGATTGTTTTACTTCTCTAACAGTAGGTGGTAGAAACGCATAGATAGGAAAAGAAGTGGAGTGTTTCAAGTTTGAAATAGAACAAAAGTAGTCTTTTTCAATTATTTAAGTAAAAAAAAAAATTAATAATTTGTTAATGTCAGATTTAAATATATATATATATATATATATATATATATATATATATATATATATATATATATATGAAGTTAGATATGAAAATATCAAATATATATATATATATATATATATATATATATATATATATATATATATATATATATATATATATATATTACGTTATCCATTGTTTTTCCATTGCACTGATTTTATGAAGTTAATATATTACTATTGTAGGTAATTTTATCCACCATTAAGTGCAATGATTATACCTTGTGTGATGAGGCGCCTTTTGGTCACTTCACTATTGTCGAATCACTGATTACTTCTGAAATAGTAATCAGTGATTCGACAATGGTCAAGTGACCGAAAGGCACCTCATTACACAAGGTAAAATCATTGCACTTAGTGGTGGATAAAATTACTTACAATAGTAATATATTAACTTCATATATATATATATTTGTAAAAAATAACAGCTCAACAAGTTGTCAGGCTTATATCAGAACCACCTAATACAATAGAATGTCAAAAATCAGAGTCCCGATTTTCCAAGTTTCCGTTAAATTCGAGCCTTTTTCTATTTGAGCCTATTTTATCTATTTGAAGGGAAATGAGTCAGGTGCCCAAGAAATGTTTATACGCATACAGAAAATGAATCGGGTGTTCAAGAAATATCTATATCAATATGTCATGCAAAGGAAATGACTTAGGCTTCCAAGAAATGTTTATATCAATACCGTATTATTCTTTCTCCCCATTCTGTTGTATCATTCAGTTCACTAGTGTTCTACAGATTGTCATCAGTTGTGTATGAATGTCCTTATCAGTTATAATTAGATATCTGATAGAAGGTCAACGAGCCATAAATATCTTTCTTTATTTACGCTGGCTGTACGTTTGGACAGTCTACAGATATCCCTTAGAAAGCACAAATGTCTAGTCTTGTGCCGCAGATATCCCTTAGAAAGCACAAATGTCTAGTCTTCTGCATGATATATCAGAAAATAAACTCTTTTGAAGCAAACAAATCAATCAAACGGTGACAACACTCATGATTAGCTGGACTGGTCTTTATTCTCACTATAAATAGTTCTGAATTGGGCAGTCACCACATTAATCTGGATATGAGGGTGTTTACTGTATTAGGGTTGATTAGAAGTCCTATTTTTTCTAAAGCACAGGAACATATTTTCATGTAATCTGAGTTTTTGGTAATCCGAGGGTGCCTCAGTCCAATTTACCTCGAATTATTGAGACTCTAATGTATATCCAAGTTATTGTTTTTCTTGATTAAATAATACAGCTAAATCCTTTTAAAAAATCACTATTAACTACAGATAAGAGAACATTAATTATATCTGTAATGAAATACAAATACAATAAAATTTAACTTTTAAATATCACCTTTTATAGGTTTTAAGAGAACTGTTTGCTTGAAGTAACCAATTTTTTAAAATGTAAAATAAAATAAACTACACTTTTTCATTTCAAATATTTCTTTTGTCTCAGATGATGATGATGATAGCAGCACTGGAGAAGAAGAAGAAGAAGGAGCAAGTGCAGCAGAGTTAAAACTTCAATTGCAAGAAAAACCAGTTCCTGACAAAGTGCCGGCAGCTAAAGAGACTGAAGCAGGAGCAGAAATTTCAGCTCTCATTAATTATGTACAGCCTGTCCATTTTTCTTCCTTTGAAAACTCTGAAAGTAAGTTATTATTTGAATGACTTTAATGGTCATTATAAGATGGATTAAGTTTTATCTAGTTGGAATAAGAATTTTTATTATTTATTGTTTCCCATGACTATCAGCAAAACATTTGCATTTAAACTTGACAAATTATTGACTTGAACACTTATAATTTATGAAAAATGTACAGGGACATAAGGTTATCTTTTGAGATAACATTCATCTTGGTCTAGGATGGTGGCTAGGAAGTGTTGTTGAGCTAGGTGTTGTGGCTTTATTTTTAGATTTTCTGCAATGTGGTCATTAAGTGTATGATTTGTTTGGGTTTGTTCTTTGATAAGTTTTTATTTTGTGTTGTTATGCTTGTAAATATCATTTTGTTTTATTATATATATATATATATATATATATATATATATATATATATATATGAAGTTAATAAATTACTAATTTTGAGTAATTTTATCCACCATTAAGTGCAATAATTTTACCTTGAGTGATGAGGCACCTTTCGGTCTTTGACCATTGTCGAATCACTCACTAAAAGAGTGATTCGACAATGGTCAAAGACCGAAAGGTGCCTCATCACTCAAGGTAAAATTATTGCACTTAATGGTGGATAAAATTACTCAAAATTAGTAATTTATTAACTTCATAAAGTCAGTGCAACGGAAAAACAATGGATAATATTAAATATCAACAAAATATATATATATATATATATATATATATATATATATATATATATATATATATATATATATGAAGTTAATATATTACTATTGTGAGTAATTTTATCCACCATTAAGTGCAATAATTTTACCTTGAGTGATGAGGCACCTTTCGGTCACTTGACCATTGTCGAATCACTGATATTTTTCTGGTGTAGATGTTCGGTCCGTGATATATATATATATATATATATATATATATATATATATATATAATTTAAAACAACGTAGGTTATTCAAATACAAGAATATTTATTAATTTATATTCAAAGCTTTTCGTTGGTAAACAGTACCAGCATCATCAGGAATGAAAATTACAATAATGTAAGCTATAGGCCTAAAACATATGTTTTAATATATATATATATATAGGTTAGTTCTAGTAGAGCTTAAAGCTTATTTAGGAATTTTTGGATTTGATAGGAGACTGACAGACTTACCTAAAGGCAATAGTCCAAAACTGCAATCTCTTTGGAAATAAGCACATATAAAACACTTAATACACTTTTATTTGAAATAAATGTGTAAATTTGAAACAGCTTTTGTTTTTCTCTTTCTTGACTGAAGAAGATCATGTTGATCGAAATATTTCAAATAAAAGTGTATTAAGTGTTTTATATGTGCTTATTTCCAAAGAGATTGCAGTTTTGGACTGTTGCCTTTAGGTAAGTCTGTCAGTCTCCTATCAAGTCCAAAAATTCCTATATATATATATATATATATATATATATATATATATATATATATATATATATATATATATATATATATATATATGAAGTTAATATATTACTATGTAAGTAATTTTATCCACCATTAAGTGCAATAATTTTACCTTGCGTGATGAGGCATCTTTCGGTCAATTGACCATTGTCGAATCACTCATTTGATACTTTAGAATTTTTGTTTTTGAATGCTCTATAATGTTCTTCGACAATGTTCTTGAGTGATTCGACAATGGTCAATTGACCGAAAGATGCCTCATCACTCAAGGTAAAATTATTGCACTTAATGGTGGATAAAATTACTTACATAGTAATATATTAACTTCATAAAATCAGTGCAACGGAAAAACAATGGATAACGTTAAATATCAAGAATATATATATATATATATATATATATATATATATATATATATATACCAATAATAATAAAAATACACCACTAACAAAATAGAAAAATTAACAAATATATACATCAAAGAATACTACACTCCAACATACAAACCAAATATCAAAATAATAAAATATCTTAATAACACAAACCACAAAACAAATACAGAAAAACATAACCTATCAGGAATTTACAAAATTACATTTAACGACTGCAACACATTTTACATAAGGAAAACAACCAGATCATTTAAAATAAGATTTGAAGAACATTACAGATCATTCAAAAAAAAAAAAAAAAATATACAAAAACATCAAATGTTGCAGCACACCTAATATCATATAAACAGAAACAACATATTACGAAAATATCCTAACCATACTCAAAATAAATAATAACCCAATAGAGCTAAACTCACTAGAAAAGTACCACATTTATAAAAACATACACAACAATTTAATGAACCTACAGACAATATATGCAGACGACGTACTATTCCAAAACACATATACACGCGGCTCAAGAAGAAACATGTATGACGTCAACAAATACCAACATCACGGACCGAACATCCACACCAGAAAAATAGAGAAAATTAAATCAGTGATTCGACAATAATCAAGTGACCGAAAGCTGCTCATCACATAAGGTAAAATTATTGCACTTAGTGGTGGAAAAAATTATTTACAAGTAGTAATAACAACTTCATATATATACTTCTATATATATATATATATATATATATATATATATATATATATATATATATATATATATATATATACTGAGGAGAGTTAAACATTTGCTTTCAAAACAATTTAAAAAATCAGTTATGCAAACTAGTTTTTGAGACATTTTATTAAACTAAAGAAAATTAGAATGTCATGGATATTATTATTTGCTACAATCAATAGATTTATATTTTATGAAAGAAAATAATGTTACAATTTTGTAATCTCAAAGTACACTTTTGAAGTGTTTTGTCATAGATCTAAAAAGATCACATAAAGAATGCATTTAATAAAAATTAATACAAATTTTTTCATAATTATACTTAAACTTGTATGTTTATTAAAGAGTGTGTTGAATTACCATAAAAATCTGTTTCATCTTTTAAAAAGTTAAATAAATATCTAAAAGTAAAACGTTTAAAGTGTAGTTTGATGTTTATCAGTATGATACTGTTGAAGGTCTCTTAGTTAATAACTTGAATCGCATGACATGCTCACATTAAAGTTGTATCAACTCTAATGCCCGTGTGCAAACTATCATTGCATGCATTTAATAACTTAAATTATTTATGAGTAAGGACCAAATTAGAGTTTGTTTCCATCTCTTTACTGAATTATCTTATAATTCTGAAGTGGGTCTAAATTTTACTCATAAAACAATTTTTTTATCTGATATTTGTTAAAAAAAAAAAATATTATGTTTAATACATGTTGTATACAGCTGGAATAATTATTTTACTCTTTGCAAGAACTAGGCAAGTAGCTTGCCGCCACTGAAAATATTTAGAATAAGTCACAGTGTATTGTTAGCTTACCACTTAACCAAGAAAGTGAAGTTTCCTTGCAGCTTTTTTTTTAAAAAGGAGAGAACTCTGACATGTGAGTTAACAAGCATCGAATGAGCTGAAGAATAACTTGTGTAGAGTTACAAAGAAAATGAGTCACCAGTAACTACATTTTAGTCTAAAGCAAAAGCGGTTTACTGTCACAAGGTTCAGGTTTAACACGAGTGAATATTGTACTTTTACAGAGAACATACTAATGTAATTTAACGCAAGAGTAAATTGTTGAAATTATACTGGCAGTTATTTGTTACAGACGTTTTTTACATTTAAATAAGTTGAACGGAGGATTATGTTTAAACAGGGGGGCTACAACTTCCACTACGCTAAAAGGGTACACCAGAACTAAAGCCCATGGATCAGTTGGTAATGGGAATCCACTGCACAAGCCTGACTGAATTTTCAGAGATTTATGTTGTTTAAAGGAACTTTCTAGAACATAGGCCAATTGTTTATACCCAGCTCTATGATTTAGGCAGGCACTGATTCATTTAGCAATGTATGACATACAATATTTCATTGGTTCCAATTTTGAATCTCAGGGAAAATTGGCAAATTCAAAGTGAATCATATGGTTAACGTGTTTGAAATTATAGAACTGGTTTTAAAAGGTGATTTTATCTGCTTGTATTTGAAGTGGAGAGTATGAATTTGGATAGCAAATTTATCCTCTATCAGATGTAATAGATAGTTTTATTACATTTTATTGAGTTAGAGAAAAAATTGTTCCAGTTCTTTAGACATTCTGCTGGACAGGCCTAAACAAGCATCTGCATCTGATTAACTTAGCTGAGAGCCTTTTTCTCTGCATTCTGCACAAGAAATGGTTAGAAATAGGTAGAGGACACATGGGGCCCACTTCTGAACTGCTGACGAAATACAGACTGTGGTAATAACAATAGTCAAAGCATATGCATCAGAAAAAATAACAAATTCTTGTGAGCTTTAAAATAATTAAATTTTATATTTGATACCCTTCCTATCACTCTGTTTCAACATTTTCCTTCCTTACATAAAAAACATATTTGGAATATGTAAAATACTCATTGTATTTTAAAACCCTCTAATCATCTTATGAAAATAGGTTGACCAAATATTTAAAGTTTTAATTTATAATTAAAAATTTTAAAAAGATTCCCTACTTATGATATACTTGGAATTCACATTGAAAGAGAAAGTGTAAAGGTAGGAATGTCTCTATATGATAAATATCCCCATAGAATGAAGCAGGCAGCCTTGTGTTAAATGAATACAACTCATGATATATGAAAGTAAAATTCTTGTTATATATAGTCATGATTCGTGTAGGAGATTGTGATTAAAAAAGTGAAATATAGACATTTTTGAAAAATTTAAATTGTAATATTTTTGCTTGAATAGTGGTTTTTTTGTACAAATTTCAAAGGTAATGATTATTTTTGCTTAATTTTTCAAAATTATTTACAGGTGTTGTTACTGCTTTACTTTGTTGAGTGATATCATTGTTGTAATTGTAACAATTTCTATCTCTGAAAGCAGGCTCACCAAAAAAATAAGTAAGAATCTTGTAAATGCACTTTGTACATTAATAAAGAAAAAGTGTACTGGTTAAAATAAGTGTACGTGGTAAATTGAATGAAGGAAAAACTTGTTGGTACATTTAAAAATTGAATATCCCTACTTAGGAAAAGAGGTTTTAAGATAAAATTAAAATTGCTTTGTTCAAACCTTCTCTATACTAAATAAATTTAAAATTCTTCCAAAAAATAATACCCCCCCTCCCTGAAAACAGGATGAAAAAGGGCATGTTCTTCTTGGCTTTTAGAAAGTTCACATAGTTCTTGAATCATAGTATGACAGACACAGCTTGGGAGCTTGTTAACCTTTTGGACTCCAATTATCTGGTCGTCAGTCGCTCCTCCAGATCCAATTAGTTACTATGTGTTTTTCACACGTATGTTTAATTATTCACTAAGAAATTAAGACTTCAAGTAAATATATGTATTATATCCCACTGTGTTCAAAATAAAATGAAGAATAGTAATATGAAGTTCGAATGTTGAAAACCTGAAGTCTCAACTCAGTAGGCCTGATGAAATGCCTTTTTTTGTTTTTTTATTATAGAAAAAAATTTATATTTAGCTTTGTTGATGAAATAACACTTTACTTATGATGAATTGTAGAATCATTTTAAGCCTAAAGTAATTATGAATGAAAATATATGAATAAGTAGTATTACAAAAAACTAATTCAAATATTTATTATAAAAAATGTAAAACTATGTACATGCATAAAAATGCCAAGAATTGTGTACCTACTGTAACACTCAGCTGTAACTAGGTTTGAATGTGACATAATAGTTCACTTTAATGTAATAATTTTAAAACAAAAGCAAATTGCACTAAACACCATATTTACAAGCATAAAATATATTTACAAAATTAGGTCCCACAAAAAATATATAGGTCTAAATATAAATTGTTGTAAAATGTCATTTAGGCCTATTCAAAATTGTTTAATTTGTTTCGGCTGAATCTATTTACACATACTCCTTTATTTGGCCACTTTAAAAACACTTCAATTTATTGTTTATAGTTTTTGACAGTGTGAAACTTTTTAAAGTAAATGTTTGTATGTAATCCCCGGTTATCATATATGTCAGAACTAAAATAAAAGTAAAACACTAAATAAATAATGGAGATCATGAATAAGAATAAGTTCACTTATACAGCGATTTATCAACTAAGCCAGATGTCTGACAGATTACTATGCAGTCCATCGTAAAAACTGTCTGGGACCAGTTGTTTATTTACGGAAATGATAAATACGACCAATCAGCATTATAAACATAAACAATGGTTTCTCGTAATACAGCAAATGAACATAGTTCACATTATCATTAAGTAAGACGCTCTAAAGTATGTAATAGTTGCGTCGCAAAATATATCAGACTGAGTCCGACACTGGAGTGAAACGGGATTTTTAGTGGTGTCGGACTCAGTTCGCCTATGGAGAGCAAAAGGTTAAGCAATCTGTATTAGTAATGCCTTTCAACAAAATTCTACCAATCGCGTAAAATACTTTCATAGGGTCTGCAGAGGGAAAAAATGAGGTTCTTTTGTGAGTAACCTAATTTAATTTCTGGTGAAATCCATTACAAGGTAATTGTTAAGTAGATTAATTGTGAAACAAGTGATCTAGGCTCTTAATATCTTGCTGATTAACAAATGTTAGGTAATATATCAGGTATCGTGTAGGAGAAGAATGAGAGACGATACAGAAAAAGCAAGACATGATGCAGACTCTACCTCATATTGAAGGGCTGTTGCTGTTTCTGGAGAAATAAGATGATGCATCATTCTGGGACAAATTTTGTTGAAAAATTTTCAATTTCATATTAAGCAATGATGTTTTATTTCAATAAAACAAAAACTGCTTGACTAAAATTTTTTGTAAAATGTAAACTTTTATTCAGCTGTATATACAAACATCACACACACACACAGATAAGTTCACATTACATTAACTTGTAAAAGTGTAACACATTTTCAAGCCTTCTAATGTAAATAGAAGATTTTTAAAACATTATTTTGTTGACTTCTATTTTTTTCTGACTTTGTGGAATTGGTGTGTATCTGCGGTTTCATACCACCATATCCTACAATATTAGTTTAATACAACTGATAAGAAATTAATATGTCTGTTTAAAACAACTTAAATCCCCATTTCCCTTAAATGCTAACATATAGAATCATCTTTTTGTAAATATGAATTTCTGCAACAAGTTCACAACTTCCTTCTGACTACTTTATTCAAATTGGAATTTTTTCAGTTGAAGGTTATATTATAATTCAATTTATTTAAAAATTCAGTATCTTACAATACACTTGTTTTATTTGCAAATTTTAGTATATGCTAAAATTTTATTAATGTTCAAATTGACTGTATTGTAATATTTGTTGTGAAACCTATACTGTACTTATATATTTTATATGGTGCTGTAAAATAACATAGTTCCAACAACCCTTTATTTTTCAAGTGTATTTTCAAAATACTATAAAACTACTGTTTACTAAAAAAAATGTTTTTGTTTTAGAAAAAAACAGATACTATGAAATGTCTTCCTTTGATGAAAAACAAGCAACAACATTGTTAAAAGAACACCCTATAGAGTTTGTCAACTACAACAAACACCAACTTAGTCGGATATATCCAGCTGGGACAAGGTTTGACTCTTCAAATTTCATGCCACAAGTATTTTGGAATGCTGGATGCCAGTTAGTTGCCCTTAATTATCAAACTTTAGGTTAGTTCAACAAACTGTACATTACAATATATTCATATATATATGTGGTGTTGAAAGTCATAATGATAGGATATTAGATCATTAAATCCTAACTATTATAGTAGATACACCAACTGTGATGAATTGTCCAGCATGCTCCTTCAAACTGTCTAAAGTTCAAGGTGGAGTAGGCAATCCTAGCTGAGCAAAAGATAGCAGTATCGTTCACTGACATTAAAAGTATATAAAACTCCTAAACTAAAACCAAGAAGGAAAAGTATTTCTCTGATATCTCAGCGAAGTCATCTTCTGTTATCTACGTAGAACTAAGCAAGAAAATAGAAACTTTCAAGAATACGTTGTTGAATTAGTAGCCCTTTCCTTAAATGGTTTCTTTCATCTATAACTCACCATTGTGAAAAAGCTGGTGACAACTATTCTGAAAGGTTTTTCTGTTTATAGTTGGCACATAGAGTAAGTCACTGACAGAATCTGCTAACTTTAGGGATACTCACTTCTTTAATCCTAAATTTACTGCCTTTACATTATTCCTATCAAAATAAACAGTCGTCTTACAGACAATAGGTAAAATGACTGATCACCTTATTTTGTTATTGAAAATCCATTTGACAATTTGTTTAGAAGTTTTCAATTTGTTAAAAAAAAGTATTAATTTTAGTATAGGCTTCTATTTCTAAGTTTTATACATGTATAATGTTATAATATTAGTTGAAGAACTTGAAAGAAGCTTTAAGCATTATCTGTAGTGAGTTCATATATTTATAAGCTTTCTAATCCCCATTTTGCATTCTGGCTCCAATTACGTTTGTTACTTTCCTCCTGCACTATTATTTATTTCCTTCTAGAAGAGTTTTAATCACTATTTGTACAGTTGTATATTATTGAGTTTATTTATATTTACAGGTTTTAGTTTTAAAACTTCAATATTTTTCTAAAAAATGTATAAAGAATTATTAAATTATTTTAAATAGAATTATATCAGTAGATGCAATACACATAAAAGCTTTTAGAGAGAAAATTCTAACATAAAAAAATTGTAATACAAGAAAAATAAACTTTAAAAATTAATGTATTGTCTTAGTTATAATAGGTTAATTATTATGTTTTTTTAATAATAAAAGGTGTATGACAAAAAATATATTTTACCATAATGGGATTAATAAAATAAATTCTTTAGTTTTAGCTGACTTACGTATATACAATTTATATAAAACCTTAAAAATAAGTAATATACATTTGTTTTTAGTGGAAAATTTTCAGAATGCAATAGAAAATTTCAAATCTGAAAACATATTTTCTTTAGAATAAGATTAAAAAATAAACATTAAATATAAATATTAAATTATTGTTTAAATTTCTTTCAGATTTAGCAATGCAACTCAACTTAGGGATTTTTGAATATAATCACAGGTGTGGCTATTTACTTAAACCTGAATTCATGCGACGTAGGGATAGAAGGTTTGATCCTTTTGCAGAATCAACTGTAGATGGTATAATTGCGGGTACGGTATCTGTGCACGTTCTCTCTGGACAGTTTCTGACAGATAAAAGAGCTGGAACTTATGTAGAAGTAGACATGTATGGCCTTCCAGCTGATACAGTAAGAAAAAAGTTCCGTACTAAAATTGTAGCAAACAATGGTATCAATCCTATTTTTGATGAAGAACCATTTATTTTTAAGAAGGTAAATATATATATTTATTATTTGTGATAGTAATACAATATTAAGATACTTAATCTGTGAATCCATCATAACCAGCTATTATTAATGAAATTTAATAATAAGGAAAATACCTTTTGTTTTAGTATATGTAAAAAGTCATTATAAAAGAGTCTTTTCCTGTGTTATATAACTTATAAAAATAAGGAAACAGCCTAAAGTTGTAACAATTAAGCTGATGTTTGTGATAATTTTCAACTTAACAAAATATTCGCAATAAATTTACTAAGAATATTACTTAAAGAGTACGATTTAAGTTTTGAAAATGGCATCACTCCGAAATGCGTCAACAGAGGAGAATATTGTAATGTTAGGAGAGGCAGAAAACTGTACTCAAATATAATGAGATTGTTATGTTTAAATGGCATGATAAACAAGATGTGTGTAGGATTTCTAGGAAGTACAGTTCCATTGTTGTATGGAAACAAATAAATTTAGAAAACCGACATATAGACCAGTTATGATTATGAAATACAATAAATGGAAATCGGCGACTGATAGTTTAGACCATCATCATATTGTACGAGTTTCAGGAAAATGGTATCATAAAATTGCAATTAAATGCTTGTTTGTTACTACTTTAGTCAATGCCTTAATTTTATTACATAAAAAACACAATAGGATATCGATCACTAAGTTCAAAGAAGAATTATTGAAATGTTAACTAAAAACAAGTAATATAAAAAAATAAAGTCAATACTTACTGAGGTCGATAGAGAAAATTTCTATTCAAGTTTCTTTTTATAATTACTATTAATATAAATGTGTATATACATATGATGAAATCACAATATTAATTAGCAAAATAAAAAGAGAATTTCCTTGCAATTTTCCATTTTCCTCTCTATACAGTACATGGTATATGGACTATTATTTTTGTTTGTTACTTTTCATTCGTTTCTAATTTATGAACCTGATGGTGGACTATAATTTATATATATATATATATATATATATATATATATATATATATATTTATATATTCTTGATATTTAACGTTATCCATTTACTGAAAAAGAAAAAATAATAATAACAAATTCCTTCAAATATAACCTACCTAACTTCAACAAAAAACAAATAATAAAAAACCTAATAGTTGACACAGAATCTAACATCCACAAAATTACCCACCAAAATACTGAACACATAAGAAACAATATTAATAATAAAATTAACCTAATAAAAACGGAAAAAAACAAAAAAACGGAACAATATATAAATAAAAAAGAAATTATAAAACTCAGAGAAAAACTAGAAAACGACTACTTAATATTAAAATCAGATAAAACAAATACACCAGTAATAATTGAAAATACCAAATACATCGATTCAATGACTAACTACATAAAAGAAAATAAATACGAACAAATCCCAGACCCAACTAGCAAATACCTTATTACAATAAAAAACTTAATAGTCACTCACCGAAACACCCTAAACTATAACAATAAATTAAAATACCACACAAGACTATACCCATTCAAACCATGCGCACCAATATTATCAGGGATACCTAAAATCCACAAACCCAATACACCATTTAGACCACTAATAAATTTCACAACAGCACCATCTTACATAATCGCAAAAATTCTAGACAAAATCATAAGATCTAAAATACATATCAACAACACACAATATAAAAAATGGATACGAATTAATTAATAAAATAAAAACGATAAAAACAAACAGCAACACAAAAATAATAAGTTATGACATAACTAACATGTACCCTAGTATCCCAATAGAAGAAACCATAGAAATAATAAAAAACAAACTGATACACAATAACGAAAAAAGAAACATAATAGATAGTATCATTACGCTAACCAAACACATATGTAACCAAAATTACTTCCAATTTAACAATAAATATTATAAACAAACAACTGGACTCCCCATGGTTTCACCCATATCATCTGTCATGTCAGAAATATATTTACAACACTTTGAACAAATAATAATTAAACCTATAATAAACACACACAATATTTCACTATGGACTAGGTATGTAGACGATATACTTGTAATATACCAACCTACCATTTACAACGAACACATCATAATATTAAACAAACTAAATACATACAACGAAAACATACAATTCACTGTTGAAACAGAAACAAATAGAACAATCAACTTTCTCGACATCACTTTAAATATAAATGATAATAAAATAGAAACTACAGTATACAGGAAACCTACTTCCAACAACACCACAATACACTACAAATCTAACCACCCCTGGACACACAAAATTAACACTTACAGTAACATGATAAATAAAGCAATAAAATACACACAGGATAACAAACAAAAATTAAATAAGAATTAGATAACATTACAAAAATAGCAATAGAAAATGGATACAACAAACACATTATAAAAAATATATACAATAAATTCACAAAAAACCTAACCTCAACACAACACTACAACCGGAACACGAAAATAATGAAAATAAAAAAATCTACCTAAAATATAAATACACCAATAACAAAATAGAAAAAATAACAAATATATACAACAAAGAATACTACACTCCAACATACAAACCAAACAACAAAATAATAAAATATCTTAATAACACAAACCACAAAACAAATTCAGAAAAACATAACCTATCAGGAATTTACAAAATCACATGCAACAACTGTAACGCTTTTTACATAGGAAAAACAACCAGAACATTTAAAATAAGATTTGAAGAACATTATAGAGCATTCAAAAACAAAAATTCAAAAGTATCAAATGTTGCAGCACACCTAATATCTCATAAACATGAAATAACAAATTACGAAAATAACCTAACCATACTTGAAATAAATAACAACCCAATAGAACTAAACTCACTAGAAAAATACCACATTTATAAAAACATACACAACAATTTAATGAATCTACAAACAACATATACAGAAGACATACTATATAAAAACATCATACACACAGATCAAGAGAAAGTGCGTGTAACGTCAACAAATACCAATATCACGGACCGAACATCTACAACAGAAAAATATCAGTGATTCGACAATGGTCAAGTGACCGAAAGGTGCCTCATCACTCAAGGTAAAATTATTGCACTTAATGGTGGATAAAATTACTTACAATAGTAATATATTAACTTCATATATATATATATATATATATATATATATATATATATATATATATATATATAGGTTAGTTTTGGTTGGTAAAGATTATTTAGATTTTTTGGACTAGGAGACTGACAGACTTACCTTGGTAAGAGTCCACACTGTAGTCTTGAAATAGAAACACATAAAAGCACTTAAACAATGATATATTTCAACCACACAGTGGTCTTTATCAATCGAAGAGAAAACACAAAAAGAAATATGAGAGAATGAAATAAAATAAATATTTATTTTATTTCATTCTCTCATATTTCTTTTTGTGTTTTCTCTTCGATTGATAAAGACCACTGTGTGGTTGAAATATATCATTGTTTAAGTGCTTTTATGTGTTTCTATTTCAAGACTACAGTGTGGACTCTTACCAAGGTAAGTCTGTCAGTCTCCTAGTCCAAAAAATCTATATATATATATATATATATATATATATATATATATGAAGTTAATATATTACTATTTTTGAGTAATTTTATCCACCATTAAGTGCAATAATTTTACCTTGAGTGATGAGGCACCTTTCGGTCTTTGACCATTGTCGAATCACTCTGGAGTGATTCGACATTGGTCAAAGACCGAAAGGTGCCTCATCACTCAAGGTAAAATTATTGCACTTAATGGTGGATAAAATTACTCAAAAATAGTAATATATTAACTTCATAAAGTCAGTGCAACGGAAAAACAATGGATAATGTTAAATATCAAGAATATATATATATATATATATATATATATATATATATATATATATATATATATATATATATATATAGATTTTTTGGACTAGGAGACTGACAAACTTACCTTGGTAATAGAAACACATAAAAGCACTTAACCAATGATATATTTCAACCACACAGTGGTCTTTGTCAATCAAAGAGAAAACACAAAAAGAAATATGAGAGAATGAAATAAAATAAATATAAGTTGTAATCACAGATTGTGTAGAGTAGAAATCAGATGTCACAGATTAAAGATGTGTGTATATATATATATATATATTCCTGATATTTAATATTATCCATTGTTTTTCCGTTGCACTGACTTTATGAAGTTAATAAATTACCAATTTTGAGTAATTTTTCCACCATTAAGTGCAATAATTTTACCTCGAGTGATGAGGCGCCTTTCGGTCTTTGACCATTGTCGAATCACTGATTGTTCTCTGCTGTGGATGCTATGTCCGTGAAGCCAGTGTTTGTAGAAGTTACGCGCACTATTTCTTGATCTGTGTGTATGAGGTTTCTGTATAATATGTCTTCTGTATATGTTGTTTGTAAATTCATTAAGTTGTTGTGTATGTTTTTATAAATGTGGTATTTTTCTAGTGAGTTTAGTTCTATTGGGTTGTTATTTATTTCCAGTATGGTTAGGTTATTTTCGTAATTTGTAATTTCGTGTTTATGGGAAATTAGGTGTGCTGCAACATTTGATACTTTAGAATTTTTATTTTTGAATGCTCTATAATGTTCTTCAAATCTTATTTTAAACGTTCTGGATGTTTTTCCTATGTAAAAGGCGTTACAGTTGTTGCAAGTGATTTTGTAGATTCCTGATAGGTTATGATTTTCTGAATTTGTTATGTGGTTTTTGTTACTAAGATATTTTATTATTTTGTTGTTTGGTTTGTAAGTTGGAGTGTAATATTCTTTGTTGTATATATTCGTTATTTTTTCTATTTTGTTATTGGTATATTTATATTTTAGGTAGATTTTTTTATTTTTATTGTTTTCGTGTTCCGGTTGTAGTGTTGTGTTGAGGTTAGGTTTTTTTGTGAATTTATTGTATATATTTTTTATAATGTGTTTGTTGTATCCATTTTCTTTGCTATTTTTGTAATGTTATCTAATTCTTCATTTAATTTTTGTTTGTTATCCTGTGTGTATTTTATTGCTTTATTTATCATGTTACTGTAAGTGTTAATTTTGTGTGTCCAGGGGTGGTTAGATTTGTAGTGTATTGTGGTGTTGTTGGAAAACGAATATATACAACAAAGAATATTACACTCCAACTTACAAACCAAACAACAAAATAATAAAATATCTTAGTAACAAAAACCACATAACAAATTCAGAAAATCATAACCTATCAGGAATCTACAAAATCACTTGCAACAACTGTAACGCCTTTTACATAGGAAAAACATCCAGAACGTTTAAAATAAGATTTGAAGAACATTATAGAGCATTCAAAAATAAAAATTCTAAAGTATCAAATGTTGCAGCACACCTAATTTCCCATAAACACGAAATTACAAATTACGAAAATAACCTAACCATACTGGAAATAAATAACAACCCAATAGAACTAAACTCACTAGAAAAATACCACATTTATAAAAACATACACAACAACTTAATGAATTTACAAACAACATATACAGAAGACATATTATACAGAAACCTCATACACACAGATCAAGAAATAGTGCGCGTAACTTCTACAAACACTGGCTTCACGGACATAGCATCCACAGCAGAGAACAATCAGTGATTCGACAATGGTCAAAGACCGAAAGGCGCCTCATCACTCGAGGTAAAATTATTGCACTTAATGGTGGAAAAATTACTCAAAATTGGTAATTTATTAACTTCATATATATATATATATATATATATATATATATATATATATATATATATATATATATTGTTTCCATGAGCATAAAAGTGATTATAGTTTATATAAGTCTGCCAGGGGAAAAGAGATTGGAGATGTCTGATGACGCTATTAGGAAAAAAAATGAATGGATTTATCTGATGTTGAGGTTAGGGGATTCTCTGGACTTGGTATACCACTGGTATGATAGTTCCCATCTTCTCAGTTCTGAGGGATTGCAATCAGGAAGGAGTGATTTAATTATTTTTGTGGTATATCAGTCATCGAAAGTTGTAATGTTGTGACTCGCAGCATGTTGAGCTGTTGGCCTATCCATATTCATAATTTTAACATCATGTCTGTGGCCATTCATTCTGATATTCAGACCATCCGTGGTCAGGCCTATGTACTGTGCTGAGCAAAATGTAAATATTTGAAATAATTAATTCAAAATAAAAACTCTAAAAAAAATATAATAAAATTGATAACTGTGGAGTGTGGACCAAGTATGCCATTTGATTCATGGTTACTATAGCAGCTGTATAATGTATAGAAAATAGCAGGTAACACCTAGGCTACAAAGACTGTTAATCTATTTGAACTTAAATGGGCATACAGGTTCACTGCAGTTCCAATATATGGGCTACCGGTCGGTTTATACATTTCCCACAGTTACCAAAGTGTTAATGATGACGAATTTAAATTTTGTGTAAAATTAAACCACATATCAAAATGCAGTATATTTCTAATAGTAAGGCTGTCTAAAATAGTAGCTAAATAGTTTTGGGTAAAGGTGTAGTAAAAATTTCAGTCATAAAGTTGTACAAAATATAAGTACAGCAGAATCTCAATAAGTCAGACTCTATTAACTCGGGTCTCCAAATAACTTGGAATGATTTTGAATACAATAAAAAAAATAATTTACAAAATTCTTTTAAAAAAACAGAAACTAAATACATTTAGTATATAAAAAGGTGTCTTCCATAGGATGTTACCCCGTAAAATCTTAGTCCCCAAAACTAAAGATGCTGCTATGGGGTGCAAAGACATACCATAATATGTTGCAGCAATGAATAGGGTCAATATAAATTTCCGCTTCTTTTATTAGGGAAAGGATAAAATCCCCGAGTAGTGAAACACAATAATCATATTTGAAAACAGGCTTTTTGATTTTTTTCAGCCAGGAGTAACTAAATTTTAAAGGATTGTGGATTACTCATTATTTCCATCAGCTGTTGTGCTCATTAGTATGAACATTAAAGCCAAGCTCTTGCCTCATATTGCTAACTTCATTGTTGTTACCAATTAACCAGGATTTTCTCGATAAACTGAGAGATGTTTTCAACAGGTGTTGAGCACAAATAAGAGAACACAGTGTAGTTGAGATTCTCTAATATTTTAACGTGAAGACTGTTATTCACTTGCTTGCAATATTTAGTAACAAATGACTGGTAACAGCATCATGAAATCGTGGATAAAACTATGGAAGGGTGTGACCAACTTGTCTGAAAATATAATTCCACATCTCTGGAATAATGATAATATGCAAAATAACAATGCCCACCCTCAAGAATTTATGGATATGTTTCAAATTATTGAGTGCTGCTCTGTAGTCAATGCAATTGAGATTAACCTATGGTTAAAGGCAGATAATGACGGAGGTTACAGGACGAGAATGCGATTTCGTTGAGTTTACCTCGCACTACTCAATCAGTCACTAAGGAAGCAGATGAGGACAATAAACTAATGACAGCAGTGACATAGCTAGACAAACTAAGGATTTATTTTGTGCGGCAGACAGAAACATCATTAGCTGAGCTTCTTTTGCTGAAGAGACTATGGGGTAGTACAGCAAAAAAGCAGTTAACAAAATGACAGATTTGTTTGTCAATAAAAGAATTTTAGGAGAATATACCCATATAAACAATATGGATATTCATATACTGTTCATGCTACTCTTTGTTTGATAAATATAAAGGAGTTTTTCTGTAAATACAATGTCTTTTATTATGTTTTTCCTTAGACTCCAGCTAACCTGGATTCACCTTGATCCCAGTTAGTCTGGCTCTACCGTTAGTGAAATTTGTGTTATCTATATTAGAATTGTATATCCTATAAAAAAACAGATGATTTCTAAACCATCGGATATGTGATCACTCTTATGAAAAGATGGCAGTATAGAATAAAGGATTAAATATTTATATATTTTAAAAAGTATATTGAAAATTATATAAAAAAGCAGTGTTACAGTGTTCAAATGTATGAAATATAATGTTTGTTAAATATAGTGTTAGAAAATTTCTTTTAAATTATATTTTAAAAGAAATACCTAATACCTTATGTAATTGGTATTTAAAAAAAAAAATAATAATTACAATCCACTTACTCAAATATGTTACTACCAATATAACTTGTTAGGTCTATGTGATGGCTCATTATGTATAGGTTGTGCTGCCTGAAATAGCATGTATTCGTATAGCAGCTTATGAAGAAGGAGGAAGACTGATTGGACACCGAGTATTGCCTGTTATTGGTCTATGTCCTGGTTATAGACACGTTTCTTTACGTACAGAATCAGGACAACCACTTCCTTTAGCAACACTTTTCCTTCTTGTTGTTGTTAAAGATTATGTTCCTGATGGATTGTCTGACTTTGCTGAAGCTCTTGCAAATCCAATCAAGTACCAGAGTGAGCAAGAGAAACGTGCACAACAATTGGCTGTTTTGACAGACGATATTGACATTGAATCCGAGGTAAGCGTATTTTTTTAATTTTCTCATTTTTGGCATTACTAAATGGTTATAATCAGGTTAAACTACATTTTAATAAAATTTATGGCGTTATTACTATTGTCATTGTAAACTTTGATTGTTTCTAAACTTAACAGTCTATGTCTCAACAGGCACATTCATCTACCTACAGCAGACTTATGATTATTTAAGGTAATTAAACCAAAGTCTACTTAGGGTGCAGAAAACATTAATATAGAGGTTATGTTCCAGGATTAAAAATAACAACAAAAAACAGGTTAAAATTTACAAAATGTTTATTATAAAATAAAAAATTTTGTTCTGGTGCTCAGGGGGGTTCACAATAGAAGTGATAACAAAATAGTTTCGCAAAAGATTCAACAAAAATATGAATTCATCATTTTTTATTCATTTCTTACATCTTTATTTGAGGTATGTATTGAATAAAGACTAATATTTATTGTAGTTAATAATAAAATATTGTGGGTAACAAAAAACATATATAAGATGGTTACTGAATACAATTTTTTAAAGCAACAATACGAATCAATTCTTTAAGAAGAATTGTCAAGATAAACAAAAATTAAATGAAGAATTAGATAACATTACAAAAATAGCAATAGAAAATGGATACAACATACACTTTATAAAAAACGTATACAATAAATTTACAAAAAAAGCTAGCTTCAACACAACACTACAACCTGAACACAAAATAACAATAAAAAAATCTACCTAAAATATAAATACACCAATAACAAAATACAAAAAATAACAAATATATACAACAAAGAACACTACACCTTAACATACAAACCAAACAAGAAAATAATAAAATATCTTAATAACACAAACCACAAAACAAATACAGAAAAACATAACCTATCTGGAATTTACAAAATTACATGTAACGACTGCAATGCATTTTACATGGGGAAAACAACCAGATCATGAAGACATGAATTAACAAATAACGAAAATAACTTAGCCATACTTGAAATAAATAATAACCCAATAGAACTAAACTCACTAGAAAAATACCATATTTATAAAAACATACACAAAAATTTAATGAACCTACAGACAAGATATGCAGATGACATACTATTCAAAAACATTATACACGCGGCTCAATGAAGAAACATGTATGACGTCAACAAATACCAACATCACTGACCGAACAACCACACCAGAAAAATAGAGAAAATTAATTCAGTGATTCGACAATGGTCAAGTGACCGAAAGGTGCTGCGTCATGTAAGGTAAAATTATTGCACTTAGTGGTGGAAAAAATTGTCACAATTAATAATAATAACTTCATATATTTTATTATTATTATTATTACTAAAACTCGGAGGGACCTTATCGGTGTAGAGCACTTAGTTGCAGCCTTTGTACTCTCTTCACATCCCTACCACAGGACTAGCTTAGTGGATACCTACCTCTTTGCAGAAATTAAGTACCCACCTGATGCTAAATCTTCTGATATCCTCTGGTGTACATACCTGACAGCCAAACCACTTTCTCCTTGCAGCTCCCAAAGCAGGACACTCACAGAGTACATGGATTGGGCTTTCCTCTTAGTCCTTGTCGCATATCTTGCACACAGGGGACCTAGATTTTCCAATTTTGTATTGGAACCCCCTCAGATTCCCATGGCCTGTAACCAGCCCTACAGTAGCTCTGAGTTGATGTCTATTTAAGGAGAGTAGATCTTCGCCCCACAAATCTCCTGAGTAACCCCACAGTAACCTTGTTACACCCCAAGGTTACATTCCATTCTTCCCTGCACAACCTGTCTATATGTGCCGTGATCCTCTTGCGCCTCCTGAGGCGGCATGCCCACTGCCCTCAGCAACGGTCCTTGAGTTATACACCTTTCTTTTGCTAAGGCGTCAGCTCTCTCCATTCCCTATCCAGCCAGAATGTCCTGGAATCCAGGTTAGGTTGAGTGAATTATACTTACTCAGCTCTGCTAGAGAAGCTATAGTCTCAGCCACCAGCCTAGAGCTGGTACTAGCCTTACCTAAAGCCTTCAGAGCTGCCTGACTGTCCGAGCAAATCCAGATGGTCTTGCCCCTCCTGCCAGACCCTATTATTTCCTCAGCACATAGTTTGATCGCGAGCACCTCCCCCTGGAAGACAGAGTTGTAGTCCTCCAGGCGATGACAAAATCTGTCTTGGTGTCTCGGTCCACTAAATCCTGCTCCCACTCCTTTATCTTGGACCCATCGGTGAACCAGATTTCACCATGTCTGGGTCTATACTCCGCCCATGCCTCTCTTGCAGGAATATGGATTTTGTAGTTTCCTTTTTCCCTTTTAAGAGACAGTATCTTATCCTGAGGTTCTATCCAGAGCTCCTTCAGTGAATTCCCAAATAGCTGTTTATGACGTTTGCTACTTGTCTTCCACTGCCCGGTACAACTTAGCCAGTATGCAGTTTTCATTGCCTCCATCCTAATTTGAAGACTCAAGGATGGAAAACCCAACATAACCCTCACATGGTGTGCTTCTCCTTGTAGCTGTTATGCCTGTAAGGAAGAGCCCCTGCGAGCGGTCCAGCATTCTTTTACTTGTTTCTTTCTGTGCCCTGTCCCACCATACGATAGAGGCAAAGACCAACCTCGGCACCACAATGGCGGAATAAATCCAGTTCATCTGACGTGGACCCAAACCCCATCTCGTGCCTATTGCTCCTCTGCATTGCCAGAACGTAGCTATGGCTTTTTTGCACTTATCCTCCAAGTGCTCACGTCAGAGTAGCTTCCTATCCAGAATAACTCTCAGATATTTAGCGCTCTCAACGTAGCTTATTTTGGTATTACCAACTTCCATCATCTCCAGCGATTTAGTTTTATATCGCCTAATGAAGATGAGTGCCACAGATTTCTCCTTGAATGCATAGTGCATTCTCCCTGCACTATACTTCTGTTACCTTGAGTCTCTCTTGAAGCAGGTCTTTGAGGACCTCTTCAAATGGTCCCCTAACCAGGATAGCTATGTCATCCGCATATCCTACCACCTTGACACCCATTCCACTGAGCGTCCTTAGTAGGCCGTCCACGACAAGGCTCCACAGCAAAGGGGATAACACTCCACCCTGCGGGCAGCCCTCCGAGACCATCCCATTTATCGTGCACCCCATCCAGGATGCAGTACTTATCCGGTTTTCCAAGGAACTCATAATCCAATTTATAATTCCATCAGAAATCTTGTGATTCATAGCTGCTCTCTTGATGTCCAGCCTAGAGGTACTATTAAAAGCCCCCTTCACACCAAGAAAAGCCCCAATACATATCCCCTTGTTGTTGATCTGACCCTCAATAAAGTCCACGACCGACAGCAGCGCATTCTCCACTGACCTACCAGTTCGGTAGGCGTGTTGGTCCTGATGAAGCGGATACTGCTTCAAAGGTCCCTCCTTCAAATAGTGGTCCACCAGCCTTTCCAATGTCTTTAACAAGAAAGATGTAAGGCTGATAGGACTGAAGTCCTTTACCTCTGTGTAACCTTTCCTCCCCGGTTTGGGGATAAAGATAACTTTCGTTTTGAGCCACTGCCCGGCCGTGTAACCCAAGGTAACACAGCCTCTGAGTAATCCTGTCAGTGGCCCTATTATTTCCTCCAAGCTATTTTGTAGTAGTGCTGGAGTAATATTATCTAATCCAGGCGCTTTAAAAGGCTCAGAAGACAAAATCGCTCTCTCACCTTTTGCGCTGAGATCACCTGCCTAGCAATATTCCAGTCCGCCCTTAGCCCAGTATGTCGGAGGTTTTGAGCACCGTCCCCTACCGGTCTAATATCGGGAAAACTGTTCCTCATAAGCAGACACAGAGTTTCCTCTGGGGTGTCAGTAAAGCTACCATCAGTCTTTTTGACAAACTTAAGCTCTCCCCTCAGTCCACCTGTTAACACCTTAAACAGTCTAGCAGTTTCACTCAGTGTGCTTGTCTCTGAGCATCACTTTTCCCAAGAAGCACGTTTAACCTCTTTAATAAGATTTCTATAGAGACCCTGGCTGTCTTTATATGCCTGCCAGGTCTCTGCCGTTTTCTTCTTCTTTGCCCTATTAAAGAGCCTTCTAGTCTCTTTCCGTCTTGCCTCTAACTCGCTGTTCCACTTAAGCTTACCGTGCCCAGGAAAGCTTTCCCATCTCTTGCCTTTAATTGTCTGGCCGATGCCTCATCCAATCCTAGGCAGAGGAGGCTTGCAGGTCCCCACTCAATGCACTGTAGGATCTTCCACTTCGAAGTGTCAATTTCTGGGTTTTGCATCCCCATGAGCTTAACCAACTGAGTGGCCTCCCTTTTTGGTGGTGATACTAGCACCGTCACTATCACCCTTTTGGTCAGTTCATCAGGCAGGACTAGCCTTGCCTGAGTCCCGTCCTTGAGCTTAACTGACGGTATCACTTCTTTCAGCCATTTTGTCGATTCCTCCTCAGTACAAATAATTGCTGCTCCCTTAGGTAAGTGTCTCTGAACCGCGGAACAAAACCTCCACTAGGAGTGTTCAGAATCCGGTCCATGACGGTACCCTTAAGGTGGTCGAATGCCGCCATCTCCATCCTCACGCCTACACTATCCCCAAGGGTCACAAGAATCCTCGGTAGGTTGTCGGAGATGTAACTTCATATAACCATATATATAATTTCTTAATACATATGTAAAGCCACATATAAATTGAATTTACCTGCATATGGTATAAATTAAAATCATACATTTCTAGTCTTAAAAAACATAATACCTTCAAAACAAAAAGAGAGTGTTAAAAAAATTTTAAAATATTGAAACAAATTTATTGGTAGGATAATAAAAATTGTAGTTTAATAACACCAGAAAAAGGCAATCTGTTGATACAGCAAGGAGAGAAACCCACATAAAAAAAGACCTAGGCAATTTACAAATAATCAAATCATTGTGACAGCAACAAATCATTTTATAAAATCATTGTAGCAATAGTCATACGGCAGTAAAAAATAACTTTCAATATACATTTTTTTAAAAATTTTCTCAAAAATTAATTTACATAGTTATAAGAAATACAAAATCAAGAAAACTATGAAAATTTCAATACATACTATTTTAACTAGAACTAAAAACTTTTACTTTTAAAAAAATATATATATTGAATGTTTTTGTAACATTATTATGTTACAAAGTAACATTATTTTGTTCCAGCAAAGTGGAACAGAAATACCTGAAGCAAATAAATGTAGTAAAAGAACACAATCAACAAGTTCAGAGCTGGTTCCAACACCGTCAACATTACCTGTGCATAGATTGTCTATAGCTCCAACAACATTTTCAGCAACAGATAATGAAGAAGGCACAGTTACAACTGATAATGTAACATCTGTCAGTAGTGGAGACCAAGCAACATTGGCAGCTGTTAACAAAAGTCCACCAAAGGTGGTTCCGCAGGTATCGCCATGCTGTAGGTATCCATTCAAGACTATATATTTAATCTATTCATTTAAAAAAAGGTATAGTTTTTTTTTGATCCCAATATATTTAATCTATTCATTTAAAAAAAGGTAATAGTTTTTTTTTTTGTTGATCCCATTAAGTTAACAGTTGTTTTGTTTGGTTGATAGTTTTTTTTTAATGAGATTGAGCTTACAAGTGTGACACTAAGTGATACTGACAACCTAGTATTGGCTACGAGTATTATAATTTAAATTTTAATATTCTAATTTATAGTGATCAATCCTTCAGGAGTTTCTTGTTAATTTGGTTGAATATTGAAATTCAATTTTTTATCGCTCTACCCAAATATGCTGAAGCCAAATGGAGGGGGTTGAGATAAAGCAGTATTATTGACCAGTTGCTCTTTGTGATTGTTTACAAAAGATAGCTTTAAATATAACTTCAGCCTATAAGTGTAATCTATAACACAAATTACTATTTATTTTGCATATTTTCTCAGAGAAAGTGACTTATTCATTCATTCAATAAGTTTCAGAATATGAAAGTACTTCTAAAGTATGGAGTTGTGTTTAAGTAAGCTAGATTTAATACACATTTTACTGTATATTATTGCATAAGGTGCATTTTATTTTAACAAATAAACAGTCAAATCCCCAATAAAAATTAAGTTTTTTTTCCAGAAAGTACTTCTAAAATTTCAACCAAAAATGAGAAAAAATGGTAAAGGATATAACTGCTAATATTTAAAGTACATGAAAACTTAGAGTTTTACTCTGAGTGGCTGTTGAGTTTAATGACACAGTTCAAGTTCTCTTAGTTAAGTCAAGTAGAAATTGTCTTATTGACCACTTTTATGGATAGAAAGGGATTTTTTTTAAATCAGAGAATAACAAAAACCTGCTGTTATTAAAAAGTCTAAAAACACAAACATTTTAAGAGGAAATTACAAAATAATCATATTGTAAAAGAAACAAAATAAATATAAATTACCTGAAATTTCATAGTAGACATTAATTTTGTACATATGTTAAGCTATTTATTTTACAAATTTATATTGTCACTATTGCCTTTTCAAAACATATTTGTAGCTAAGGGTGCTTTGATAGTTTTGTAATAAATATATTGACCTAAGGAGAACATTTTTTGGGTATACATTGAAACCTCCCTGAACTGACACCTCCAATGTACGGACATTTTTTGGGAATCGAAAAATTTAATAATACGTACATAGGATTTTTCCCTCCTTTGACCCACCATTAGACGGACAACGGAAAACCCATGGGGCCCTTTTTAGTTTTTGCATCTCTGATATGCGGACAAATGTATTTCAAAATGTAGCTGAAATAACTACATATACAGTCATAATTTTATACATGACCCATGTATGGGCCTACTTGAAAAAGTAGTGGTAACTCATTATGGACATGGATCGGGTACGACAGTAGATATGGTAGTTTTTGATTGGTTTCAAAAGGTTAGAGCTCAAAATATTTCAACTTCCAGGCCCATGATCCAAACAAAGACCTTGGAAGTTTCGAGTGAACTCGGGATAGACGATTTCAAGTCATCTAATGGATGGCTCAAAAAATTCCATATACAACATATGATTTCTTTTAAAACAATTTTGGGCGAAACTGCCTTGGAAGATAGAAATACAGTGAGTGAATGGGAAAACAAATTGCCAGGAATTATCAAATCATATGCACATGAAGATGTCTTCAATGCCGATGAAACGAGACTGTTTTTCTGTGCTTAACCCTGAAAAACTGTGTTTTAAAAACGAAGCATTAGTTGGTGGGTGGGGGAATTTCAAAAGAGCGGCTAACTGTTGTACAGTCCCACCGCTCATCAAAACAAATGACGATTAATCTTTATTTTAAAATATTATATGCTAAGCTCTATTATATGCTAAGTAACTCACAAATTTAAAAAATGTACAGTACTGTATTACTGTATTGGTTTCAGTGTTTTTTTAAATTTGCTTTAGAATTTATGTTTAATAACTGTACAGTACAGTATTTATTGTACTAACAAAAACTCATAAAACAAAAATTACTACTTACTTATTTTGCAAAATGCACATTTCATTTATTTCTTTTTTTCTTATCAGGGGATTCTATTTTCACAAGTTTGTGGTACAAGCTCTACCATTTAGTTTAATCATATTTTTAAGAAATGTAAGAAAATATCAAATTAAGGAACACTATTGTAGACGTTAATATGTTATTTCTGAAAGAGTGTAAAATATATTACTGATGGCAACTGGTTCATAGTGATATCTATCCTTCACTAGTCCTTTATAAGGTTAACAAAATTACAGTTGCAAAGGCTTATTTTATCAATGGTAGCAAATGAAATTCAATTTTCATGGTCATTTTTTGATGTCTGTTTCATCACACAATTACACAGCCCTTCTGTTTATAGATGAGCCCGTATTACACAGCCCTTCTGTTTATAGATGAGCCCGTATTACACAGCCCTTCTGTTTATAGATGAGCCCGTATTACACAGCCCTTCTGTTTATAGATGAGCCCATATTACATAGCCCTTCTGTTTATAGATGAGCCCGTCTGAGTTTTGTTTTAGAGGCTTAATGAGTTTAGAATGGTTTTTGTAAACCAAAGCAAAATAAAAAAAATATGTTACAATAGCCCCTAATGAGGTTTCTGTGAAGTAAATGAAAAGTTCAGTAAATCATATACTATAAAATGGATTTCAGTTGGACTACCTTGTTCTTCCAAATTGGTAATGTTTAATAAAAGCTCAATTATATTTATTAGAGTGAAACTGACATTTGTGGAAGGTTATCCAGAAAGTAAAGAGCATTTGAGCTGCCCCCCCCCCCCCCCCACCAATGGGACAGTAGTGTGGCAGCTATCTTAACCTCTTGCCTCAATGTGTACAAAGTTTCGTTACGGAATGTTTATGTTTGAGGGTTCTATGAATATTCCAACATGGTGGTGCCAATAGAAAATGGCAAATGTCAAGTGTAGTCTAATTCACTCTTTCAATGCACAAAACGTTAGGTAAATTAAACAAGTGTTTGGTGATAATGCAGTGAACTGGTCCTCTGTGAAGAAAGGAAGAACCAGCAAACACGATGAAGAACGGCATAGAAGAATATCGCTGATTACAGCCAATTTGAGAGTGTTGAAAAAGGTTGAAGAAAACTGAAATTTCACTCTGAGTATGTTACAAACATCTTTTCCCCAAATCTTTAAGTTTCTACACTGAAATTGTGACAGAATACCTTAGATACAAGGAAATGTGTGCTTGTTGGGTGCCTAAGGTGTTGATAGATTCTCACAGCCCTTTAGTTTGTGACTGAGCACCAATCTATTAAGTACTTACTAGCCAACGCCTACCCTTGGCTGTTGACATGCTGACCAGTATACACGAACAAGTAGGTCATCATCATCTCCGGAATGGTTGAGTATATTGCATTTTGGAGATGATCCGCATTCATCATATTGTGTCCACAGAGAGGGCATTCCGGTGTTGGGAGTATACAGATGAGATGTAGATGGTAGTCTTGGCAGGTCTGCATTCTGAACTTAGCAACGCCTACAGCTCATGAAAGTCTACTATCGATGGGTCCTGTGGTGACAAGGTTTTCCCATTTTCTTCCTGCTGATTGCTGTGTGAGATGCAGTTTGCTGGCAAGGTCGATAGTGACATTGAGGGCTTTCATGCTTTGCTACGAGGGCATATAAATGGATGTGCCTTTTTTGGCCAGAAAGTCTGCTTCCTCATTTCCATAGATGCTAACATGACTAAGGATCCATTGTAAAGTTATATGCCAACCTTTTTTGCCAGGTATTCCAGCGCTTTTCTTCTTTCCATTGTTTTCTGGCAGCCTGTATCCGTTTTGCGCGATAGGTTTCAGATAGCCGCTTGTGAATCGATGAAGAAAATTGCCTGTGTAGGGGCTATTTTGTTTAGTTTAGCTGCTGCTGCTTGTATGGCTGCTATTTCTCCATCATAGTTGCTCTAGAGAGCTCCCACTGCTAGGTATCCCTCAAAATTGCATCTGTAGTAGGCAGCTCCGGTTGGACCTATTTCCGGTATTGATGATCCATCGTTGTATATATGTAATCATTCTAGTTGTGGGTATTCTTCGTTGATTGTATGCAGAGTTGCTTCCTTCAGTTTTATGTCCAGGGATGCTGATTTCGGCTGACTGTGGTTCTTCAAACTACAATTAGCTTTTGGTAGATTGTGGAAAAACTCGTGGCAATCTGTAAGCAGTGTGTCGTTTGGACGCCTTTACTTTGCAGTGCAATTCAGCTCAGTGATTTCTAAGGCATCTCAAACCTTGTTGAGTTTTTATTCTTTCGGCTAATATACGTGATTGATTACGTTTTTTTTTTAATAACGAGGTTAGCACTTCATTCTAGTAGGGTCTAAACTACTTTACTTGCCCTCTGGGTACACATTTAAGTATGCATTCGATACGTATTTGATTTGTAAGGGTGGTAGCTTTCTCAGGTATTTCTGGAAGTGCTAAACTACCCAGAGACTCATCTCGATATTTGCTCCAGCCTGCTTTCTTAAAATTTTATCTGGGAGCTCGGGTAGTTGTGTATTTGGTTTTACTTACCACTATGATTATGAGTATAGCTCTGTGGCCGCATCCGCCTGCATCCTCCAATAGTTTTGCATTGGTACTGTCAGCAATATTTAGATGGGTTATTACTAAGTCCGGTCTTGATAAATTTCCAGTATATGATCAAGAATGTTGGAGGGTTGTCTATGACTTGGAGTTGATTGTTATTGATTAATTCTTGTGTTATCCTTCCAACCAGCAACAAAAGTGTGTAGCCCCATCTTGGTGACAGACTATTAAAATCTCCAATAATTATACCAATGGGTTGGATGGTTCTCTCTATTTCTTCAAAAGATGGTGTGTTTACAGGGGGATTATAGAGACTGACAATATTAAAATGTTGTTTGTTTTCCATGTTTCAATTAAAAATAGCTTCCAGTTTATAATTATCATCCATCTCATGCATGATCTTAGAATTTGCTGTGAGACTATCTCTGACCCCCTATATAGATACCAGATGCTATTTGTCATGATCTTTTAAAGCAGTGACCTCGTAGCCATTTGTCTGATAAAAGTAAGGAGTTTCTGTAGCTGCTCCTGCTGCAACTATAAAGTAAACATCCGTGTCGGTATGGTAGACGTTTTGTTTAAATAGTAAAAATTTAACATTGTTAAGGCCTCCTTAAGAAGGAGGAATGCTTCGTGGCATTCCAGAAGATGATGCGAAGGCTAGTGTCGGAGTTCTGAAAAATTGCCATTTTGAATAAGGTTCATAGTCATTCTGATCAGCATGTTTATAGGCGAATCTTTGGATAATCGTTTAGATTACGCAGGAGGGCACTACAAGCAGGCGATCAACATCACCCCACCTTAATCTATTAAGTGGTACCACTGAAACTCCTCAGGGCTGAGGGAAGAAAATCTAAATATGACTATCAGAAAAGTGATAGCAATAGTTTTTTGGGGACAAAAGAGGTTTAATTCATGTGGAGTTTATTCTAAAGGGAGAATCTATAAATTTAGCTGCCTACATTAAAGTCCTACAATAGCTATGACGCACTATCCAATACAAACAGCACTGCTATTATTTTTGTCCTAATTCACATTAAATCTGCTTTAATAATGTATAACAATTATCTATGTATAATTGTACTTAATCCATATTTTTCAATTAACATCCAAGAATTTTGGCTAATTTATATTTTTGCCTTCTTGTTAATAAGTTCCTATAGTTTGAACTTTGATATACCCTCAATTTTGTAAAATACCATTTTACATTTTTTCTTTTATGTATAATAACAATTATCTTTTTTAGTAAAAAATGTTTTTATCGTTTGCTCTCTTTTAAAAATTGGCAAGCGTTTTGGAAAAAGTTATTATGACATTTTAACTTAATTTGGTTATTTTTATTGACCAAGTGCAATCTGCACATAAAGTTTGGTGGCAACATAGTTTGACATCTTTATAATATAGTAAAGCTCTCTTACATGTCATATATTCCACTGTTGTGTTTTTAATTTCATATTTGATTTTTTAAATTTATTGTAGTTGTAATCGTTGTTTTCTATAACAACTAACTAAAAAGATCTTATGGATAAAAATCTAAATACTTATAAATTTTTATTTAAAAAAATCATTGTTTTATTTTGTAGTGGATGAGCTGGTAGCAGAATCATTTGAGAAACTTTTGGAAAATAAAATTGTAAAAGAGAAAAGGACTGAATTAGAGAAAAAACTTGAAGCATTAAAGAAAAAGCATGAGAAGGTAAGTCACTTTAACTTCAATATTTTGGTACTTTTAACTTCAGTTTTTGAAACAAGAGGTTCTGAATTCATCTTTCCATTTTGTGTATTTTAGAAAGTCAGTTTGTGTGTGTGTGTTTGTATATAACACATTCACATAGATATAGTTTACATATACACTTATGTTATGATATACAAATCTTGTATCCTTTCTATAAAGTGTGTAATAGGAAATTAATAAACCACCATTGTCAAATTTACCAAATGGTTATTTAAATGTTTGTTGTTAACAGCATACATAATCAACTTTATATGACTTTCTGTATTTCGCTTTATTTACACCTTTTTTTAGTAAATATAGTGAAACTTCCATTTATGACCACTTCTTCTGATTGAACAATTTTCGATGTCCTGAGATTGAAAATAGCTTAAATTTTTGTAACTTCCTTTTTCTTAGAAGATTGAGCCACAGTGGCATGTTTCTACATTAAAATTGGTTTTAGTTCATTGTCCTTAGCTAGCTTCTATTAAGATTTACTATGTAGTGCCATGTAATCTGCTTATGGTGGTTAGATTAGTGATTTGTTAAATTTCCTATAACATAGTCTTGAAATAACCATATGCACCTGAAATTACAAAAATACCCTTCACGTGAACACTTGGTGACTATTCACAGGGACTTATGTATAATGTTTGATTGGAAAAGGATTGTCCAATTATATGGCAGAGTTATACAGATGCTGATGCATGATTATTGTATGTAATTAGAATCATTAACTTGTGTTATTAAAAGGTTTTATTTGTGTAGCGCAAAATGACATCAGAATATAAGTCAAACATATTATATTATATTAAGATATCTCTTCAATACTGTATAGTCATTTACAACCACAGACCTTTCCAATACACAAATGCATTGAAGATCCAGTGCTTCAAGGTAAATCATTAGCTCTACACATTTACACTTACATTTTCTAAATTGGAATTAACTTTTTTAGAAACTTGATTCTTAAAGCAATAGCTGCATCAGTTATACCAATGTAATATCTGTAAAATTGCAAATGCTGTTATGGACCCTATTCAGCTATATCAACTCCTGTTAACAATATCAACAAAATAAATTTACCAAAAACTATGTTAGACTGTCATAAGGAAAATTCCTCCATTATCTTTTGGGATAGCAGCAGCTACATTCCTTTATTATAAATATATATATATATATATATATATATATATATATATATATATATATATATATATATATATAGATTTTTTGGACTAGGAGACTGACAGACACACCTTGGTAAGAGTCCACTCTGTAGTCTTGAAATAGAAACACATAAAAGCACTTAAACAATGATATATTTCAACCACACAGTGGTCTTTGTCAATCGAAGAGAAAACACAAAAAGAAATATGAGAGAATGAAATAAAATAATTGTAATCACAGATTGTGTAGAGTAGAAATCAGATGTCACAGATGCACCGATTAAAGATATATATATTGTTTCCATGAACATATGAGTGATTATAGTTTATATAAGTCTGTCAAGGGAAAAAAGATAAGGCTATTTGGGGGGGAAAAATGAATGGATTTATCTGATGTTGAGGTTAGGGGATTCTCTGGACTTGGTATACCACTGGTATGATAGTTCCCACCTTCTCAGTTCTGAGGGATTGCAATCAGGGGGGAGTGATTTAATTATTTTTGTGGTAGACCAATAGGGGTCTACCTATTTTATAGGGTAGACCAATAATTGCTGGCTGCAATTCAGTAACGGAAAGAATTTCAGCTTTCCTCGACTCACACCTTCAACCCTTAGTAAAGAACCTTCCATCACATACCCAGGACACCAATCACTTCATAGATCGACTCTCACAAATATCTGTACCTCTACCCCCGGTAACTATTTTGGTCACCATAGATGTCACCTCTATCTATACCAACATCCCGCATGCACTTGGCCTATCTGCAATAGAGAATTTTCTAAACAAACGCCCAGGGAAGCCTTCTCCCACTACACCTTTTCTTGTGAACCTGACCAGGTTCATCCTCGAGAAGAACAACTTTCAGTTTGAGGGAAGGAACTACCTTCAAATAAAGGGAACAGCAATGGGTACCAGAATGGCACCACCGTACGCAAATCTGTACATGGGATTGTTGGAAGAAAGTTTTCTAAAAACACAAACACACCAGCCATTATGTTGGTATAGATATATAGATGACATCTTCCTAATTTGGACACAGGGTGCTTCAACACTTGAGACATTTTTAGACAGCCTGACACAATTCTCCACACTTCAATTTACCTGGGAGAAATCTACATCAGCCATCACCTTTTTGGATGTAGAGGTAACACTCCAGAATGGAAATATCAACACAGGAATTCACATCAAACCTACAAACCACCTACAATATCTCCATTTCGACAGCAACCACTCAATAAACATAAAACGATCCATTCCATACAGTCAAGCAATCAGGGGTAAGAGAATCTGTTCGAATGATAGGGAATTGGAAGATTTTAATAGAAACTATAGCAACAGCCTTCCAGAGAAGAGGATACCCAAAAAAACTCATTGAAAACCAAATTCATTCAGCACAATCCTCGGGTCACCATAAACCACAAACAGAACAAAATAAACTGTCTTTAATAACAGACTACCATCCTGGTGTACATAAACTCAACAAAATATTGAGAGATGGCTTCAAAATTCTTCAAGCTTCCGTCCACACCAAAAATCTTTTCACCGATCCACCGCAAATTTGGTACAAGCAACCTCCCAACTTGAAAAACATCCTAGTACATCCTAAACTACCAGACCCTGATGCAGAGAAACCACACAAACTTCCTCATGGCTCCTTCCCATGTAATAGACCTAGATGCAAGACGTGTCCAATACACCCCTCAGCAAATAGTTTCAACAGCCAAACAACAAAAATGGTCTTCAAAATACAGGGTCATCATAATTGTACATCGAAAAATGTCATATACCAGCTACAATGTAAACTTTGCTCAGTACAGTACATAGGCCTGACCACGGATGGTCTGAATATCAGAATGAATGGCCACAGACATGATGTTAAAATTATGAATATGGATAGACCAACAGCTCAACATGCTGCGAGTCACAACATCACAACTTTTGATGACTGCTATACCACAAAAATAATTAAATCACTCCCCCCTGATTGCAATCCCTCAGAACTGAGAAGGTGGGAACTATCATACCAGTGGTATACCAAGTCCAGAGAATCCCCTAACCCCAACATCAGATAAATCCATTCATTTTTTTTTCCTTCCAAATAGCCTTATCTCTTTTCCCCTGACAGACTTATAGAAACTATAATCACTCATATGTTCATGGAAACAATATATATATATATATATATATATATATATATATATATATATATCTTTAATCTGTGCATCTGTGACATCTGATTTCTACTCTACACAATCTATGATTACAATTATTTTATTTCAAGACTACAGAGTGGACTCTTACCAAGGTAAGTCTGTCAGTCTCCTAGTCCAAAAAATCTAAATAATCTTTACCAACCAAAACTATATATATATATATATATATATATATATATATATATTCTTGATATTTAATATTATCCATTGTTTTTCCGTTGCACTGACTTTATGAAGTTAATATATTACTATTTTTGAGTAATTTTATCCACCATTAAGTGCAATAATTTTACCTTGAGTGATGAGGCACCTTTCGGTCTTTGACCATTGTCGAATCACCCAAGAGTGATTCGACAATGGTCAAAGACCGAAAGGTGCCTCATCACTCAAGGTAAAATTATTGCACTTAATGGTGGATAAAATTACTCAAAAATAGTAATATATTAACTTCATATATATATATATATATATATGTGAAGTTAATATATTACTATGTAAGTAATTTAATCCACCATTAAGTGCAATAATTTTACCTTGAGTGATGAGGCAATTGACCGAAAGGTGCCTCATCACTCAAGGTAAAATTATTGCACTTAATGGTGGATTAAATTACTTACATAGTAATATATTAACTTCATAAAGTCAGTGCAACGGAAAAACAATGGATAACGTTAAATATCAAGAATATATATATATATATATATATATATATATATTTTTTTTTTTTTTTTTTTATTCTCTCTTTCTTGACTGAAGAAGGTCATGTTGATCGAAATATTTCAAATAAAAGTGTATTAAGTGTTTTATATGTGCTTATTTCCAAAGAGATTGCAGTTTTGGACTATTGCCTTTAGGTAAGTCTGTCAGTCTCCTATCAAGTCCAAAAATTCCTATATATATATATATATATATATATATATATATATATATATATATATATATATTACGTTTTTTATAAGACCAATTCTCTTTGTTCCAATACTTTTTGCTTGCATTCCTGCTAGAAAACTAAAACTGTAAAAGTCTTTAATTCGTGAACAACATTAGTACATAAATTAGTAATTTATTATATTTACTTTGAAATCCATTCTGTTTCAGGAAAGGTTAAGGTTGCAGTCACAGAAGTCTTCAACTGATTCTGAAAAATCAAGGTCAAAATTTTACATGGGAAATATTTTGGTGAAAAGGTTATCCAGCAAAAACATGTAGGTTTACAAATTGTGCTGAAATATTTTTTCAAATTTATGTAAGGCTGCTCTTAATATGCAAATTTCTATTCATTGAGGTGTAAAGACAGTTTTTAATTAAAATGATTAATTTGTTAGAATTTTTGTTCTTTAAAAATTATAAGAAAAATTATATTTAATTACTAACTTGGTTAGTTAAATTTAGTCCTCGGAACTCAAGAAATTTATTAGTTTAAGACAGAACTAGTTGAAGAGTCTAATAAAAGCAATACAGTAAAAGAATTGTAATCATAAATTGTCCTGATTATATGAATTTGGTAACAGATATGATTCAGAAAGAAAACTGTTTTTAATGTTACACTGTACAGTTGAGCAAGGATTGGGTTATAACTAAATAAATAATCTTAAAGCAAAAATAACAACTTATTTTTGAACAAAAAGAGAATACCTCTCTGGGTATCGAAAATTAACAATACACTTATTTAATAACAGGCAGCAAATATAACTTCAGGAATGTAACAGGCATGAAAAACTCTTAACTTTTACAATAAAAATTAATTTTAAAAAAACATGCATATCAAAAGGGAAGTTTTTAAAGAATGTATACACCAATTATGAGAAATAGTTAAAAGTGGATGTCTATATCGAATAAAAAGACAGATATGTGCAAATTTTTTTCTTACCAACAGAATCTTTCACTAAGCCCGTAATACTTGATAATTTTAATTAATCGCTTTAACATTGTTAAAGTGATTAATTAAGATTCACCGAACGTAATGGACTACAAAATCCAAAAGGTTAATAATTTTATAAGTATTATTATAAAATATTAAAAGGTATTATTAAGTACTAATTACTTAATTAAATTAGGTAATCATTACATAATAATGAATTAATAATTAAAATCATAATGGATAATTTTAATTGATAATTTGTAACCATTATAAAAAAATTAATATTAAGTGAAATATTAAAAATAAATTAAATATTAAAAACAAATATGTAAAATAAAATAAATAAATTGAAAATAAAATATTAGCTTCAGTCTGATGCTTAGCGTTTGATTGTAGCGTCTTATACTCACACAACTAATTGCTCATAAGTAACCGTTACCCATAACAGTTCCATCACATTATTTATAAAATTCATTATTAAATTTAAAGAAATTTTTGGTACATACATATTTCAGTTAATTTGACATATTCGTTTATTTTAATAGGTTCGATGTTGTTTTCTTTTAAAAAATCTTCAACAAACAGTATAGTTTCTTTAACAGGAATGCTAGGAAACAACAAACTTACATCAAAAGATACCATAATCTCAGTACTACTAAGTTTTATATTCTTAACTTTGTTGACAAATTCTATGTTGTTTTTAATAGGAAACATACCACGTTCTTCTTTTAAAGAAGTAAATTTATAGGCTAACCATTTTGATAAAAGGTAGATTGGGGAATCAATCCCAGAAACTATAGGTCTCATTGCTTTCCCTTCCTTGTAGATTTTTGGAAGGCAATATAACCTAGGTATAACAGGACTAGAAATTTGAAATTTATAAATATCTTTCTCAGGAATGACTAAATTACAATTCTTAATAGTATCATTTGTAACTTGAATAAACTTGTTTAGTGGGTTTTTAACAATTTTCTGATAAAGGCCTTCTTCTAACATTTTAGTTACTCTATTGACATAATCTTTTTTATCTAAAACTACAATTGTATTACCCTTATTAGCTTTTAAATAATAACAGTCTTTGTTACAAAGACCTTTAACTAAATCAAAATTATTTTTAACATTAGCCGGGTTATTGGCCATACGAATATTATTTTCTATTTTAATTTTACAGGCGTTTCTTATGTAATTTTTATCTGACTTTTAAATTAGAAATACAGTAGAACCTCTCAAACTCGATTCCCGAAAACTCGACATTCCGTAAAACTCGACAGGGTTGGTGAATTAATAATTTTTTTATACCGCCCATAACATAAAGCTTTCCATCAGTACATAGGCCGCCCGAGAGCGCTAGAGACTCATATTAGGTTACTAGGTTTACCAGACTAGAGACTTGAGCATGGTGAAAGCGTAAATAAAATAGCGTTGGACTTGAACTTCGATAGGTCTACAGTGCTCGGTTGGAAGAAAAAGAAATCTGAAATTGAATCGTGGTGTTTGAAAAGACAGTGTATAGAATCCATCGCGGAACGAAAAACAATGAGAAGTGCAGAGTTCGAAAAAGTCGGCAAAACCCTTTACCAATGGTTCCGTGTGCACAGGGAGAAGGGAACGCCTACACCTGGACCCATCCTGCAAGAGAAATCTCTTCAGTTTTATGAACAATTTAAGGATGAAGGAGAGCCTGGGTTTACTGCAAGCAATGGTTGGTTGTCAAGGTGGAAACAACGATATGGAATCAAGCTGCTCAGTATCTGCGGGAAAAAACTGTCAGCTGACCCTAACAACGTGAGTGACTTCAAGACCAAACTACACGAATTTATTGAAAAAGAAGGACTGTCAGATGATCAAATCTACAATGCAGATGAGACAGGACTAAACTTTCGAATGCTTCCTACTAAAGTTTAGCTCTGAGAGATGAAAAAGCTGCACCAGGTTTTAAGAGAAGTAAGGAGCGTGGTACTATTCTTGTCTGCAGTAATGCAACAGGAGAGCACAAACTCAAATTAGCGCTAATTGGAAAAGCACAAAAACCAAGAGCATTTAAAACTGCCAGATGCACAAGTGATGGCAACTTTGAACTCCCAGTTTGGTATAGAAATCAATCTAATGCAAGGATGAGCGAAGCAATTTTTAAAGAGTGGTTTTTTCAACAGTTCGTCCCAGAGGTTGAGAAGTTTCTGAAGAAAAAAAATCTTCTCAGGAAAGCTCTACTGATTCTCGATAATTCTACGACTCACCCTGATGTGCAATATTTACAGGACAAAGACATTTAAGCAATGTTTCTACCGCCGAACGTCACGTCTCTCTGTCAACCGATGGACCGAGGAGCTTTAGCAGCGTTAAAGAGAAGGTACAAACGTAAGCTTTTGTCATCTTTGGTGTTGTCCTTGGAATCGGGTGAGGAGCTAACGGCTAAACTAAAGAAAATCGATTTATTAGATGTCATTGGATGGGTCTCTCAATCTTGGATCGAGCTTGAGACCATAACCCTCATTCGTTCTTGGAGGAAACTTCTAGATCACGCAGGCAATGATTTGTCGCGTGACGATGGAATCAATTCTGAAAATAGCGACTTGATTGAACTCGTGAAAAAATCCCAGGGTGTGAAGAGTCTTCAAGTAATGGTGTCAATGAATGGATGGATCTCGACGGAGCATCAGAACCATTAGGAGAAGATGAAATCATCGCAGCTGTAAAAGGGCGTGACGTAGAAGGAGGCGATTCGGAAGAAGAAAAGCAAGAGGACGATCGACAAGAAAGAAAAGTTAGCCACAGTGAGGCTGTGAAATTTATTGAAGGGACATTGCAGTACTTAGAGCAGCAAAATGCGACTGGGATGGAGATTCTGTTCGTCAGGCGACTCCGTGATCAAGCTGCAAGACGCAGTGTGGAGACAAAAAGGCAGTCTTCAATCACAGGGTTTTTCAAACGACTTCAGTAAGTTTACTTTTACACTTTTCTTCTAGTGTTCAGAAAACCTCCCATAACTAACTGTAATGGACTTTTTATAAGCAGCATAAACAACTTCAGTAATAATTGTAACACTGTATTTTCAGATTCTACTAGGCCTTTTGTCTCAATTTTTTTTTTAATTTTTTATTATAAGTTATAAATGTTGATATAAATATATAATTGTATATACTAAATCAATAAATGTACAATTTTAATACTCTAAATAAGCGTTTTTATTCAACTCCTAGTTATTTTTATTTAAGTTCCCTAAAACTCGACAACCTCAAAACTCGACAACCTTTAAGTCCACATTGTGTCGAGTTTGGGAGGTTCTACTGTACTACTTTCTATATTAGCTACTATATCACCTACAGTTTTGTTAGTGTAATTACAAAGTGCAAAATTTAACCCTTGACTTGATAAATTAATTTCATCTCTATTAAAAGTTTGGCTAGATTCATTACGAACTAGCGGACAGGTAGGGTTTTTATTATTATTATCTATTTCTTCCAAATTTAAATATTTACTAATTGCTACACATTTCTTATCCATTTTTTTTATCTTACAATCAATTTTATGCTTATTTATTACATACATTTTTCTACAAAAATTATTCCAAACAATAGCGTCAATATCCTTTGTTAGTTTGAGGTGTAAATTGTACTTTTTCAATTCTAAATTAGCTAATTTACTATCAAGATATTTAATTTCTAATTTTAACCATTTGAGTTTTGCAAATTCGATAACTCTCTTGGTACGTGAATTATTAAGATTAATGCGGAAACTATTTATAAATTTAGGAAAATCTTTAAAACGTTGACGTTTTTTCAAAAAACTAATATCTACTTGTAATGATCTTATTTTTAAACTTAACTTACTAAAAAGGTTTTGCTGAGTTGACCGGGAAGCCATGATAATACAGAATATCAAGAGCACAGTGGTACAATATATTACAATGAAAATTACAATTGTAAAAAAGTAAAAAGATCTCAAAAACATATTTACATTAACAGAGCTAAGTGAACACTATCACACTAAACTATCATTGTCACTTTACTCAAATCACTAAGTCCACTGCCCACTATTCAGTCATATGTGATCCAACTTCGACAATCGTGACACACAACTATGATGTAGCTGAACGATAAACACTAGACTAAGAGCTTGACCTAAATGCCATCTGATGTGTTGGTTATAAGACACCATTACAATTTGAATAAAAATCTTCTACTTTATTTGTCTCTTCATTTCAAAAATGTATGTAAATATCTTTCTTTATAGAGACACTTTCAATAGGCAAAAGCAGTAGCAAATTCATGAGAAATGTGTTGCACATGCTTATCTAAAGCACGGAGATTATATCACACCAGGATCCCCTGTCGTGACTTTGCCCGCTCAAGTTTAAAGTTGTCACACTTTATATAAACATCGTAATGATAGTTGACAGTATATAATGCACATAATTACTAATATAAGTAGTATTTATTGTTAATTGAGCCAATAAAATTAGAAAAAAGTAGTTGATTTCAAAAATTTATCTATCAAATCTGTTGACTAAATCTTGTATAAATCTTTATCAAATAAATAAGATAGTATTTTACTAATCTTTTACCTATCAAATTAAAAAATACTTTTTTTATTATTTGAAATACATATCGATCTGTCTGAAAAAAGGTCCAAATATGAGATGACGTATTTAAATGAGGCGCCTTTCGGTCACTTGACCATTGTCGAATCACTGATTACTTTTTTTACTGTATATGTTTTTTATAAGGTGTTTATTGTATCCATTTTGTAATGTTATCTAATTCTTCATTTAATTTTTGTGTATTATCTTGTGTGTATATTATTGCTTTATTTATCATGTTGCTGTAAGTATTAATTTTGTGTGCCCAGGGGTGGTTAGATTTGTAGTGTATTGTGGTGTTGTTGGGAGTAGGTTTTCTGTATACTGTAGTTTCTATTTTATTATTATTTATATTTAATGTAATGTCAAGATAGTTAATTGTTCTGTTTGTTTCTGTATCGACGGTGAATTGTATGTATTTAGTTTGTATAGTATTATGATGTGTTCGTTGTGAATGGTAGGTTGGTATATTACAAGTATATCATCTACGTACCTTGTCTATAGTAAAATATTATGTATGTTTAGTATAGGTTTAATTATTATTTGTTCAAAGTGTTGTAGATATATTTCAGACATAACTCATGATATGGGTGATCCCATGGGGGAGTTCAGTTGTTTGTTTATAGTATTTATTGTTAAATTGAAAGTAATTTTGGTTACATATGTGTTTGGTTAGTTTAACACTTTCAACATGGCGTCGATATTGGTGATCTCATCAAAATACTGTCTGTTTTTTGTTAACTTCCAGCTCAGACGGCAGTGGAACGCCATGCGGGTTGCATAACTTGTCGTAGCATCTAATTATCGAGCCCGTTGTTTTCATCTCAATAATTTTATTTCTAACATATAAATGTTTATTGCTGACATCAGAACAGTGTATTAGACTCTAAAATATTGTTTTATTTATCGGGTCACAATTTAAAAAAAGAAATACAAATGATAAATTACTGTATGACAAATAAGAAAACAATAAAAAAGCCAGAGAAAAAAGAAAATGTATATACAAAACTAAAGGCCCTACTACTAAAATATATTACATACTAAAATAAGCACTCAACGTTTAACTCAGAATGTTTATATCTGTTTGTGCCAAGTGTTTCGGAGATCGATAATGTAAATAGAGACATAGATAATAAATATGTCATGTCGGAGACTATTTATAGCCGTGATAAGCTGACATTTGTTTACTACAATCTTATGTTGACACATTACGTTTTCGGGCGTCCTAGCATTTTGCAATGACACATATTTACAATAGTCCGTTCCCACCTAGAGTTGGTTCATTCACTCTAGTAGGACAGTTATCGTTTATTCTTGCGTTATTTCAGAAAGCTTAGTTAATTTTTACCATCATTGTTTTTACCGGATATTTTGCCGTGTTAATGGTTCAAACTAAAAAAAAAAAACCATTAAAATATAAAAGTTAAACCAAATTAAATCTGTTCATAAAAGTCCCTGAAACATTGTTACAGTTGAAGCATCAAAAGTTAAATTACGATAGTCGAATTTAAAAACGACTCAGGCACAATATTCTCCAAACTCTTCTGAAGCATTGACGTAAAAATCAAACCTTTATACAAACGCGTATCGACAGTAGAGAAATTTCAATTAGCCTGGGAGTGAGCGTGCCGGTGAGCTCGCCGTATCTAAGAAAATAAGCTAGGAGTGCATCGGCACGCTCTCTGTACCTCGTAAGGGAACCCAGAGCGTGCCGGAACGCTAGCCGTGCTGAATTAATGATACTATCTATTAAGTTTTCTTTTTCGCTATTGTGTATTAGTTTGTTTTCTATTATTTCTATGGTTTCTTCTATTGGGATACTAAGGTACATGTTAGTTATGTCATAACTTATTATTTTTGTGTTGCTGTTTGTTTCTGTTTTTTATTTTATTAATTAATTTGTATCCATTTTTTATACTGTAAGTGTTGTTGATATGTATTTTAGATCTTATTGTTGTGTCTAGTATTTTAGCGATTATGTAAGATGGTGCTGTTTTGAGATTTATTAGTGGTCTAAATGGAGTGTTGGGTTTGTGGATTTTAGGTATGCCTGTTAATATTGGTGCACATGGTCTTGAATGGGTATAGTCTTGTGCGGTATTTTAATTTATTATTATAGTTTAGGGTATTTCTGTGTGACTATTAGGTTTTTTATTGTATTAAGGTATTTGTTAGTTGGGTCTGGGATTTGTTCGTATTTATTTTCTTTTATGTGGTTAGTCATTGAATTGATTTATTTGGTATTTTCTATTATTTCTGGTGTGTTTCTTTTATCTGATTTTAATATTAAGTAGTCGTTGTTTTCTAGTTTTTCTTTGAGTTTTATAATTTCTTTTTTATTTATATATTGTTTAGTTTTTTTATTTTTTTTTTTGTTTTTATTAGGTTAATTTTATTATTAATCTTGTTTCTTATGTGTTCAGTGTTTTGGTAGGTAATTTTATGGATGTTAGATTCTGTGTCAACTATTAGGTTTTTTATTATTTGGTTTTTGTTAAAATTGGGTAGGTTATATTTGAAAGCATTTGTTATTATTATTTTTTTCTTTTTCAGTGAATTGGGTTTTTAGTTGAGTTTATGAATTGTTTGTTGTTAGAGGTGTGGTTTGGGTGTTGGATTGGTTTTAGGCTATTTTTTAGATTATGTTGTTTTGTTAGATTTTAGATTTGTTTGTTGTGTCTATTTATTGTATTTATTTTGTGTTTTATTATAGTTGTATTTTTTCATGTATTATATGTGTGAGATTATCAAAGGTTTTCATTATTTCTAAATTGGTTGTGTAAAGTTGTAAGTTGATTTGACTTTTTTTATGGTAAGCAGATTTAATGTTTTATTTAATTACGTGTAATTCGGCTATTTTTGTTGCTTCGTTAATGATTGTATTTTGTTTATTTCTTAAGTGTAATTTAGCGTATTTTTGTGTGATATTAAGTGTTATTATTAAAAGTGCGTTTTTTATTAAAATTTGTTCTGTTGATACAATATTCTGGAGTTTGATGTTGAGGTTAAGATATTTCTAGTAGAGTTGTTTACCTTGGTTGGTGTTAAAATCGTGATATTTCATGTTGTCCATTATTTTTCCGTTGCACTGACTTAATGAAGTTATTATTATTACTGTAAATAATTTTGTCCACCACTAAGTGCAATAATTTTACCTTGTGTGATGAGGCACCTTTCGGTCACTTGACCATTGTTGAATCACTGTTTCATAAAGTCGGTGCAACGGAAAAATAATGGACGACATGAAATATCACGATATATATATGAAGTTATTATTATTACTTGTAAATAATTTTGTCCACAACTAAGTGCAATAATTTTACCTTATGGGATGAGGCACTTTTCGGTCACTTGACCATTGTCTAATCACTCTTTTAGGCTAGTATTTAGGTTATGTTGTTTTTTTGAGTGATTCGACAATAGTCATGTGACCGAAAGGTGCCTAATCACATAAGGTAAAATTATTGCTGCATTTAGTGGTCGAAAAAATTATTTACAAGTAATAATAATAACTTCATAAAGTCAGTGCAAATAATAGACAACATGAACCTTATCAGTTGGGGGGTAAAATATAACTATCTGATATTTAATTGATCTAAGCAGATTTAGTTTCATACTAAGATTATAGTTCCTGACCAAATATAAAGGAGTGGGCTCTACCTTAATATTAGTTTTATAAAGGGGTGCACAGAGCCTAAATGATTGAAAACCACAATTTAAAGGTCAGTTTATTTATTTATTTATTTTTTTAAGTTCAATATCATTTCTAAACATGAACTTTCTATTTCAGAGCAGAAACTGCAGTTTTACCCACAGAAACATCTGAGGGCTCTGAATGTGAAGGAGAAAGCATGGGAATGAGACTGCCTAGAAGTCAGTCTGAACGTTTATTAGCTGCGAATCGTGATCACATTAATCAGGAACGGGAACTGAGAATAAAATATCATGAATTGGTAAGCATCTGGAAAATATTGAAGTCATTTGGCTTGTGAGTGTTGAATCTTTACTCTTTCTTATATAATTATTCAACATTCATTTTAGTAATTAGGAGAATTCCAGTTACCTTCATAGTGACAGAATGGTGATACAGTAGAAGCTCTGTAATTTGTTATGTTTGGGACCGAGGGGGTGAGGAGTTCTAGAGAAAGCCGAATGAGGGAAGACATAAAATGAACATGTAATTCTGAATAAACAAGATACATAAAGATATGTACATAGATATGTAATGTAATCGATGTTGTACTTACATTATTTATGTTGGACGAAAAACTCAACGACGCTATAACACAACACTATAAAAACACTAGTAGCCTATGCTATAGTTCGTAATTACAAATACAGAATGGTACTTTGCTTTCATAAAAGGCATAATAACATATTGCAATAACTTGTAAGAACAATACAACTATGATATACTTAAATCGGTTTACGTTTTGGTTTTTAAAAAAAGGTTGATGGCATGTTCTCAATTTCAGTATTTTCCTTTTTGTATGTATGTGTATATATATATATATATATATATATATATATATATATATATGAAGTATATATGAACCAACCCACACCTCTAACAACAATAAATTCATAAACTAACTAAAACACAATTTACTGAAAAAGAAAAAATAATAACAAATTCCTTCAAATATAACCTACCTAACTTCAACAAAAAACAAATAATAAAAAACCTAATAGTTGACACAGAATCTAACATCCACAAAATTACCCACCAAAATACTGAACACATAAGAAACAATATTAATAATAAAATTAACCTAATAAAAACGGAAAAAACAAAAAAATGGAACAATATATAAATAAAAAAAGAAATTATAAAACTCAGAGAAAAACTAGAAAACAACGACTACTTAATATTAAAATCAGATAAAACAAATACACCAGTAATAATTGAAAATACCAAATACATCGATTCAATGACTAACTACATAAAAGAAAATAAATACGAACAAATCCCAGACCCAACTAGCAAATACCTTATTACAATAAAAAACTTAATAGTCACTCACCGAAACACCCTAAACTATAACAATAAATTAAAATACCACACAAGACTACACCCATTCAAACCATGCGCACCAATATTATCAGGGATACCTAAAATCCACAAACCCAACACACCATTTTGACCACTAATAAATTTCACAACAGCACCATCTTACATAATGGCAAAAATTCTAGACAAAATCATAAGATCTAAAATACATATCAACAACACATACAATATAAAAAATGGATACGAATTAATAATAAAATAAAAACGATAAAAACAAACAGCAACACAAAAATAATAAGTTATGACATAACTAACATGTACCCTAGTATCCCAATAGAAGAAACCATAGAAATAATAAAAAACAACACAATAATGAAAAAAGAAACATAATAGATAGTATCATTACGCTAACCAAAAACATATGTAACCAAAATTACTTTCAATTTAACAATAAATATTATAAACAAACAACTGGACTCCCCATGGGTTCACCCATATCATCTGTCATGTCAGAAATATATTTACAACACTTTGAACAAATAATAATTAAACCTATAATAAACACACACAATATTTCACTATGGACTAGGTATGTAGACGATATACTTGTAATATACCAACCTACCATTCACAACGAACACATCATAATATTAAACAAACTAAATACATACAACGAAAACATACAATTCACCGTTGAAACAGAAACAAATAGAACAATCAACTTTCTCGACATCACTTTAAATATAAATGATAATAAAATAGAAACTACAGTATACAGGAAACCTACTTCCAACAACACCACAATACACTACAAATCTAACCACCCCTGGACACACAAAATTAACACTTACAGTAACATGATAAATAAAGCAATAAAATACACACAGGATAACAAACAAAAATTAAATAAGAATTAGATAACATTACAAAAATAGCAATAGAAAATGGATACAACAAACACATTATAAAAAATATATACAATAAATTCACAAAAAACCTAACCTCAACACAACACTACAACCGGAATACGAAAATAATGAAAATAAAAAAATCTACCTAAAATATAAATACACCAATAACAAAATAGAAAATATAACAAATATATACAACAAAGAATACTACACTCCAACATACAAACCAAACAACAAAATAACAAAATATCTTAATAACACAAACCACAAAACAAATTCAGAAAAACATAACCTATCAGGAATTTACAAAATCACATGCAACAACTGTAACGCTTTTTACATAGGAAAAACAACCAGAACATTTAAAATAAGATTTGAAGAACATTATAGAGCATTCAAAAACAAAAATTCAAAAGTATCAAATGTTGCAGCACACTTAATATCTCATAAACATGAAATAACAAATTACGAAAATAACCTAACCATACTTGAAATAAATAACAACCCAATAGAACTAAACTCACTAGAAAAATACCACATTTATAAAAACATACACAACAATTTAATGAATCTACAAACAACATATACAGAAGACATACTATATAAAAACATCATACACACAGAACCAGAGAAAGTGCCTGTAACGTCAACAAATACCAATATCACGGACCGAACATCTACAACAGAAAAATATCAGTGATTCGACAATGGTCAAGTGACCGAAAGGTGCCTCATCACTCAAGGTAAAATTATTGCACTTAATGGTGAATAAAATTACTTACAATAGTAATATATTAACTTCATAAAGTCAGTGCAACGGAAAAACAATGGATAACGTTAAATATCAAGAATATATATATATATATATACATATATATATATATATATATATATATATATATATATATATATATATATATATATATATATATATATATAGATTTTTTGGACTAGGAGACTGACAGACTTACCTTGGTAAGAGTCCACTCTGTAGTCTTTAAATAGAAACACATAAAAGCACTTAAACAATGATATATTTCAACCACACAGTGGTCTTTGTCAATCGAAGAGAAAACACAAAAAGAAATATGAGAGAATGAAATGAAATAATTGTAATCACAGATTGTGTAGAGTAGAAATCAGATGTCATAGATGCACAGATTAAAGATATAGATATATTGTTTCCATGAGCATATGAGTGATTATAGTATCTATAAGTCTGTCAGGGGAAAAGAGATAAGGCTATTAGGGGGAAAAAAGAAAAAACTTCTCCCACTACACCTTTTCTTGTGAACCTGACCAGGTTCATCCTCGAGAAGAACTACTTTCAGTTTGAGGGAAGGAACTACCTTCAAATAAAGGGAACAGCAATGGGCACCAGAATGGCACCATCGTACACAAATCTGTACATGGGATTGTCGGAAGAAAGTTTTCTAAAGACACAAACACACCAGCCATTATGTTGGTATAGATATATAGATGACATCTTCCTAATTTGGACACAGGGTGCTTCAACACTTGAGGCATTTTTAGACAGCCTGACACAATTCTCCACACTTCAATTTACCTGGGAGAAATCTACATCAGCTATCACCTTTTTGGATGTAGAGGTAACACTCCAGAATGGAAATATCAACACAGGAATTCACATCAAACCGACAAACCACCAACAATATCTCCATTTCGACAGCAACCACCCAATAAACATAAAACAATCCATTCCGTACAGTCAAGCAATCAGGGGTAAGAGAATCTGTTCAAATGATAGCGAATTGAAAGATTTTAATAGAAAGATATCAACAGCCTTCCAGAGAAGAGGATACCCAAAAAAACTCATTGAAAACCAAATTCATTCAGCACAATCCTCGGGTCACCATAAACCACAAACAGAACAAAATAAACTGTCTTTAATAACAGACTACCATCCTGGTCTACATAAACTCAACAAGATATTGAGAGATGGCTTCAAAATTCTTCAAGCTTTCGTCCACACCAAAAATCTTTTCACCGATCCACCGCAAATTTGCTACAAGCAACCTCCCAACTTGAAAAACATCCTAGTACATCCTAAACTACCAGACCCTGATACAGAGAAACCACACAAACTTCCTCATTGCTCCTTCCCATGCAATAGACCTAGATGCAAGACGTGTCCAATACACCCCTCAGCAAATAGTTTCAACAGCCAAACAACAAAAATGGTCTTCAAAATACAGGGTCATCATAATTGTACATCGAAAAATGTCATATACCAGCTACAATGTAAACTTTGCTCAGCACAGTACATAGGCCTGACCACGGATGGTATGAATATCAGAATGAATGGCCACAGACATGATGTTAAAATTATGAATATGGATAGACCAACAGCTCAACATGCTGCGAGTCACAACATCACAACTTTTGATGACTGCTACACCACAAAAATAATTAAATCACTCCCCCCTGATTGCAATCCCTCAGAACTGAGAAGGTGGGAACTATCATACCAGTGGTATACCAAGTCCAGAGAATCCCCTAACCTCAACATCAGATAAATCCATTCATTCCCCCCCCCCTAATAGCCTTTTCTCTTTTCCCCTGACAGACTTATAGAAACTATAATCACTCATATGCTCATAGAAACAATATATCTATATCTTTAATCTGTGCATCTGTGACATCTGATTTCTACTCTACACAATCTGTGATTACAATTATTTTATTTCATTCTCTCATATTTCTTTTTGTGTTTTCTCTTCGATTGACAAAGACCACTGTGTGGTTGAAATATATCATTGTTTAAGTGCTTTTATGTGTTTCTATTTCAAGACTACAGAGTGGACTCTTACCAAGGTAAGTCTGTCAGTCTCCTAGTCCAAAAAATCTAAATAATCTTTACCAACCAAAACTAACCTATAAATATATATATATATATATATATATATATATATATATATATATATATATATATATATATATATATATATATATATGAAGTTAATATATTACTATTGTAAGTAATTTTATCCACCATTTTATATATATATATATATATATATATATATATATATATATATCGCAGTATGTTTTCTTGTGTATTAATAAAGAACAAAAGTCTGAATACAAATACAAGAATTATAATTGAATTTACAATTCAAAGCTTTTCGTTGGCTAACAGTACAAACATCATCAGGAATATTAAACAAATTGAATATTGTAATTGTAAATTCAATTATAATTCTTGTACTTGTATTCAGACTTTTGTTCTTTATATATATATATATTTAGGTTAGTTTTGGTTGGTAAAGATTGTTTAGATATTTTGGACTAGGAGACTGACAGACTTACTTTGGTAAGAGTCCACTCTGTAATCTTGAAATAGAAACACATAAAAGCACTTAACAAATGATATATTTCAACCACACAGTGGTCTTTGTCAATCAAAAAGAAAACACACAAAGAAATATGAGAGAATGAAATTAAATAAATAATATTTATTTTATATCATTCTCTCATATTTCTTTTTGATTGACAAAGACCACTGTGTGTGGTTAAAATATATCATTTGTTAAGTGCTTTTATGTGTTTCTATTTCAAGACTACAGAGTGGACTCTTACCAAGGTAAGTCTGTCAGTCTCCTAGTCCAAAATATCTACACACACACACACACACATATATATATATATATATATTCTTGATATTTAACGTTATCCATTGTTTTTCCGTTGCACTGACTTTATGAAGTTAATATATTACTATTGTAAGTAATTTATCCACCATTAAGTGCAATGATTTTACCTGGAGTGATGAGGCGCCTTTCGGTCACTTGACCATTGTCGAATCACTGATTACTTTTTATTAATTTTTCTGGTGTGGATGTTCGGTCCGTCGTGTTGGTAATTGTTGACGTCATATAAGTTTCCTCTTGAGTCTTGTGTATTACGTTTTTGAATAGTATGTCTTCTGTATATGCTGTATATGTTGTTTGTAGATTCATTAAATTGTTGTGTATGTTTTTATAAATGTGGTACTTTTCTATGTGAGTTTAGTTCTATTGGGTTATTATTTATTTCAAGTATGGTTAGGTTATTTTCGTAATTTGTTATTTCATGTTTATGTGATATTAGGTGTGCTGCAACATTTGATACTTATGAATTTTTGTTTTTGAATGCTCTATAATGTTCTTCAAATCTTATTTTAAATGATCTGGTTGTTTTCCCTATGTAAAATGCGTTACAGTTGTTACATGTAATTTGTAAATTCCTGATAGGTTATGTTTTTCTGAATTTGTTTTGTGGTTTGTGTTATTAAGATATTTTATTATTTTGTTGTTTGGTTTGTATGTTGGAGTGTAGTATTCTTTGTTGTATATATTTGTTATTTTTTCTATTTTGTTTTTGGTGTATTTATATTTTAGGTAGATTTTTTATTTTTATTATTTTTGTTTTCCGGTTGTAGTGTTTTGTTGAGGTTAGGTTTTTTTGTGAATTTATTGTATATATTTTTTATAATGTGTTTGTTGTATCCATTTTCTATTGCTATTTTTGTAATGTTATCTAATTCTTTATTTAATTTTTGTTATCCTGTGTGTATTTTATTGCTTTATTTATCATGTTATTGTAAGTGTTAATTTTGTGTGTACAGGGGTGGTTAGATTTGTAGTGTATTGTGGTGTTGTTGGAAGTAGGTTTCCTGTATACTGTAGTTTTTATTTTATTATCATTTATATCATTTAATGTGATGTCGAGATAGTTGATTGTTCTATTTGTTTCTGTTTCAACGGTGAATTGTATGTTTTTCATTGTCTAGGTACTGCTCTTATAATTGTCCGCCTCCAGGTGGCCAGACAGTCAATTGTTTGACCTTTCGCATTGTTCAATTGTTTGTTTGTGAGTGCGTTTCGTCATTCACAAAAAAAAAACATAAAGAAATTATTTTTGTAGTTAACTGGTTGTTTTCACAACAACATTCTATGAGAAACCTATTTTGGCGTCTGATTCTTATGAAAAAGCTAAGATAAGAAGCTTAGAAAAAAATATAAATAATAAAATATATTTATAAATGTATAAATTATATATAAAAATATATAATTTTTTCTGCTATTTGTAACCTACATACAGTAATTAATCAAATTGACCCATTTATCAAAATAAAATCCCAACTATCCTAATGAGGTCTGGTCCTAATTGATTAGGATAATTAGAGTTTTACTGTATCAATTTGTTAATGATATTTTAAGGAAATGTTTAAAGTCTCTGTTAGATTTAGGTAATTACTTTATACATGTAGTGTTTATGTTAACTTGTGAATTTTCTGCATAGATTTTCTCAGCTTTAGAAAAAGCAATGAAAACATCTCAAAACAATCAATTGAAGATGCTACAAGTGATGTTAGAAAAGGAAACGGGAGATGTTATGAGGAAATTGCAAGCAGTTCGCAGAACTGAAATCAAAGAACTGGCAAAAACTCATAAAGACAAAGATGAGTTTATGAGGTGAGCTTAAAACATACTTTCAAATATACATAAAAAAATGAAAACCATAACATTTTTTATCAGTTAGAGAAACTCCAATTGTGTTGTGGAAGTTCTTTTCTAGACTCTTAGTGTTTCTTTCAAGCACATTATCTCATTTAAAGTTTAGTTTAGGGGTTTATCTTTGGTCCCTCTTGAGTAGATATTTTCTTGCCACAAACTCTTCCATCAATCCTCGTATGTTTCCTATATTTCTCAAAACCTACAATTAACATTGATTAAAAATTAAGTTTTTACATAGTTATAATTTTTTCATCTTTCTCTTTTCTATAATATGAAAAATATTTCTTAACTTATCCAAAATGTTCTTAGGCCTAATTAATATCAAATAATGATTATTGTTTCAAAAGTGCATTTTTGTGGAGTTTTGAAGTGTAGCACAACAGTTGGGTCAAATTTATGTGGCTAAAGTCTGTGTATGCAAAATGTTCTTAATGGTTTTTATCTAATGTTCTTGTCCTGTAATGTTATTAATTATTTAGAATAATTCTTACTCCATGTTTATAAATTTATACATGGATTTTATAAAATATATTTTTCAGTTTTCCAATAATTTTAATTTGTATATCAACTTGTAATCATATTCTAAACCATTATGAAATATATTTTAAAACTTTTTTCCAATGTAAATATCATGAAAATTGTTATTACTAAATGAAAAACAGAACTTGGTCTATAACAGGTTTTTAATTACTAGCCAAAATTTAAATTTCAGCAACTCTTTAAACGCTAAGATTTTTAAATAGATGACAAATGAGGATGCTTTTTTGAGTCTCTAGCACCTGCAACTCTACTGTCAACTAGCTAATCTTTGGTCGTGATTTATAACCAGTTAAATATGTTATTATTAAATTACAGTTAGGTGTTAATTTTATAGCGAATTTTATTTGATAGCAAACTAATGTGCGCCTGTCAGAGCTTCGTAATACTCTCGAAATGCATTGTTGCCAAGCCGACCCTTCATCCATCTTTAAATCCATAAGCATGACACACCAGTACGATTCATCAGTTAGCTTGGTATTTTGAACTTTCAATCGACTTAATCAAAACTGTCTAAAGTTAAGTTGGATTTAAGATGGGTAATAGATTTATTGTCTTTATTCTACGTGAAACTGTTACCTTGTTCATGTCGTGTTAAGATGCCTCCCAGAAAACATTTTTCTGAGAAGTTGATGGTTTTGAGTAGGAGTTTCTTTATCTTTGATGAAGAGGATAGGTGCAGTATCGAACAAGCAAGAAGAAAACGAGGTTATATACCTTTGAATTTATTTAATATTTTAAATTCTAATTTATCTATACTTTTTTTACTCTATTTATTTTTTTGGGGCTATTTAATATATTATTTGTTTTTCTTTGGCTTTTTCTTCATTTTTTTAAAGGTAGTTTTAGCATTCTGTATAAGAGTGAGTTGTAACCAGCCATTTTATATTAGGGGGGGGGGGGGGTTTAGACTAGTTTGGTATTGTATTAATGGTGTGTGTGGGTTTCCTAAAAATTGAGTATTCAATGTTATTAGTATTTCTAGTTATTGTTAGGTCTAGATAGTTTATTTTATTGTTTATTTCTTCTTCCATCGTGAATTTTATGTTAGGGTGTAAGTTGTTTATTTCATTTAGGATGATATTATTTATTGCTTTATTTTGTGAGATGTATAATCCATCGTCAACATATTCGTATCCAATGTCTGTTGGGGTGATGTGTTTTTATGGTTTATATTTACAACTCAAACTTAGCTACACATGCCATCAAAAACAAACATACATTCCCCATATTAGGAAACATACACATAATAAAAAAAAGTACAAAAAGGTCTCAAAATGACAATCTGGGAGCAACTACAAATTTATAAACATAAAAAAGATATCATAAATGAACAAATAAAATTAAAATTAAAATGATAATTTATTCAACCTAATAGACAAAATTAACCTCAAGACAAACTTAAAAGATTCCCACAGTGCAGTGAATCCGAAATTAGAACAATAACGGTATACACATGACAACGGAAATTCCACACACTTGGCAGTCTATTATAACTTGATGCTCAACAATGAAGATACTGTCAATCTTTAAAAGTTAACGCGCATAAATACCAAGTAAGATTCTTGTTTAATATATATAAAGATAATTTAATTTGTGTAGAATAAAAAAATATACTTTTCAGGAAAATAATTTTAATTTTTTATTTCTTGCATTTACAAAAGACAATTTTAAGTTCATACTCTATATATTCGAGTTTATAGTATACAGTTACAGTCACACACAATTATTATGACGAGTTGTGATAACTGTATGGGTGGTGGCGTAAGGTATTTTGAAAATAATTTTTTAAAAATATTTTCTCATCAAAAAAGTCCAAACAATTTATAAGTTTATTTAAAAAATGTGATAACATTTTTATTCACAAGATTTGAACAGGACAGTGTGTGTTGGGCACACCTGTTATTAATAAATCTTTAAATTCTTAAATTAAATATAACTTTTAACATAATTTATAGCATTAACAATAATTAAATAATTTAAAATAAAACATTTTACAATATTGTATTTGAAGGGAATCTATTTATTATAAAAAGAACACTATTGAAAGAGTATTACTATTAAAAATGTTTAAAGATAAAAAATGTAGTTTCATCTACAGTTATTTATTATTATAGGATAAAAAATGGCTGACAAAACTAGAAATTAAGTTTAATAAAGTCTGCCTTTCTTAAGAATACAGGGATGCCAAGGTCTATGGTCTGTTCATAGTTGAACATAAATAATGCAATCTGTTCAAAATACTTCACTGTAACTTATTAAAATTTAAATTTTTGTAATTTAAATTTGCTATTTATTTTCTTGTGCCAATAGAATGAAACGAAAAGTAAGAAGCACAATTGTGGAGAAGGGTGTGAATGAGAGAATACGACTTACACAGGTTTATGAAAATAAATATGAAGAGTTGTTACGCCAGCATGATACCATACAAACTCAGGTTGCAGAGGAGAAGAGTAAGGTTTGTAATTTTTAATTTCAAATTTACAAGAGTGAAATTCTTATTATTTGATTCCATCTTTAGCTTGAGCTACTACTTTATGTTTGTACACTTAAACATATATTAATATGAAAATATTTTGTTATTGTACCAATTACTTTTTTGTTTTATTGAGGACAGCAATTGTCAACTCTGACAATAACTGACCTCTTGATTGTGTAAAGTCGGAGTGGTGTGGGTTAGGGTCAGGGAGGAGGTAGGATATCTGTATTAATTGATGTTTGGAGTAATGTAGTCAATAAGGGTGTGAATTATAATTTAATTAAGTGTAGAGTATGTGTGTTAGGTGTAGTTTGAAATGTTGTGTGTGGAGTTTGTTGTCTATTTTTAATTAGCTTGTGCAGGATTTGTTGGATGGTGTGATGATTTTGTCGTTGTTTTGTGGATTTTCACAGTGACATTTCTGGACCCAAAAAGATATCATGTCTATGAGTATATTCTTAGCTTGCATTTTAGCAGACGTATTTATTCACCACATTGAACAAAAACCACATTTTACAGAACAACATTCAGACAACGTCATTTACTGGGATATGTATATTCATGATATACCACTTTATAAAGAAGAAACAAATGTTTTTGTTAAAACAGAATGAGTTGATTATATTCTGTTTGTAGTGTGAAGTTTGTATTATTGAGTATTTTGTTCATGTTTTTGTGAAATGTGCTTATTTGTCTTTTGTTGCCTTTGTATAAGATTAAGATACCATCAACATAACACCAGTGTATATTCTACGGGCTTAATTTTGTTATTTATGATGTGCTTTTGTTCAAAGTTGTGTATAAATATTTCCGACAAGGTGCTTTATTTAGGGGATCTCATGGATAGGCACTTGTTTTAAGTGTTGTATTTATTGTTGTATGTGAAGTAGTTTTGAATTGTAATTGTTTTTGTTAGTGTTGTTATTTCTTTGGTTATGTTGTCTGATCTGTAGTTTTCTATTAACACCATATTGTTTTGGTGTGTTTATTGTTTCTTTATTTGGTATGTTGGTATATAGGTTGGTTGTGTCGAATAAAGCTAATGTAAAATTGTGTGATATGTTTTTGTGTTAGATCTGTGTTGTTTTTTAAGATTTTGTGGTTATTAAATGTGATTTTATTTCTTCTTCTTATTATTATTATTATTATTATTGTTGTGTTAAGATATTTTATGATTTTGTGTGAAGGTGATGGTGTGTTTTTTATTTAGGGGCATGCGGGTATGTACTTTAGTTAGGGCTTTGAGTGTGGGTGCGTGTGGTTTGATTTGTGTAAGGTGTCTTTTCTGTTTTTTCTTTATTATGTATGTGCATTTACTTGTATTATTTTCTATTTGTTTGGGGAGTCTGTGGGAACTTGTTTCATATCATTGGTTTTGAAATAGGTCAGTACTTGGTTGTGTAATTTTGTTGTGTTTTATAATTGTGATCTTATCTTTGTCTGGTTATAGAAATCTGAAGTTATGTTGTGGTTTGCGTTTTATTGGGTTTAATGTTTTGGTTTCATTGTTATGTTTATGGTATGTTTGGTTTTGTTTAAATTGCATACCATGCGTTACTGGAGATATTCTTGATCGATGGTGTCTGTGATTTATATGGTGGTTTCACAGTCAAGTATTATGTTTTTTGTGATGTGTGTCTTTTGTGTGGTGTAAATTGTATTTGCAACCTTCATTAATCAGTTCCATTTTTTGTTTATTGAATTTTATTTGTGTTGAGTTACTAATAGATTCATGGAATGTGTGTAAGGTGTAATTTTTGTTTGTGTGTGATTTTTTAGTTTATTATTTATAAGGTTGTGTTTCTTTTTTATTTATTGTATTTTGTGTATTTGTTCATTTGTAAATTGTATAAAATTTTCTAGTTCTGTATATGGTGTAGGTTATGTGAGCTCTTGGTGTCTCCAAAAATTTTAATGTAGTATGCAAAAATCTCTGCCAACTAATTTATATGTATTAGTAAGTTTTTATATGTGCCAGTTATACAAACCAAAATAATTATATTAAATTATCTTTTTTGTGATTAATTTTTTCTTGTAACATGTATTTCTTTCCATACAAAATAAAATATTGTCAACATTTTTACAAATGTTTTAAAATCATTATTTTTTGCCAAATAATACTCTGCAATTTCAAAACTATCATACTATAGAAAATAAATGTTAGAAAAATAATTGTTTTTTAAATGTTCTTGATGTCTGATCTACACATTGTCTTTTCCTCATAAACAAAAAATTTAATGCACATGTATAAACAAAAATTAAAATTTTTATAAGGATATTATTTTATTATTTCAGAGTATTTTAAATTTCAAAACAGGAACAGGTTTTGACATAAGGTTATAACATAAGAAACTCCTTATTTTTAGTTGTTTTCAAATATAGTTTTGTACTTTATTTGTTTTCCAGGCGTTAGCTATTCTCCAAAGGGAATATGAAGGAAAATACTCAAGGTTAGATGAAGAAATAGAACAGACTCCTGTAGAGGCAACGACTCGTCAGTGAATGAGTAAGACAAATCTTCTGTGATCTGAAGGCAGCCATTTTGTGCCACTCACATTCACACCAAAGGTAATTTTATTCATTAACTGTTCCTGTAGCTTTGTTAAAAAACTAATTTTTTTCCTAGTGTTTAATACTACCATACATTCCACAAGAACAATGTTATAATAATTACGAGTTAGATATTGGAAGAAATTTTAAAGTAATTCTGCACAAAATATTTTGGAAGTATTCGAAACGTATAGCTTTATTACAATGATAAATATTTTTATTTTCTTTGCTCATGAAAAAATAATAGAAACAAAATGTTTGTAGACTAACATGAAAATATTGAGGAAGAATTATATATCTTTTATTTGGCAACATCAGGATTTGAAACAGTTAACTTTCTAGTAACCAAATAAATAATTTTAATTTTATACATTTAAGTACATTTTTCTGCTTTTCCTAACACTAGAATATTTTTCTTTGTTATTGTGTATCGGAATAACTCCATTCTTAAAACTTTAATAGTAAGGCAGAAATATGTACTCAAATGTAAATATTATCAACAGAAACAAAGATGAGTTTCATAGAAATCTCAATTTTAATTCTTTTTCTTTAATTTCGTTAGGTAACTTTTAAATAGTTGTGAACAATCTATTTTATTATACTGTTCTTAAAATATAATGGTAAAATGTATATACAGTAATACCTCGACTTGCACTACCCCGTCTTACGCGATTCCCAAGTTACGCGGTTTTAAATCATGTTGTCTTAGTTACGCAGAAACTTGCTTGTTCTTGAAGAAAATGTCAAAAAAAACTTTTATAGCACATAAAGAGAAAATATATCCTGGTTTAAGGCCGCCAAAGACTGATTGACAATGATGGTGGAGGCAAATACAGCTGGTGACTATAAGACGCAACTTCTCATAGTTTATTGCTCAGAAAATCCAATGGCATTAAATAATATTTCTAAAGCTATCTTGGCCTTGATTTTAAAAATCGAATCGTAGGGTTTGGTTGACAGCTTCTCTTTTTGAGGACTGGTTTGATCATCATCTCATACCTCAAGTTGAACATTATTGTCGGTCTAAACAAATTCCTTTTAAAGTACTTCCTATTAATTTACAATGCGCCTGTCCATCCTCTTACTACTTTAACTAATTTCGTCCAATCAACCGATGGATCAGGGAGTCATCAACAAAATATTTAGAGTTTATTACACAAGAAAATTATTTGCGCATCTGTATGAAGCTATGAGATAGAACAACGAGCTCTCTGTTGAAGATTTTTGGACACAAATCAATGTTTTAGATGCTTTGAGAATCATTGGATATTCTTGAAATGAAAATTTCACAAAAAACTTTGAATGTCATTTGGAAAAAGGTCTGTCTATTTTTCGCCACTGAAACTCAAGCGGAATCAGTGCCAGAGTCTGATGAAATTACTGATATGATTGAAGAAGTTGTTGGTTTTGCCAAACAACTCAATTTAGAAGTAGATAATGATAACGTTCAAAAACTGCTGGATTTACACAACCAGGAGCTGACAATTAATTCATGAGCTCATAGAAATGCGTGAGCAAGAGCAAGACCTTAAAAACGTAGATTATTTAGACCCAGTTGACGTAGAAGATGAAATGATGGTTAAAAACTTGACAAAATGCCTTAGTTTAATTTAGTAAGGCTTTACAAACTTTGAAAAACATAGACTCCAACAATGAGTGTATTTGTGGCACAAAAAAAAAAAAATTAACGAGTTATGAGGTAAATCTGCGTGAGAGAAAAAATCTTCAATTCGTCAAACGAATTTTTTAGATTTTATGAAGCTTTCTATTTCAAAATAACATCTTTTTACCTACTTCTTTGCAATATGTATGTATATAATATAATTTTTTGTTTTATTATGTATTTAAGATTTTAAATTAATAATAATTGTGACGTATACGGAAAAGAGGTTGTGGACCAAATAGCGAAAGCAGCCTCTAAAATGCAGCCTACAGATGAGAAGAGGGTTTCATTGCTTCACTGTACGAACCAAAGCAACAAATATTTCTATAAAGCCTGGTCGGACAAATGGAATCAGTCAACCATTGGGAGACACCTACACAAGGTTCAACCCCTACCAACTGACGGGAACTTATATAAAGGGGTGCAAAGACAACTAGCATCTTTTGCAGCAAGAGCTAGAATTGGTCACATAGTTACGCAGAAGTACCTATTCCGCTTCAACCTTACTGATTCGTCGCACTGTGCATTATGCGAAGACGATGAAGAGGATCTGGAGCACATTCTTCTGCGTTGCAGCTATCCAATTCTTTCACGTGACCTACTAAGAGCAGAAGTCAATGATTTTGAGGACATCCTTAAAAGTAAAAAAACACTGGCAGCTTGCTTGTGCCGCGTATATTGGACACTGGGCCATCGGCTATGATTGATGCTGGACGCCCGTACTAAGAAGTAAGAAGTAAGTAAAATAATACATACACATTTTTCTTCTAAATTATTAATTTATTTAGTCTTTGGTCCCCAAATTAAACATGTTTCCTATCTGATTGCGTGTAAAATTATACCCAACTTACGCCAATTCGACTTACACTGCTTTCGCTCGGTCCCACCTATCGCATAAGTATGGGGTATTACTGTACTTATACTTGTATCTAGATTCAATAGAATAATACCTTATTATAATATGTGTATAATTATAATAGTGAATAAAAAGAAATATATTATTACAAGCAAAATAAACAATATTTTGTCTATAGCATCTTAGCTTAAATTCAGCTGTAACATCAAAATCTTGTTAAAACACAAATCTTAACTTTCTCTTACCCATAACTAAAGATATATGCGAGTATAATGAATACATTATCACCCCCATCATCCCTTAATAATATTGAGTTAAAAACTAGCTTTTCCTGCCTCAAATCTGTTACATATTTTGTTGTTTAAGCTTAACCCTCCTTTGTATATTAAAACAGGAAAATTAATTCTATTTTTTAAAAAATATTTTGCTTCTTATTTAATCTTTAGCAACATGTGTGAATTAAAGCTATTCTATTTCATTACAGAATCTCGCAGAGGAACCGCTTATTTGGTGGTTATAGGCAATCAGTATTAAGTAAGTGAATGTGTCTGTTGTTGACCATACCATACAGTAAACCATATTCTACGTTGTAAACGTTTTTCCTTCACCAATCTGCTTTAGTCTTTTAGTCTTAGTTGAGCGCCACCTCATCTTTCAATCGTAGATTCATTGACAAATCTACATTTATCCCCATGGAATTATACATAGTTACGTTTAGAGATTAGAGCATAAGATTTGGTGACCAAATTTAGAGAGAATAATCCCTCTCTGAAAATAAAACAGTCTAGTCTAAATAAGGTTATTTCTGTATAGTAAGCTATGAAATGTTAAATAGTATAATTGGTTTTGTAAATTTCTCTCGTGTTATATAATTGACCAACGTGAAAGAAATGTATATGTAAATTTGTGTGTGTGTGTATAAATATAACTGTGCATTAAAGCTATATATTATATACATATACGTATGTTACATATATATAATTATTTAATTGTTATAAGACAATCATTGAGATATTTCCAGTAGTATATTTATGTGGCTGTGCAAAGGGTTTTGATTATTCTGAAACTTTGTTTTCAAATATTTTGTGGTACACTATTTGAATCTGTTTTTGTGTTCAATAATATATTGTCAGTTTTTATAATTTGTCTCATAAAGGCAATTTAATTTATTGTTATTTTTGTTTCAAAACAGCTGTAGAGTAAACAACTTAGTATAGAAAAACAATTTTAAAAAGTAGTGAAAATAGTTTCAATTGGAAAGGCCTTTATGTAGCAAGTGAAGGGGAATTGCTGTATAAGATGTTGATAACAATACTTTTAGTAATAAATGTATTTAATAAATTAGAAGATGAATTATATGTGTTTATGTAAAAACTTTTGTAGGTTAGTTCTTATTCCTTTCTTCTTTTTATGGATCTGGGTTGAAAAGGATGTTTGTTCTAGTAGCAAAAATTTATTTTGTTTTTTTTTTATTGGCATACAAAATACAATAGTATTGATATGATAACAGTTTTTATTATTTAATATTTTTACTAAAATTAATGGTAAACGAAATGACAGTAGTAAAGAAACTTGTAAAGTAACGTGCCTTAGGTTTTTTTGTAATTAAAGTCTGCCAACTTTCATATTAAATTCTCAAAATTATAATTATAACAATTTTAAAGCAAAAATTCATGAATAATGTTTTTAAACAACAAAAAATGCTTTATAGGCTTTATACCATCTGATACATTAATTTTACAAGGTAGAGTGACGGTATACTTGAGGCAAGCAATTCTGCTATCAAGAGTCTTGATTAATTCTCACTCCTATTATCAGGATATTATCATGTTCCATCCTAAATTCTGACTATTTCACCTACTCTTCACTATCTCTCTTCATCCATGGAAATATAGCTAGCAGAAACCTATATATAACACTGAAAAAGAATTAGATTTACATCTTGTATTTAGTATAATACATGTGAGTTATGATCCTTTTCCGTAACCTAAACAAGAGAGGTTTTATGTGTACATTATTTTTATATATCCTTTAACTTATGTTATTTTACTTTAGTTAATGTCAGCTCTCGGTAATTTTGCCATTTAGTATCTACCATCCCAGTTAAGTCGACAATGTGTCTGTTGCTGTCATCTCGCCAATGTTGCAAAGAGAGCAGGTTCTGGTATCAGCAAACCTGTGCAATACCTTGGAGATAGCTGTGTTCAATCCACATGCTAAAGTTAATAACAGCATTAGGTCTCTTCAGAGCCTATGTAAGAAAAGTGTTTTTTCTCTCAAGTAAAAAGTTCTTCCCATCTTTATTTCTCTACTGGCCTCTTTGTATAATCCTGATTATAGCATCCATTTGTTTTTTGACCATGTATACCCTTGTCAAAATTGGTAATTGCTGCATATATGCACTTAGTTTTGTGTGCTTACGTTATTGCCATTCACTCCTCTGGTATCACTTATCTGATTTCATTTAATTTGGAAAGAACCTCTCGGGTTTTCAGGGTCATGTTGCAATTGGTAGAGGAGTTTGCAGTAAGTGCAAATATTGTTGATTGAGAGCTGATGAAAATTAGACCATACATTATCCTTACTACAAATAAATATTAATACTACTTGTCATTTTTCAGTAGCCTGACATTAACTACTTTAACAAACAAAAATAATTTTTTGCAACAGAAAATGTCATGATTATTTAATGCCTCTTATTTATTATAAGCAAAATAAGTCAGAGAATAAATAAATATTCTAAACATAGTAAAAACCAAATCACATTCCTAGATTGACTGGATCTATTCTAGAGATCCATAATAACTTTTAAAGTTATTTCATTTTAGTTTTTTTTAAAGTGCCAGTGATAATCAATAAATAATATTCTGTGTTGGCTGCTTCTTCTTGTGATTCTTCTTCTGACTGTTGAACTAATTTTTTGGCTATATTTCAAACTGTCTCTGTTATAGTGCTAGCAGTTGGCATGAGAAAAGTAATTACTATACCATTGGTACATCACCCTTTAGTCTTCAAGGGATGGAAAATATTTTAAGAACTTATTTATTCGTTCTCCTGTACTTGCCTTCTTACAAACTTCTGAGGCAAATGAAATTCCGTCATTTGTACCAAGTCCAACCTCACTTTTTTTTCTTACCCTATAATAAAAATGTCTCCCTTTGTACCTTACAAATATGAGAGTGTCAGATGCGATCTACACATGTACTTCTCTCTGTAGCTAGAACCGATTTAAGACCAATTAGATCAGTTCCGTCTGCTTTGACCAATTATATTAATTCTTGTAGGGTTGAACAGATAAGTTTTATTCTTTTTCTGGTTATCTATTCTAATTGCATTTAATTTAGTACAAATTGAACAAACTACCTTTTTATCTGATTCATAAAAAATATAGCTCTTCAGGTTTCATTCTCCCTTTAACTTAGATTCTAATAAATAGTTAATAAGGGTATTATACTTGACTTTTTACTCATAGTTATAAAGTAAGCCCTCACGTTTTTACCAAATGAGGTAATTTGTATTAATTGTTAACGGTAGTTTGTTCCAAACAAAAAGGTGAAATATAGGTGAAAATCAGAAATGAAGAAACAGGTTTGTTAATATGTGTTAAAATATTTCTAAAATTAAATGTTTAATAGCATGTACTTTGTAGTCAGTAGCAATTATTGTGCTTCTGTGTTTTGTTCTTTTAAAATAAGTGTTTGCTAATTTTTATCAGTAGGTTGTAAATTTAGAATTTAAGACAGGACTATAAAAAAGACAGGTTTTGAGATAAGATAAATATAGATTACGTTTGCCTTCTTCTTTAAATTTATTCATTTAAATAACTTATTATTGTTGTTATTGTTGTTGTTACAATATAAAATGTTGGTAGCATTGTGTAAAATTAGAATTAGCCTTAGTTTAATGTGTATTTATTTAGTTGATTCTGAGGTGTAAAAGAAGTGTTATGTATAAGACAGAATTTCAGAGGTTATGCTTTAAACTATTCTTGAATTTCAAATTTAAATCAATTTTTTTGTATTAATTTTTGAAACTTGTAATTAATTTTTAGTAAAACAACATTTAAACATTTTACTGGTATATAAGAGGCATAGTAATTAATTATTACTAGTCTCATTATATCATTATACTATTTTTTGCCAGATATTCAAAACGAGTAATAAATTATTCACAAGATTTTTACTTACTGTTATAATTAAGTCATAAACATGTCTCTTTCGATTAATGCATAAAACTTTTACTGGAAGGGGAGCTTGATAGAAATTTAAAAAATAATTTTAGGAACATAATATAATATAATATGTTACATGGTAATCCTAAAACTTATTAATGTAATTAAGTTGGGAAAACATGATTTTGTTCTACTATTTTTCTGTTGTGTGTGTTTTGTATCTTCTCAACTCCATTGATAATGAAGTAAATATAGGATGTATGCGATAACCTCTTACCAACAGATAACATAATACTAACAGGGTTTAAAAATAAATAGTTTTATATTTTGTCATATATAACAAATAAAAGGAAAAATGACATAATACAAAACTATGTAATCAAAAGGAGAGATTCTGTTTGGTTGTATAAATTTGTCATACCCATACTTACAAGAGGATATTCTATGAGGATTTATGATGGATTTGCCCTGTCTAATTTTTATACTTAATATATTATTTCGAAATTTGTATATTATTAAGTATTATCTTATGAATATATAGCCCCTCAAATCTCTCTTCCGGTATCTTGGGCTTATTTTTATATAGGTAAAATTATATTATTTCATTTTATACAATGAAATTATGTGTAATTAGAATGTGTAATATATATACAAGGGATATAAACCTTTATGCTTTAATGCTTATTTTTTATTTTTTGTGTGATGCTATACTTGATTTAATTCATTTTTCACCCAAAGTGCTGGAAAATAAAAAATTAAAATTACTCACATTTTATTTTTTCAATGTTTTTTCTAGAATTGTAATATTTTTAGTAACTCTCAATAAACAGTGTAATAAAAATCTTTAAAAAATTACTTTCCTGTTAAAATTTGTTTTCTGCTAGAAAAAATCTATTAAAATTTTTAAACACATTTTTTGTCACTCCCAGCTTTGTCTGAGTAAATAAATATAAAAAAATAATATAAAGTAGAATTATAAATATTTTTGTCCAATATAAGAAACTTACTCCTCTTCTAGTATGGTGTGTTTATTACATGCTTTTTCTTTGAATTTGTACAGTACTTTCACTACTTACTTTAAATGTATGTCTCTGAAATCATGGTCTATGCATTTAACATGTGTGTACCCTCACTGTAGCTTATACATAATTACGGCCTATCTTGATATCTTGTCTGATTCACGACTTAATATAACTAGTACAATTCTTAACGAAAAAACCCTGTCTATGTATACTATACAAACATATTTATTTACAAATCTATACAGATAGTATTGTTGGCATTAAAAATGTTATTATTATTTATTATACGATTATTTATTGATATATCTATTATGTGATGTAAAATTATGGGTAATGATGCAGTGTTGTGAGTATTTTTAAGTAATGCAGGATTAATTTTAAGTACTAGTACAGGGAATACAGTAATCCCTCGTTATTTGCTGGGGTTAGTTCCACATGAAAAATGTTAACATTAATTACAACTATACAGTATGATATATTATTTACTTACATTTACCTTCAATCCGAAAACATGAAAATTCTATTAAGCATGTGTGCTCACACACTTGTATTCTTCATTGTTTAATACTATCCACTAAATTTGTATACACCTAATGTTACACAAATAATCTCATAAACACTGATAATTGACTTTGTAGAGGAATTTTTTGTAGTTCTTTATTTGGTGATAACGCTTCTACTAGCTCTCAATTAGATTTTGATGCTCTAGAGAAGGATCAATTTCAGTATCGGCTACAAATAACTATTTTCTTAGACATTGAATTTTACTGACAGATTTGACTTCGGCGATACATTTTCTATGATTTTTTCATCTTTCTTATCAATGATACGCACAGATTCAGTAATTAGTTCTTCCAGCTCTTCTTCTGTCAAATCCTAGTTTACACGTTTCAAGAATAAAAATTTGTTCATGAATAAAAATCAAATGCTTCGCAACAGGTGCCTTGCTTTCACCACATTTTATTTTATCTAAAAGGTCAATTTTATTAATCAACAGCATGTTTTTTTTGCTTTGTTTTGTCTCAATCAGTGTTTGATAACATTATGGCTTGGATAAACGATTAAAAGGAAAAGATAAACTAAGAGATTAAATAATTTCACTATTAAACACAACGTTTTGAAAACTAGCATATCTGTCACCCATTTGGTAACTGACAAAAAAAAACAAAATCCAAGTTAGTTTAGCCCGCCAGATACAATTACCGATGTTTGGATTTTGAAAACTACTAAACAATAAGTAAATATTAGTGATGCTAAACTTATGTATAGAGTTGGATGCGGGCACTGGATTTACTCATCGTTGTTTATCAGTAATGATTTGAAAGTGTGTTGTTATAAATAAAGAATACTTTCTTATCCAAGTATCTTCTAGTAATAGGCCTAGTAGTGTACAGTTTAACAGATGTATGAAAAATTATCAGATTTCTTTGTGATAAATAACTACAGTACTGTACAAAATAAATTAGATGAGAACACCTACTGGCTGGATAAGTACATTATCCTACAACCTTCATAGTAACTGTACGGTCTTTATTTCAAAATGCTATACATATTAGCGGAAAATGCTGTAATTTTGCCAACTAATTAGTGAAATCGTAAATACCAAACCTGCAAATAGCGAGGGTCTACTGTAATTGTTTATTTAATCAATTAGAGAAGGTTTGAAGATAATGATTAATGATACTTGTTCATATTTTTGCTGATTACTGAAATTTGAAGTCATTTGGTAATAAAACAATGCATAATGTCAAAAAAATCATGTAAGGGGGTTATCAATGAAGATTAATATACACTTTAAAATATTAAAAATAATATTGCCATGGAATTAGTTTTATAGCTTTTAAAAGGACACTTTATTAACATCAATTCTATATTCAGTGTAAAAAAATAATTTCACATTATAAAATTTTTTATCATAACTATTTTCAATATGATATCATAGACTTTTTGTTTTAACTTTTTAGTGTCATTGTCTGACCGAAGAAGAGGTATTTAAGAAGAAATTCGCATTTTAAAACTGTTGTTCTCTAATCAGGTGGATGTATAGAAATTTATTTGTAAAAAAAACAGATAAAGCAATTATGATGTTTTGTAGATGTACTCTAAAACTACCAATTGCAACTGAACTTCTTCTGATATCTTCGTGTACCCTTAATTGGAGGTCAATTTTCATGAATACTTTGTAGTGAGATACCTCTTTTCCTATGTCCAACTCATAAAAAAAGTCATTCAAATCCAGTATCTTTGTTTCGTTCTACATAATAATAAAGTGTATTCATCCCATCATCTTCCGATGCACTAAAAAGATATATATTGTTGAGGCTTTCATCTTGGACCAGGAGAATCCAAAACCCCATAACCAGTCAGAATGTGTGTCGAATAGAAATTAACCTCTCCATGCTATCATGAAACCCTTTCCTCCAAATAAATTCATCTTTCAGCACACCATGCCATCATCTTTAGCTTATCTGTAACTTTTACCAATCCAAGATGACAGATTTCGTAAAATTTTTATTTGCATGCCATTCATGTATACTTTCTCTATATTATATTCATTTTCAGTATTTTCTGGAATATTTTTTATACAAGGAGTTCTAGATAACCTGGTAAGAACAGAAGCTATATTTCACAATACCATCTTAAAATTCAACTCGTTAATTACTCCACCTTATTTTGATGCAGAATGTAACAACCAAGAAAATATCATGGTTTATAACAGTGTTCTGTTCCTTTTATGCGTTTTTTTTAAATATAATCCCTGCATTTTTTCTATATAATCATAACATTTATTTTTAAATTTTAAAAATCTCCATAAAAATGTATGATTCCACTTCAAATTCAAATGAATCAATAATGAAACAGTTTATTATGGCTGAAGGATTTTCAAAACATGTGAGTTGATGGTGAAACAAATATGTTTTTTGTCTTTTGAAATTATGCTTAGTTTTATTTTATTGATATCCCATCAGGAAGTTATTATAATTATAATTAAAAAGTCTTTGAAAACACTGACTTCGTTAAATATAAGTACCTGTAATTTTAAAAATGGGGAAAACATATTTTGTTCTTTTTCAAACTGATTTGAAATCATTGAACATTAGAATTACATATATGTACACAAATATTTTAATGAAGGAAAGTACTTTTGAAGAATGAACACTAAACAGGTAGTTGTAGGTGATATTTATGCTATAGATTGAGTTCAAAGTGTATGTTTGATAGTAAAAGATAGTTGTTTTTTTTATAATATTTTACTCTGTTCTTCAATGTAACACATGAACATTAAAAACTTCTTTATTTCTTACCTGTAATTTTACCATTATGTCTAATCATTGATATTATATCTGCCATAGAAATGATCAAATTAAGTGCCATATTACATCCTAATAATCCATTCTAGCAATGTTATTATTTTTATCTGTTGATTTATTATTTACAAATTCTAATAAAATAATAACCTTTAATCACATTTTTTTACATTTTTGTTCATCAAAATATGAATTATTTAAAATTTATTTTATTAAATATATATATATATAAGCAGTTTATATTTTTAAGGACTGTATTTGTATAACAATGGTGTAAAGAAGAGAAGAACTTCTTGTAAACTAAACACTTTCTGTAATATAGGAATTTTGTAAAAATTAATTTCAATTATTTACAAAACAAAATCATAATTCATTAGGTATATACAGAACATTAGCTATCTCAGATATATATATATATATATATATATATATATATATATATATATATATATATATATATAAAATATGTTTTCTTGTTTAATAATTTAAAACAACATAGGTTATTCAAATACAAGAATATTTATTAAGAATAATAAATATTTATTATTGTATTCATTCATATTTATTTATGTAAGAATAATTTATATCCAAAGCTTTTCGTTGATAAACAGCGATGATGATGTTGGTACTGTTTACCAACGAAAAGCTTTGGATATAAATTAATAAATATTCTTGTATTTGAATAACCTATGTTGTTATATATATATATATATATATATATATATATATATATATATATATATATATATATATATATAGGTTAGTTCTAGTAGAGCTTAAAGCTTATTTAGGAATTTTTTGGACTTGATAGGAGACTGACAGACTTACCTAAAGGCAATAGTCCAAAACTGCAATCTCTTGGAAATAAGCACATATAAAACACTTAATACAATTTTATTTGAAATATTTCGATCAACATGATCTTCTTCAGTCAAGAAAGAGAAAAACAAAACAAAAGATTTTTTCTTTTTCTCTTTTTTCTCTTTCTTGACTGAAGAAGATCATGTTGATCGAAATATTTCAAATAAAATTGTATTATTAAGTGTTTTATATGTGCTTATTTCCAAGAGATGGCAGTTTTGGACTATTGCCTTTAGGTAAGTCTGTCAGTCTCCTATCAAGTCCAAAAAATTCCTATATATATATATATATATATATATATATATATATATATATATATATATATATATATATATATATATATATATATGTAGAGAGAGAGTATATTTTGTTCATAAGTAAAAAATGTAAAATCAAAATATATTCTATTAATTAAAATATTTTACAAAGAATAATTTGTTTACTAATTATGCATTTACAAAATAACTGTATTTTATCTGATGCATTCATTAACAGGGAGGTATCCAAGGGACCCCCTCCCTGAATGTTTCATCACAAAATTATAGAAGTATTAACATGATATATTCTATTTTTCTGGGATACCTAGAGTAAACCATTTTATACTTCAGCTTAATAAACTTAGAAATGGAACCGTCTGAATTAATCACTTACAAAGTTTGATTTTATACAGTAATAAAATCATCACCTTTATTATTATCTAATATAGTTATGATATTAATGGTGGATGAATGAATTTATTGCTTCTTTTTTATTGATTTTTTTAATATTTATTTAGGCCTTATTAATGCTTTTTTGTTTAAACCTTCATATTAATTTTTCAATTGGATGCTAAGAGTTCATGTGGACTCTCCTATTTCTTTAAATACTTGAAAAATATAAATTATTTTAATTATTGAAAAAACAGCTAGCTAAAAATTTATAATTTCATTGATAAATTTTTGTCTTATTATTATAAGAAATATGTACCCCAGCACCATCTTATCAGGGGATCACTTAATTTGGACTGGACCCCCTCTTCCCAAAAGAAGATGGTTACATGCCTGCATTAGATAAATATACAAAAATTATTATAATATAAAGGTAAAAGTTGAACTTACTTCAGTATCTTGCTATTTTAGTTACATTTATTACTAATGATTCATATTGAGCATAAAATAGCCAGTGTTTAAAAAAAATTAAATACTTTGCCTTTATGTTACATTAATATGTGACCAACATTAGAATTAAGTTTATTTTATTAAAATTCTTTGGAGCAGATTAATATCAATTGAGTGACTTTGAACATTTGTAAAGAAAGAATTTGTAATAAGTTTTAATTGTTAATTGAAAAATTAAAATAACAACCTCTAAAGGCTTAAGATACAACAATTTTTACTGAAAATTTATAATTTTACTTTTGATTATGCATTTTTCCGATAATTACAATTTAATTTTATATGTATAAAATTGGTAATAATGGAAGGAAAACCAAATAATTTTTATTGAACACATTTCTGTGAGAAAGTAAAAACTGAGGAAGTTTTCAAGCAATAATAAGCTGTGTTTAAATACATTTTAAATACTCTATAAAACTGCTTGAATAAAAATAATTTGTTTTTTTTAATAATTTTCCCTATATCCTATAATAATTATTCTAGATTAATGTCATCTAATTATAGATAATTCATTGGAATGGAATTTATTTTAAGATTTTTACAGTATAGTTTTGGTTTTTTATTTAATGGATGTTATAGGTCATGGTGATCATTTTTATCATGTTCATAATTTTGGTTGTCATAAATAATGTATTTTATAAAGTGTTTTCCAAATGGTAAGATCTCATTAAGAGTATTTAATATAAAAACTTGTGAGTTTTAAAGTTACTAACATATATTTGAAATACTAACACATTTATGTTTTGAAGAAAACTAGCATTGACCATCGATTAATTTACTCTAGGTGTAATAAGTAATTGCTGCAATTACAATCAAATAATACACACAAATACAATATCACCTCAGTCTCGCTTATTTTATAACAAACTCTTAAACATTTTTAGAAAAAAAATATTCTACACTTTATTTATATAACATTTTTATTTAGATCTTCTCAAAACTCTATAGTCTATATTTTTTTTAAACGGATAATCTGCTGAAATCATATTTTTAGTTAAGAATTTTGTATTCGAAAATTAGAAAAAATTCCATTTTATTTTTGTAAATGTGCTTAAATACTATATCGTTTAAAGTTAACAGGGGATTCGTACATATATATTGATGGGTGCCATATGTATAATGTTATACTGTCGAACTTTCATTTTTGTCAAAGATAGAATTATTTGTTTGCTCAATTGGCTAGAATTCAATGCATCTACACATAGTTACACAGAATGCATTAATGATAATAACTTCTCTATAATATACATTATAATTTCATTTTTAAAATATAGTGTTCTTTTAAAATCTCTTAAAATTTACTAGTTCAAGTGAAAATTATGCTAATTATATTGAATGTGACATTTTTTCACAAAAACCCCTACCTAGTGTTGATTTAATACATTTCATTATTTTTGTTGTCATATATGTTTGAAATTGTTAGTAACTGTAGAATATAACCATGTTTTTCAGGAAACATTGCATACAATTGTAGTTGAAATACTTTTAAACTTCAAATCAAAGTTCATTTTTAATTTTGAAATAAGGGTTTGCATATGAAAAATGCCTTTTATATTTTCTATATATATTAGATATGGTGTAGGATACACTTATTTTTTAATTCTGCAATTAAACATTTCTGCTTTTACAATTTGTTTGGCTTGAATTATTTGTTATTTATTATATAAGTCTACTTTGTCCAAATGAAAAAAAAAATATTTTAAATTTGAAAAGTAATACGTAAAACAGATGTCACTATCTATTTTTAATAGAATTTTATCCCCATATATCAGCACTACTTCATGGCCAATGTAAGAAATAGTTAAAATGTATTTTGAAAATTGTGGTGCCTTTAAATACTTGATTAAAATGGTCACCATTGCCATTTATTTTTATTTTGTTTTTTGTTACTTCTCCATTTAACTTTGTTGTTGTTTAACTTTTAATTGTTGCTCAAAAAGCATGAAACGTTTATGTGTTTTATGGCCTAATTATTCTATACGAATTTTATGATATTCAAGTAGAAGATATTTATGATAGTCTCAACACTTTTTACAGATGTGAGGAATAGCAGTTGTTGGATGTTTGTTTAGTTTATATTGCTACCAGATTCACTATGCTATGTTGTGTGTGCTATGCGTTTTTTTTTCTATTTCCTCGTTGTAATTATATTTGATATTACTAATATGCCATTCACTCTGGTCAGAATTTTTATTGTAATAAATTTACTGCCACAGTTTGATATTCAAAGTGAGTATATCGTTAACCTATTAGATATTCACTATTGACCGAGCATGCTGTTACTTTGTTTTTTCATTCTGTATATTTCATCTTAGACATTTATGACATTATTGTGGAGAACTAAGGCTGCATTAAACAAGTCAGATAAAAATAATCAAGATTTGGTTATTTGAATGACTTTTTAAGATAAGTAAAACCTCATTATAATGGATTAATTAAGGCTGAGGTTAAAGGCTTTTTGCATATTAATTCTTAGAGCGATTAAATGAAATTCAAACGGAGAAAAACTGTAAAATATTAACAAAAAAGAAATAAACTTAATAAAAACGTGTTTTACTTCCATCAGTTAAAAATCAATTAACACATTCGCTAAGGCACTGTATTGTAAATTTCAGTGGCCGTGATATAATTTTGTTTTTTTGTTAATTTTAAATGGAAAGTCTTTAGATTGATATTGAAGTCATTTTGGGTTGTTTTAATAAACAGAAGCTAAGTTGTAAGACAGTGATGTTTTAGTTAGGGCTGGGTATATATTTATTTAAACAAATATATATATTATTTATATATATATATTATATATATATATATAATAATATATATATTATAATAATATATATATTATAATTATATAATATATATTATATAATATATATTATAATATATATATTATTTACAAAACATTTGACACCACTTGGCAAGTCAGTATTGTAAACATAACTGATTTGCCTGTTACTGTTTACAGTTCTTTTGCATTATTTCTAGAGAGTATGGGACTTGATAGAAAGTAAAAACAACCATGTCAGCAATAGAGTAGGTGCCCAGCCTTATTCAGGTGTGGGACTTGTTTACACATCTTGCAGACAGTCTGATCTATTTAAAAAAAACGCCCTGTTATATGTGACAATTTCTAAAACCTATTCCACTCTATAAATTAAAGATATATATTACTTTAGATTTGTTTATTGACATATTTAACAAATTGTTTGCTAAAAGTAAAATACTCATTCAACTCAGTTACCAAATGTAAATAATTTTATAGGTAAAGTTCTAAACAAAGTGAATGACTGTGTATACTATACAATGTGTGTTTACTCCTAATGACTTGTTTCCTATAGCTACCTACTACTCTGGCACACACAACTTTGAATAACTAATCAACTTTTTCATTTCGTTTCTGTTTAAGTGTAGAGTAATCTTAAACCAAATTTTTATATGACTTTTGTTGAATTTTGTTAAGAATGAATAAGTAAAGCAATAATCAAGAGAGCGTCTTTCATTTAATATACAATTGTGAATCTGTGATATTTTTCAGTTAGTTTTTAGGAGGTATAAAACATTTGTGTACACTTTATGTCATTAATTTGCAATTAAATAGTGTTTTTTAAAGTTTTACCTTGACAGTCAGCAGTGGTATACAATTAGTTATTTAATAAAAGAGTTTACAAATAATTAGCTAAAATCACTAGAATACATTTTAGAGATAAACATTGAGATATTTTTCAAATTCAATTGTTAATAGAATTTTTTACTTTTCAGCTTTTAGGTCTATAATTGCTCCCCAAAGTTAACATGAAGTGAATAAATTTTGTCTCTGTTATTTTAAAATCTGCCAAGGACAGTAATATCGAAAAAAATTAAAAATTCTAATTTTTTTCAGAAATCAGGTTAAATATATTTTTTTACAATTAATTTTGTTTTAAAAGAACAATTGATAAGAGATTTTTTTAAATTGAAAATATAACTCATCTCCTGAAATGACTAATTGCATACATCATATATATATATATATATATATATATATATATATGCAAGGTCCATATATATATATAAGGGATGGTTGATTCAGTGACTTTTACAGATCAGTGATTTTAGTGATAGCGCCAGGCTTGGATCAGTGACTTTTACCGGTGACGTTAGTATCTGTGACAAGAGATACTGAGACAGTTCTGTATGTGCCAATAACTGGCAGGCATACCACACTGGTGAAGAAAGTGCCGTTGACATTATTATTATTAAGTTACTGCAACATACACTGGGGTAATAAATTATATAATCGTAAATGAAAGTACAAAATAACAGATTATTTACAACATAGGGTTTAATTACAAAATACAGTTTATTTACAGTATTGGATGTTTGTATTAACAAAAAGGATTTTTCTGACTTTATCAAAATTTAACTGAGATTTTCTGTCATTTAAAATGTAACCTCCCTTAGGGAGTAGTCGCTTGCAAGGTACGGATGTGGCTAATCCACAAAAATGATGTTTCACATAAATTAGAATAATTATTAGGAGTTCTTTGCCAACCATTTCAGTGGATCTTCCTTTCTATCTAGAATAGGTTCCTCTAAATAGCGACTCACTTCAACATGGCCCCTGGATGTAGGGTTGACTTTAGGAGCGGTTGAAAATATTTTGTGTACAGAGCACCATGGTGACAGTTCATCAACTACAAACCTACTATAACAGATTAGGTTATAACAAAAGATTTTCAGAATTAGGTATTTAATTATAAATACCATGATAAATAAATATAAATAATTTATTTACCTCTAAATTTGATGGTGAAGGTAAAAAGTTTGTTGTTGGTTGCAGCTTCACTAACAGGTGTTTTCTCACCATGTGTTTCTTCAAATTACTATTAGTTGTTTTATACAATATTTTTGTCTGACGAATAACACACTTCGCGAATTCACCATCAACAGGGGTAAACAAATTTCTACACTTCGCTTTTATTTTATTTTTTTGTAAGGTCTTTTTTTTAAATAAACTCATACGGAATTAAGAACAAACTATAGCGCCTATGGCACTCAACACTGTCACTGTCCTGAAATCTGACACAAATCGCCCACGCGTAAATGAATAGAACCAGTGACATTGACAAATCAACCAATAACAGCCACAGTAAAATATCAGTAACTTTCCAGTCAATGGGAACGACGTTTTGCCTCCAATCGATTGTCAGTGGAACTGGCATTTTCCATATTTTGTCACTTGTATCGATAGCGACAAACGAATATCAGTGACAAAGTCACTGGGACAGAAATATCAACCATCCCTACATTTATATAAATGCTCCCGATTATATTAGTTTGAAGTTGATAAGAATGATTCAGTCAATCGATTTAGACACGATATTATGGTTTCTCTAGTACTATAACAATTAAACCCTCATTACAGAAGGAACTATAAGTAAGAATTTGATTACTCAAGCATCTCAGATCTTCTGATTATATACTAGCAAATAATAATAATCAGTTACAGTATTGGGAGCTATTGAGGTGTGATGAGAATATGTTTATGAACTTAATACACATGTATAAAAAAGTAATCCTACACGGAATAAACTGTCTTCATTACATACAATTTTTGTCTAAAATTTATATGTTAAATAACAATTGTAATTAGTATTTTAAAAAAAAAAACATCTTTTGATAAATGATTAAGTAAAATGTTACAACTCATTATAACCTACAATTTAAATATTTATATGTATATCATTTCAGACTAAAAAAACTAACATCATTTCTTGGACATTTGTTCATAAGATATATTTTTGTTTTATCTTTAGTGAATTTACAGTCTCTGACCACAATGTAGGTTATAAATCACAAAAGGCGAATTATAAATATAAATAGTCTATGGCTCATTGGCACAACAAGGGAAATGAAAAGGTTGATTTGTTAACTAAAATTTCCTTAATTTTTATCTGTGAATTCTGCTACAAAAATACATGTGATATTATGTATGTGTTGTTTATAAATATAACTATAAGAATACATTTGTTGTATATAGAAAAAATATATATATATATAAATACGTTGATATTATAACCTAAATTACTAACTTTTATCTAATATCAATGTTTTTAAGTGTGAATTTTAGAGAGAAACACAGTGGCGAATCTTATTATAGAAAATTCTGTTACAATTGTACAAATTTACCTTGTTTTCTTTTATCTATGTACATTTTTTAAAAGTAAAAGTTATAATACAAAAAAAGAAAACATAAGGTCTTGAATTATTTTTTAATTTTATTCTGAAAAAAAACAGTTTTTTAATGGAGACGAACAAGTCTGATTAAATCAGAAAGAGCTCAACCAAATATTAGATAGAAATGATAGACTCAGTTAGGAAACCTCAAACTTATTACCCACATTCACTAAGTTTAGGCTACTAATTCCTTATTCCTCATGTTATCATGATAATATCTGCACTACAATACCCAGGGTATACATTTCCTTCCTTTCATAAGTCTTAACTTGATTGAGATATTTATAAATTAAAAACCCTTGTCTTCTTTGATACTATTATTTCCTTATTAAGAAATGTGAAAATTTTCCCAATAATAATGAGCAACATGTTTTTTCAACTAAAGTTAGGTTTGTAAATAGAAATAAGAAAGATTAATGGAGTTCATAACGTATATTACTTTAAATGAACTAATTAGAATACATTACAACTTTAGAAATTTGTTTGTGTAAATTGTATAACATAATAGGTTATATACTAGCATATAACCTAATTTTTATTTAATTTAATTTTTTTTGCAAGAAAAAATGTTGATTTTAAGATAAGAATCTCTGCAGTTGTTCCAAATACTAAAACAATTTTTAAAATGAAATACAAACTGAAAAAAAAAATATGTACAATATATTTGATCTATACAATTAAATTGAAAAGGTTGTTTAGGATTGATCCATTGGGAAAAATGTCTATATAAAATGTCTGTGGTTTGAATTGACTACTTTGCTGTAAAATCATATATTTCAATTTCTTTGTATAACAATGCTGTTGACTCAATGTTTAGCTGTTGAATGTTCTTTGCAGAATAAATATTTACAATTAACAATCTAGTTTTGGACACCCTGGATTTTTCCAGTCACAAAGGTAGCACATTCAACTGAAACAGATGGTCTGTAGGAGTAACCAATTAGTTATCAGATCCATATTATTTATAATTTTGGGTTGTTCTTAAAAGTCGCATGAAATTTTGAAAGTTTAGTCAATTGCCTCTTCATTACAGCATTTGCAGTGTTTTTTTCATAGCAAAAATATTTGAACCCTAAATTGTTTTGTAAATTGTAGAAAAAAGATATTTGTTGATTCCGTTTTCACATGAGCTACTAGTTTTCACTAAACACTTGTAAATATTTACAAATTTGCCTATAGTATCACTTACTTGTATTTGTTGAGGACAGCCTTTTCAGGAGTTGTGTCCCATTGTTAACTCAGACCGTAACTGATCTCAATACCCTAATGGGTAAAAATTATATTACTTGTTTAGTAAAACTAGCCTGAAGATAACTCAATGTTTCAAGGACTCTAGGGTTAAATTTATAACATTCATGGCTTAAAATATAGCTTGTAACTCATTCTTATTACTGGTTTGCTTCATCTTCACCCAACCATCATAGAACTAAACAAACTTTAAACTATTTTCAAATATTTCATATCATAAAAACAATTCATTTTACACAAACGAACATTAAAAAATATACAAACTACATCCCCTATTCATAAACAACACATGCAATAAAATACAATTTCTATACTCACATTGTACATATTTTTTCCTCTCCAAAATCCACCACATCTCCATAACTATGAAGTCAGTATGTAGTTATAGCCCAAAATGAAATGGGATATCTCTTTCAAAAACCCCTATATATCATACACATAAGTTCTGCTTTTAAAAAAGTGTAATCTCGACAAATGTATCAGTTAGATAATTAGAAAAATATTATACTTTTTATTATTTACTTTATTTACTATGAAAAAAGATCATGCCAGTGTGTTTCTTTTAGCTAATAATTAGTCCTTTACAATAAGAATAATAATTGAAACATAATAATTAATGTATTAATTCATTATAAATGTATTTAATAACTGTATGGGTTTTTTGTAGTTGACTTGCACAACGTTAGATTGGCACTTTTTGACATAAAGTTGCAAAAATCTAGATGCGTACAAATTAACTTGTGTTTGTGTTTTTAATTTTCCCTATTTTCCTATTCTAAGTTCCAATATACCTATTATGTAGTTTTGTAGTTCATTTTATAATATGTCCAAAGAACCTTGCTCAATTTTTCTACTTATAATCTAAAAAACAATTTTTTTCCTAAATATTGTGCTTGATGCTTTTGCTACACCAAGTTTCCAAATGTTTTTTTATAGTATCAATGATAAATTAAATTTAAGAAGCTGATGGCTAACCCAGCTTCTCCAATATTGTGAATGTAGTCATAATAGAGTTGATAAATTTTATACAGAGAAACCCTCTCTCTGCATGACCCATAGATGTATTGCTCTTACTGTGTTTTTCTGTAGGCTGCATGTTTTTTCCCTATCGTTAGGTTCCTTTTTTCCACAAAACAGTAGGCTCTTATCTCTTGAGTCTACTATTCATGAAGCATTTTCTTTCCTATGCTGCTAAAGCCATTGACCATTTTTCACCAGTAACTGTAAGCAGACCCCTCAGCAGTACTTATTACCAAAGCTTTAAGTAGGAGTTAGAGTTACTCTGTCTTTGTAATTAATCCTGCAACCTCTCTCTCTCCCTCTCTCTTTCTCTCTCTCTCTCTTTCTGTGTGTGTGCGTGTGTGTATATATATATATATATATATATATATATATATATATATATATGTGTGTGTGTGTGTGTGTGTGTGTGTGTGTGTGTGTGTGTGTGTGTGTGTGTGTGTGTGTGTGTGCAATCTTACATTTCACCAATGAAAGAGAAAATTTAAATTTAATTATACTTGCACTTAAAAGTAATGAGTTCAGTTGGATGGAGTTGATATTCTAACATTCATGTACATAAGGCTTACAATAAAATATTTCTGTTCTCTGTAACTTATAAGAGTTTAACGCCATTTTAAATAATTTTTTTATTGGTATCACTTGACAAAAAAACTACTGCTTCCTGTAATTTTTCAGCAATTACTGATGCTGAAAAATATCAGTAAGTAGTGTTTTTTTGGCCAAGTGATATCAATAAAAGCCTCAAGATGTACAACACAAATACTGCAAGCATTTATTATAGCAGTTTCACATTGATTAAAAAAATGTTAACATTTAAGAAGTGGCATATTAAGTTAGAAATACACCAAAATGATTTAATAGAGAACCATCTAACCATTATGAGGAACTGAAAAATTCTGAAATAGAATGTCTGCTAATGAAATTAGAGGTATTCCTTGAATAGTAATTTATAAGTTTCCTAAGCTCAATTGCTGTGCTTGCTTTAGAACAAGAAAAATCTTAACAATGAGGATTGTAATTCAAGTTTCAAACAATGACTGTTGAAACAGCAATAATATAATAGTTTCAAAAACCTTATCATGTATGCTGAGAGGATCCAACTAATCAAATATAGTGTTGTCAGTGGATATAAAATTCATAAATTGAAGTGATTCGTCTAAATTAATCAATTCAATTCCCTATCAATTTTTAATATTTATTAAATTATATTTAGCTGTCTCCTACGAGTAATTAGATTAAAAACTACAAAAAATATTATTGAATTTGAAAGTACCTATTTCATTTTTTTTTTTTTATTGGCAACTGTTAGAAAAAGTTTAATTATATTTGATGAGAATGAATTAACATATATTTAAGGTAATAAGCAACAAAATATTTGCTAGCCTTGAGGCATTGTGCAATAATAATGTGATATTTAAAATAATATTTCTTATGCAATCTTAGTAATAGTATTCTGCATGCAACTGCAAAATGGAAGTCCTTGATAGGAATTATAAAAAGGAAATGAAATATAAATTTAACAATATTAAAATGATAGTCAGTGATACCAACCTAAACATTCCAGTCACTGAGCTGCAGATTCCTGTACCATGGGGTCATATTGCAGGTAACTAGAATAAATTTTACAAAATACAAAATAGAAGTATTTTATAGTAGTATAGTAACAAAAATGCTCTGTGTTTACAAAAAGTCTATTTATTTAGTCCTGGATATATTAGCACTGACATTTTGTGTTAATTAAGATGACAGTTTTTGTAGATCTGTTTATATTTAAAGGTCTCTCTTAAGTGTTTACATATTGATACATAATATACTGTATAATTGTAAACTAGTTGCTCAAATTAAAGATAGAAACAAATAATATAAAATATAGTTATTTATTTACACACTTTAATTCATATAAACTTGTCTAAAACAGCCCTTATTTTAATTTATAAAAAGGACACCTATTTCTGGAGTTGCAGTCCATGTTGACAAAGCGATACATCTGCCAAGCTCCTTTTCTTTTATAAATGAAAGTAGGTGATACTTTTATCAGACTTATATATTTTCAAGTATATACTAGTAGTTTAAGATAAAAAATGGACTCAAAGCTATATAATTATTATTAAAATTTCCAGCCAAAGTTTGGGGAAATGAAAAAGATGAGGCTATTCTTGCTGTTCATGGATTCAATGACAATGCTGCTTCTTTTGATCAACTCATTCCATTAATTATGCCTGGATTTTACATTGTTTGCATAGACTTACCAGGTCATGGTCTCTCATCAAACTACCCACATGGTGTTGATTTGACATATATCAGTTATGTTTGTGATTTAAAATATGTTTTCAATTATTTTGCATGGTCTAAATGTATTATTTTATGTCATAGTATTGGTAGTCACATTTGTTTATATTTTTCATCAATATTTACGGAATCTGTAATTAAATTAATTATATTAGATATCTTTATTGGACTGTTAATCCCAGAAATGCATTTTGTTAGTGATCGTTGCTTAGGTTATATAGAAAAATTCATTTCTTTGGAAAACTCTTTATCGAAACCAAGTTTTTACACATATGATGAAGCATTACATAAATTTCTTGTAAAGAGATATTTTTATTTATCTGATAAACCTGCACAAGCTCTATTGAAAAGGTGCTTAACTGAAAATAAATCTGGATTTATAATAAAAAATGATAAAAAATTACAATTTTTAAAATATCCTCTTATAACTAAAGATTTTCACTTTGGTTTAGTACGTTCAATAAAGTGTCCAGTTTTTATAATAGTATCTAGTAGTTTTGAAGAGTTTTTACATTTGCCAGATATAAACAATACTTTGGATATTTTAAAATTAACTTTGAGAAACAGGTTTGAACTTGTTAAAATTGCAGGTAATCACTATGCACATTTAAATCAACCAAAAACTGTTGCAGATATTATCAATAAATTTTTACTTCACACTTTTAGTCAACTTTGAAGATATAGTTTTGATAATTTTAGATGAATCTTATTAAACATAAATAAATATATGATCCAAATTTATTTCTGACATTCATTCTGTTTATATATTAGGTTTTCCTAAATGACAAAATTTTGTTATGGTTTTGGTAGATATAGGTATTAAAAGTGTGTGCCTCAATAAAGAGAGAGGTTTTAGTAATTATAAATGTGTATAAAATATATTCTACCCTTTTCTTACAATATATACTCAAAATATACTTTCTGGAAGACAGTAAATTTGATGTACAATTACCAGAACTCTTACCAGCCTCACTTGTTACTATTTATAGGTATTTCCAGCTCGGCTGGCACTTGGCCTGTCTGCACTAGCCTGAGTATAAACACTGTCCTCCGTCAAGCGGGTTGTTCAATTGTCCTCAAAACCCTTGTAAAGGCACTCCAATAGATGATAAACGAAATGCTATAGGTGATGTATGTCTACATCCATTAAAAGTATGTTAAACCTGTAAACACTTTTATAACATTTTTGTAAAAAATAATGGTCTAATAATATTGTACCTACCTATTTTCTTTAAAAACTATAATCTTTTTCACATTATTCTTACACTTTTCTTTCATAAATTTATAAACATTAGATACTATTTCCCTACTTTAAGACATTCCCTTCAATACCTAACTTGGATATAAATTCTGTCATCTTTAAAAACTTACAGTCACACGTTAAAAACACTTTACTGACACAACCCACACTGACATTTCACTAGCAAAGCATATGACTAGTGTCATTAAAGAGTTTTTAAGAATGTCCAAGGTTTGTCGTAACCGCACCCTCTCCCATTAGTAATCATTTGGGACGTCAACATTGTAAGTCAGCGGAAATGTTTGCAGAATAGTCTAAACTACACCCCACACCTATAGTGCCCTGTCAAGGCCAAGTGCCAGCTGAGCTGGAAATACCTATACCTACTCTTTTTTTTAGCTTGAAAGGATCAATAGATGCTGCTCCTACATTGATCTAACTGGATTGTGGAAACGTTTAACATAATTATTCAACGTACAAACCTCAATGTAATAAATAAATATGGATTAAAAAAATACTTATTTATCCAAAGCCTGATGGTTCTTCAAACATTTGATGTCAGCCTCCCAGTAGCGATTTATGATATCATTCGGATATGTTAGAGCCTGACAATCCCGTAGATGTTTACTGTTTGCAAGATTGTACAATGAGCAGGTTTCATTAGCACTGAGCCAATTCCACAGAGTGAGGGCTGGCAGATAATCATGCTCTGTGGCTAAGCAGTCCACAGTGGGATAGAAAAATACAAGATTTTTTTACAATTTTTTTAAAAAAAGGGTTATACTTTTTCAAATAAATTGTAATCACTTTTTTGATGAAGCAAAATATTTTTGTTCAAACAATTTGGAATTAAGGATAAGGTTTGCAAATGAAGATGATATTTATATGAGGTTTTATGAAACCTACTTTTCAAGTTTGTATAAATTTTGAGGTCACAAAAAAAGGTTTTCTAGTGGAAAAGTTCATGAAACAAAAAAATACTTTTAACCTCAATTTAGATAATGTGTTTCAAACAAAATTTTTTTAAAGTCAATTTCTACTTGGATCAACATAGAAAATTTTTATTTTAGTTATTTTTTAGTATAGTTAGTTTTTATTTTATAATTACAATTAGTATGAATAAAGTAACATAACCTATACCTTAAAACAGCTGCTCTACCACATAACCTATAACATAAAATCAGCTGTTTTATTAAATCATTTATTTTAACCTTTTCAGGAGCGGGGTTTCTCAATACTAGCGTCACCTATAGGAGCGAGGTTTTTTTTTAATATTTTCCTGATTTTGAGATATTTTAACTTTTAATGTTCCAAATAATAAATAAAATACAAAACCCCTATTTATTCTTCAAAAACATTTTTTTTGTTAATTTCCAACTTAACCTTACCTACGAAGAGATGTTATGTCAATTTTTATACAAACATTGGCAAATATAGGTAAATAACAGGTTAAATACATACAAAAACACTTCCTGTCTGACAAACATGAAATGTCAGCTGATTTCCAGATGGTTGATCAAAAAACATTACAGAAAAGTTACTTCGAATATTTACCAATAGATGGCCTAGCAGAAGACACCAAAGAAGTTCAAATAATGACCAATAGATGGCCTAACAAATACCGAAGAGGTTCAAATATTAACCAATAGATGGTGTAGTAATGACATTTGACAAAAAAGAATATAATTGCGTATGCTCTGACAGAAGAAATTTCAAATAGAGTATTCTCGGGAGTGCTCCTACACTGCGCACCGTCCGCGAACGAGTATGTTCGGGAGTGCTCGTGAAAAGGTTAAGCCAAATGGGACAAAATAACTATATTGCGTTACTTGCCCCTTTTGTAAAACGTTTTTCTCAGATTTAATACTAAAGTTAATTAATTAAATTCATTAATTAATATTTGAATAAACCTATCAATATCAGGGTTTTAAAAAAAATATAGCTTTTAAAAAAATGTATTTTAACTTGAGTGAATGAGTGAAAAGTATTTTATTAATGATTGAATGAAAATTTGAACAAGATATATATAAGGACAGTGGCGGTTTGTCCAAAAGGGCTCTGGGGCGCAGCCCTCCCAATTACAAAAATTAATTTTTAATTAATATTCATTTATCTTAAATTAGGTTAAGAAGAGCTTAGAATTATTTAAGTAATGCTAAACCATAAAATATTTAGCAGTTGACGCACGAAATTAGCTGCAAGCTCAGTGCGGGGCTCACAGCAGAGAGCCCCAGACTACTGCATGAGTGTGCATGGAATAAGCTGAAACAGCCAAAGCCGTGCGGTGACGTCACTCAATGCACGGGTGGCTTGGGATGGAGTCCTGTCGTCTTGCGCATGCGCTGAGAAATGACTAATCAGTGCTGCTGATTAGGAAGCAGCATTGTAGGCTTATTTGTAATGTTCTCACAAATAAATGTTGGTGCGTTTGACTCAAAGTAAGCAAATCAAATTTTATATTTAATAATAATATGCGTTTATGAAACTACTATTTTAAACTCATTTTAAAGAATAATATTTATGTACTAGATAAGTATTGTTTCCATTTATAGATCCTTTGATGTGCATACACAGTGGCCTAATATACTCTTACAAGTAAAACATGATTCACACTACTCGTTGAGTACTCGACGCTTTAGCAACCAATAGGCGATCACTTAACTACCCAACCTTACAACATTTTGTAAATCACACCCTAATATGTCTATTGGTTATAGCAATTTTAATATATTAATCAATAAGTATAACTTAATAAAAGTTGTAGGTGCTTAGAATATAAAACGAGTTGAATGGGTATCAAATTTCAAAATTTTCTCCGCACCTCGTAAATCTGGAGAGACCCTTTGTCATGAGCCCCACCAATGTAATTGGGCAGGAGACGCCACTGTATAAGGAAGTATGATGAACTAATGGAAGGAATTGAAAATTTGTATTATTTTTTAAATGAAATGTCAGTTATGTTTTTGTACATTTTTGGTGGTCACAAATTGTTTATTTCCAAAACTTGATTGTAAATACAATTTCTGGTAAAATCGCACATGTATATTATAACTTAATTTTGAATTACAATCTGCAGAAAATATTTACTGGGTCTATGATAAAATGTTTTTGATATAGTTATTAACTTTAGATTTATATAAACATTTTTCATATTTCATGCGGAATAAATATTTGTAATGAATGAACAACCACGGAATCATATAATGTGAGTAAAAATAATTTTATTTAAATATATAGCAATAATAACAAATCAAGCGTGTTTATCCATAGTACAATACCATGGGATTTATACTTTTAATTGACGGAAATCAATGGATAGAGATAAAATAATTTTAAATTTATTTCCCAGGATCACTTTTTTTCAAATGACTATACCTTCTTGGTGGCGGTATTCTGTAATTTCTGAAAACAACCAAATCACTGTCTTTTTCTTGAGATTGAGGTGCTTTATTCACAGCTTTCTGCCACTGGTTTTCAACATTTTTTGCTTCAGTAGTCATATACCCTTGACTTGTTTGTGTTTGCACATTATAACTTTGTGTTACATTTTTCATTGCAAGCCATGTAGAGCTTTTATTTTCATTCACTGGTTCCTTGTCTGTTTTTGATTGCTTATGTAGTTCACTTTTGCTACTATTCTTGTTATGCTTGGCACCATCATGGAAATCTTTTTGCATATTTCCTTCATTCAAATTAAAATGAACATGGTTGACTTGATTTACAATTTCACTATCAAAACTGTTTGGCTTTTGAGGCAAGGGATCAGTGGGTTGGGTTTCCAATTGCTCCATCGTTTTACTCTTTGAAGTATCATGATCAAAGGCGGGTCTGCTGTTAGGAATATAAAGATTACTTCTAATTTGTTTGTCAAGATTTCTTTGGTCATCAATAGTTTTACTTAGTTTTTCTTTTTGATATCTTTTATCTTCGGGACTAAAAGTATATTTTTCACAATCAATGCAATCACTATCTCGACTCATATTAGGGTTATTTTGTCCAAGACCAAGCATTTGATCTTTACTTTGTGAATTCAGATATCGTGATTGAAATTTTTCTGAAAGCCGCTTATCTTTGTACAATGATTTTATTTCATAATCAGTGAGGTCACTTTCATCTCCAGACTGAGGAAGCAATGCCAAGTTACCATCAGAATGGGGCTTTCCATCAGGATTTACATACTTTTTTGATGATGCATTACTTATTTTATTTGGTAAGAAATTTATAAGTCTTCTTACAGGAGATACATTTCTTCTATCACCTATTTCATTATCTGTTGCTCTGTCTTTCTTGCAGTATTTCGTTTCTTTTATCTTTTTTACTATTTTTAAAGAAGGACATTTTATTTTGTTTTTAATTTTACTGTAGTTTTTACGTTTTACATTTTCTGTTCCTTCAAAATCCTTCTGTATGATAATACTCGTGTCATTTCCAACAGTATTCCTGAAAATTTCCTGCCAAACATATATTTTATTATATATCTGTAAAGAATAATTTATACTGATGTTATAAGTATGATTAATTACAGCAATAGTACAGTAGAGTACTAATGTAGTTAAACATGTTCATAAAATAAAAACTACAAAATTACCTTATTATTTTCCTTGCCATCATACAGAATTATATAATTGACTAAATAGCAGTAATTAAAGTTTATCAAATATACATTTTAAAGTCTTATAATTGTTACAATTATTTGGCATTAAACCCAAGTCCACAATACAAGAAAAGTAATCGAATAATTAATAATGTTACGATGTTATGTAACATGATATTCTTCTAAAAGATATATAAATAAAGTTGCTTGTTGTAATCATATTGAATTCACTGATTAAACTTTAATTAAATGATACTTAAGTAAGTATCATACGTAATGGCTTACTTGCTGACGCGTTTTGAATCATTTAATTAAAATATATAAATAGCTCCACACGAAATTACAAAACAATGTAATCTATTGTCAAACTCGCTTCGATAACTTATGTCATCATCGTCATCAGTTACACCACTACAAATTTACAATTGCAACTAAAGTTTAAAACATGTCACCAATTCGCATATGACAATAAAGTACATTGTTTTGTGAGTTCGTGTTCAGTTATTTATTTATTTATGACCTTAACTCACAAGCCACCTCAATTATTACTTATGAAATTCTTCTGTACATTTCAGATTCCTATGGACTTTCATATCATTATCAGGGGTATAATCACAAAACAAACTAAAGTAACTAGCAATAAAAATATTGGAAACCCTATACTACAAAAATAATAAAAAAATAACTAATGCTACAAGTTACTTAAGATTAAATCCTTATGTACATTTCGATGGTCATGTCATCATCATCATCAAAGGGTTGTATTACAAAATTACAATCTAGAATACAATAAATTACAAACTAGACAGATCTGTAACTAGATTATATTATATTCCTTGGCCATAGTTAGTTAAGTTTGTTACATAATTTAATTGTAGTTATAACTCCTGATGGTGCTGTTCTGGCTATAAAAAGGGTTTCATTCTTTTATAATTTTTAATGTTAGTTAATATCTAATAATTATTCTTGTATTATGGCCAATTTCATATTCAATTGTATTACAATATTGCCACTGTAATATAATATCACAGAAAAGAAAAATGAGTTTAAAAAAATGGAAATAACTGTTAAGAATGTAGTAGAAGATATACATATTAAAATCTATAGAATATCAGGCAAATTTAGCCACACCACCAAAATATCTCACCCCCACCCTAACCTACGTAAACCTTGAGATCAGTTACGGTCTGAGTTGACAAAGGGACACATCTCCCAAAACGGCAGTCCTCAACAAGCAAAGTAAGTGCTACTATAGGCAAGTTTAAAACATTTAAAAGTGTTTAGTGATTACTAGTAGCTCACGTGAAGATGGAATCAACAAATGTAAATAATTTTTATGAAAGATCATGAAGCCCAAAAAGTAACAATCATGAAGTGATCTTCAAAGTTAAAAGGTATCTCAACCATGAAACAAACAAAAAATGGAAATTTCTATGAACATGCTTAAATAATAAAGATACTAATAAGATAATACAGATAGAATAGCTAACAAAATTCTTGCATATTAAATAAATTACATAGATAATAGAAGATCTAAATAAGAAATAAATAAATGATACACACAGAACAGCAAAGTTTTCAAAGAGATTGCAAGAGTAAAAGACCTAATTTTGAACAAATTGAAAAAGAGAAAACAATTTTTATTGAACAATCTAATAAAAACTGAAGACAAAGAAGTAATGAGAGACGAAGGAGAAAACCTGTAGATAAATCTCTTAAATAGCTGTAGAATAAGTAATGAGAATTAATGAAAGAAAATTCTTATTAGATCTGGATAACATTTTGGCGTTAATTTAATGTTTGTTATTTAATAACCCTTAATTTCCTGGGTAAAATATTTATTATGCTCCCACCTGGAAGAGGTCTTACAGACCTCCTTTTAAAAAACTTTAAAAATGATTTTTTTACTGCTGCAAATTTCTGTAAATAATCAGATTGGTTACTTAAATTGTTAACTACAGAAATAGTAAAAAAAACTATTTATTAAATACATATGAATGATATAAAAAATAATAAATCTGTATGGTTAAAAAAATTTGCAAAATATCGTATACATTTTCTAAACTTATAAAAAATTTATATATAATATGATAAAATTGTAACTATTAACATATGTCTACAGCCATTGCAAACTTTTATTGTACATTCAAGGCATACAGGTTTATTGCAACAATAGCAAATGTAGACTGTTTTCCTTTTCTTCCTGGGGCCACATGTATAAAAAGTCTTTCTTTTGTCCAATCAGTTTCCAGCAGTATCGGGTTTAGGCTATTCTACCCCTAGAACTCGGCAGATATATGCTCGTAGCTCAATGCCAAGTGCACTTTCTGCATAGGCCTATCCATTTGTGGTTTCACCAGCTCTTTAGTGGATGATGCAACCAACATCTCATCGACACAGGCAGACTTCCCAATCTTGTATAGAACCTGATAGTTATCAGTAAATTGGCTAAATATTTCAGGCGCTGGAGCTAAAGGATCAGTTTTACAGCGCTCTCCTCTGGTTGTGGCCTCGTCAAATCTCAAGCGAACAAGTAGACCTCCAAATCTTGCTTTTGAAATTACACATCTAATTATGTCATGCCCAGACATATCGCAAACAATGATTTATAATCTTCTCTGTTTGACTTGGAAATAAGAGTGTAGAAAAATAAACAAAAAAAAGGTTATAAGTTCACATCCATCAGTTTCATGCCAAGCATGTTGGCCTTATTTAGGTCTTTCTTTGTTTATTTCTTCATATGTCCTTTTCATTACTCTCAATATTGTCAGAAGTTTCAAGAATTGACACTAACTCTTCTTCATTTCCACCTTGTTCTGATTCTGAACTGTGGTCACTATGTACAGGTATATCCTCCCCTGAACCAATGTCAGTCCCTGCATTGTCCTCAATGTTTTCAAGCATCTCTTCTAAATCTTAGTCTAAAACACTAACACGAGACGAAGAGCCGGGATGTTAATCCATCTTGTACCATTCTGGGTCTAGTCACTCAGACAGCTTGCAACAATAAATAACGCAACGGACAACTGGACCTAGTAACATGTTTTTTGGGTGGTGAGGGAAAACTATACAAAATGGCGATCGTCAACACCAATAGAAACCCTAGAAATCAAATAACTCTGGCAGTCTGTGTGACCGGGCCCAGGACGTTAAGGGTTAAAAGAAAATTATTATTTACTACATGTTTTATAATATCAGAATTTTTTTATCTCATTTTTTAATTCTTGACTGTTGGTTAGAAATGAATGTATTGTTTGGTCGTTGGTTCTAAGACAAATTTTATTCTATTTGGGTCAGTTTAGTTTCTGTTTATTACAATTTCAATAGACCTTGTTTATTATTCAATAAAGTTGTTATTTTGATTAGAATTCAGATTTACTTGTTTCGTTTGATAGTATTTTTAGGAAATATGGTAGATATGACAAAAATTTATTTTGGCATCAGTTCCATGGTACTAGTGGGTGCCAAATTTTGTGTTGTTAATATTTGTGAAAAAAATTACACTTACTAGCATTACAATAAATTAACCAACTTACTGAATCATGCTCTGGTACAGTCTTTCCACAATTGCAACACAAGTCTCCTCGACCACAGAGCCATCCACTTGCTGCACCATTTGGATCACCCATGACTATTGCATTCCGTGTAGATGTAAACAAATAGCGAGATATAACCATACTAAGACACTGAAAATAAAATATTATCAAGTGTAAATAAAAAAAAATTTACAGATTTTAAAATTTTTTGAATTTAAAATTAATATTAATATCTAAATACAGAGTCTAATTATATCTGAATATAACTTTTTTTTTAATTAGCAAATTTCAGTTCGTAACATGTTTTCTTATTTTTCAGATGAGTACTCTTGTAGGAACTTGAACTTTTATATTTATTATTCAATATTTAAAATTTGAGATTATTATTCTATTCTTCAATAGAAAAATCTTGTGTTTTTATACCCCTATATTCATATATTAAATGAGTAGTATCAATTTTAGTATCAACTTATTCATATTTTCAACGCAATTGTTTCTGCATACATATGTTTCATTGTTTATTGAATAATTTTTAGCCATGTTGAATATATCAATAAGTAGTTGTGTTTAAAGTTTCACTTATTTAAATACACATTAAAATATAAAGTGTAAGGCTTATATGTGCACTGTTCCTGCAAGTACTAAGTACTTAACAACATTTTTCTTTATGTATGTTTTATATATTTATTTAAGTGTTTGTATTATTGAATATTTCTTACAGAACCTAGATACCAGTCTTTAGTGATATCTCTCCTTGAGATAGTTCATCTCTAGATTGCCTTAATAATCTATAACTTTCCTGCCAGATCATATTGTCCTCTTCACATATTACCTAAACGAACATCTTATTTTGTTTAATTACCAAAGCTGTTACTTATGTATTTTTACAATATTGTAGGCTAAGGTTGCACCAGCATGTTATCTGAACATGCTGACTGGAAGTTCATTGTATTTCTAGATATGAATATTTATAATACGTTTTCTATTTTTAAGGTAGTACAGAAAATTTTAAATATCCATTTTACTGACTTTCGCTTGAAACTTTAGGAACAAATTCTGACAACTGTTAAAATTCCATTACATAGCTCCCCAGACCGAGCACCAATAGCAGCTTCATTTCTATGTTTACAGCCAAAATAGTGGGCTTACTTTCCAAGTAAATTCTCTACTATCCAAATAAAATCTGTATGTTAAAATTATATCAATATACTGTTAACCTCGCTTTTCACTGCAGCATACTTTCGTCAATGCATACATTTTTAAATGGAATGAAGGCAGCGTGAAAGTTGCTTTTCAAAGGGTTGACGCTTTCCATAAGCCTCTGTAAAATGGTGGAACACTGTAGAGACCAAATGGCATTACAATGAAAATAATGTAATGTTTGAGCATTACACTGAAAATAATGTAATGTTTGAGAAGCTATCTTCTCCTGGTTTTCTGGAGCCATGCCCACCTGCCAGTATCCACTCTTGAGGTCCAGTGTCTAGTTACACCCCCCCCCCCCCCCCCTAGCTTGTCTAAGATGGCATCTATCCAAGGTAATGGATAACTGTCCTTCTTACTTATGTTATCATGTAGCCAGAAAATTTACACAGAATCTTTATGATCTGTCTTTTTCTTCACCAGTACAACAGGTAGAACCCATCTTTAATGGTTCTATGATACTGTCACTCTCCATCTTTTTGATGATTCACTACTATTTTTTATTCTTTGCCGTAGGTAGTCTACTACAGGCTTGGTGGATACGATTGTCGTCTCCAGTGTCTATGCATTGCTGAACTACATCAGTTCTCCCTTGAGGGTCACTCTCAATATCACACAATTCTTAGTATCTAGTTATTAGTTCCCTCCCTTCGTTACGCTGCTCTGGTGTAAATTCGTGATAGGCATCCTTTATGAAGGTTACCATTTTTCAGGAAGCTTCTTACCTCCTGCTTCAAAGTGCTTTAGTTACCCGTCATACCACTGATGAAACCATTGAACAGGCTCCAAGTATACCCTTCTTTAATGTAACAGGGTAACCATTAAGGGTCATCAGATATGCTGAGAGCTTTATTCCAGTTGTGAAAAGCATTCTTTCTTCTAGGACTTTGTGGCCAGTAGAGGTCAGTAGTGTAGTTTAATCCATAGGAATGTTCCCATCTATTGTAGCTCCAACTATCATCTGGGTCTGAGGAAGAACTCATGCTGGCTGAACTTTTTCACACTGCAATAACGCCCTCCTCCTCAGAAGTCAAAACTCTTCTTCCTAGGCTCTAAATCCTAAACTTTAAATCCATATTTGGCCAAGACATCCATCCTAAGTATCATATCCTCATCAATACTGCCCTCTAATATTGAATGGTTATAACTGCTGTCTCTGATCCACGGTCTAGAAAGATGCAACTGTCTCCCTGTAGATATATTGCTTGATTTAATACCTTCTGGTAGTGGGTTGACAGTTACCTCTTTCTACAGTTGTGAATTTCTTTCTTCTGACTTTTTAAATCATTTAATATCTTTTTTACTTCTTCCTCTGTCATGCAGAGTGTTATTGCCTCCAAATTTACCTCACAAATCCAATCTTGATGTCTTACTGAGTTCTTCAAAGCCTCAAACATCATAGCCTGTGTTAGAATGTCATTCAGTGCCTTTGGGCGGTCGAGCTTTACTGCCTTCTGTGTATTGAGCTCTTGAAGTCTCTCATAGACGTCATCTGTCACCACAAGGTTGGCTTTCCTCACTAGCTGTGCAATATCAGCTTCAAATTCTTGGAACTCTTAATTTGGCTTTCCAACTGAGAGCGATAAAACTGTTCCAGGGGTTGGTGAGAAAATCTCATATCCAGACAAAGGCTGGAGATGAATTTTATGATCTCATTTTAATCCATCCTCTTAGTCACTAGGACCACCTGCAGTATTTCTATTGTATCTCCACATAACAAACACAACATGGAGACCTTTTCTGCTGGTGACCACTTATAAATAGAAATTGCTGCTGTGCAATAGTCTATAGACTATTGAAGTTTTGAAAATGGAGTTAATCTGAAATGCGTCAACAGAAGAGAATATTGAAAAGTTAGGAATGGCACAAAAATGTACTCAAACATATAACTTGATTTACTTTCTAAATTCTTAGAATATTTCTCTAACTTATCTGATAATTTGTTCTACAAAGCAGTTGAATTTTTTTAAAATTTATTCCCTAAATCAGTTAAATTTTCAATCAAGGCTTGTTTTAGATTTACAAGTATCTTACCTAATTCATTGCTGCCACAAGCCACGTTTAAATTTCCAATCTCTACAACTTCTCCTGCTCTCTCTAAGGTATTTCAAATCTACTCCTGTAGCACAGTTTTACTTCTATTAGTTTCTAGTTCATGCTCTTCAAGTTCTCGTTTTTTGTCTACCACTTTCTTCACCTAATTTCACAGTTTTGTAGCTACCTTACTTTGATAATTAGTCATTGCTTTATAATCCATTTTCTGACACCAGTTGTTACATTCTCACAGGATTCCAGTAAGTTATAAGGCAATTTTATGCTATCTATTTATGAATTTATACACTTTTTTTGCTACTATTATTTACACAATTAATGTTTATAAAAGTGTACAAACACTGTTTTAATTAGAACTATAGAGAACTACTAAGTTCGCTAATAATCTATTTGCACTTAACAGGCACCAAACTATCACTCTGTGACTAAAACGTTTACTTTTTTTACTACATTGTAAACACTGCTTTTTCTTCACTTAACAAAACCTTTATATCTTACTGGCCTATTCTAGTGATTTCTATCTGCTTATTGCTAGAAGGTTAGAACTATGTAGATGTTTAGTCCGCTCGAGCATGACTTGCTGCTTCTATTTCTAGAAGGTTCTTGCATTACGAGAAGTTATGTCCACTCTAGCATGAAAGAACTTGTCATGCCATGTAACACTAATTATTCATCCTGTGCTTACAGAATAGAATTTTTCAAACTCTATAAAAGTGCCATCACCATGATCTTAAAAAGATCAATATAAAATAATGACTCAGATATCATAAATAGATTAAGGTTTTATCTACATCAAAGAGCACTAATGAGTTAACTCTGTTAAAACATGTAGTGAAAGTTAAATTGATGATTAGTCAAAGTTAATTCCAGTGTACAATATATTTTTAAAGAGTTATAACTACACAATTTTGAGAATACAAAAACAAACCTGCGTAATTATAAGAAAAATAACTAATGTTTTAATAACCAATAAAGAAGATTTTAATGAATATTGTAATTTTGGAAGACAGCCTTCTGTATGAATAATGGAAGGATTTGTTGGTTTGATTTCATTCCAGCCTGTAATGCTTTTGTTTCTGTATAATGATTTTTCTCCACATAAAGGATCAGAAAACTTGCAACAACTAGATGGCACGATAGGAACCAAAACTAGACCATTTGCTTGAACATATCTGTAAGATAATTTGAAATTATATGTTTGTACATGTAATTTGAGATTAGAAGTAGAACACATATTATTAAAACTTACAATATAAAAAAATAACATTAAACCAATAATAAAACCTAGATTATGATTTAACTCTAAAGTTCTTAAAATTGTAAGCAAATTACACATTATGTTTTTTTTTTTTTATTCCTTCCTAACTTGAATTGTAGTCCTCATTAAGCAAAGAAATTAAGTGTTACTATAGGCAACTGTCATATTGATATTTCATGTCAAATTTAAGATGTACATTTGGTGATACTCCTTTTTAAATATCATGGTGATTTTGGAGTTTCATTATTGGTTTAATAAAACTCACCAAAGCTGATTGAATTTATTAATTTATTTAAATTTACATAATATATATAAGAGAAATTTATACACACACATATATATATATTAGGGATTTATAATTTAGCTATTTTGATTAATATGTCAATTTCGCATTTACATATACACAGTACAGAAATCATATGTTGTTCATAAAAATAACCTTCCCTGCAGAAGACATGTTGTGGATGTCCACATTCTACCAGAAGTATCATAGACAGCATTGGAAGTATGTGATAGATGGAAGGTGTCTAAAATGCTACAACCAAAGAGAATATGGCTTGTAAGAAAGATAGAACATTTCTGTTTTAACAATCTTTATATAGATTCTGGCAAAAACACAGAATAATATAACACTTTCAGTAATTATTTTGCATCATATTTAATAGTAAATTTTCCATTTTTTTTTTAGGAGTCCTTCTTTTTGCTTTTGGATATTTATAAATCGTTATCTGAAGTTAAATAATAGTGAAGTTAAATACCAGAAGTCCTGCAGTACTTGATGATACAAAAGGCTCAGTTATCTCAAATGAGTGAAAAAGATTGAGTTAATAATTTCATAGTCCAAAGTTTCTGTTTTAGAAATTAAAACAATAAACTAGGCCAGATTTAGTACAAGGTCAAATACTCTAAAATGATAAAAAAGGAGGATCCTGGTAATGAATTGAAATACAAGATTCCTGAGAGGAAATGGCAGGAGTTACTATTTGGAAAGACAATAAAGTAGTGTGCATGTGGCAATGGTCTTTACCAACTTTTCTTAATAAATTTTGTCACGGGGATTTTGTTTCTAAAAAGTAGTCTGCTCTAAGGAAAAAAATCATTGACAATTTTTTTAAAAATTGTCAACAGAGAAAAAAATAATGGAAGGACTTGACTTCAACTTGGTGTGACAAGGGCTGCCTGGTTTTAATGACTAGCAACGCATGATGGAAAGATCAAAATCAGTTGATGTCATGAATTAGAATCAGTTGTACAGTGCAATTCTTCAACAAAACATCTAAACTTCAGTATTTTACATTCTACATATTTGCAGATAGACTGGAGGTTTTTAGATGGTTCTTGTGTATATTATGGTGTCAAACATAACGAGGAACATCAATATGTAATATCTGTACTTGATATTGAGATTAATAAAATATTTGATCTTCTGGAATACTTATAATATAAGGTAGACAATTATTCTGAAAGTATTAGAGCATATTTTATATTTTATTTTATCTACAGCTAAAGTTTATAGATTTCATACTGAAATATATGTATAAAAACTCCCTAATAGTTGTTGATTTGTTTAATTTATTAACACCCAGAGTCCTATAAATAGGACACACATTTTATTTTTCCATTTGTTGATTCCATCTTCGCGTGAACTACTAGTAATCACTAAACACTTTAAAATGTTTTAAACTTGCCTATAGTAGCACTTACTTTGTTTGTTGAGGACGGCCGTTTCGGGAGATGTGTCCCTTTGTCAACTCAGACCATAACTCATTTACAGAGTTACGGTCTGAGTTGACAAAGGGACACATCTCCCAAAACGGCCGTCCTCAACAAACAAAGTAAGTGCTACTATAGGCAAGTTTAAAACATTTTAAAGTGTTTAGTGTTTTATTTTTTCTCAAGAAAACTTTTTGGGTTATTATTTATGAAAGAAAATTAGTATTAAATGTAGTAATTCATTAGTATAATAGCTACTTTCTCATGAATGTCCCTTTTCAAGCACTTTAAATCAGTTTGATTTGGAAGTATTATTTTCAGTCTGAGACTTAGCATAATTTTCATATTTTTCGTAATGAACATTATATTTCAACTTTGAAATATTTGCCAGAACATATTTATTATGCTTCGCAGAATGTATATTTAAAGGAGAGAGAGTGTAATTCTGTTTTATTCTTGTGTGGAACCTCTTTCAATCATGCAATCCTATTTATATGACGCTGGAACATTGAAGAATCAGTTTATCCTGTCAGGTGTTGAGTTTGTATAATGCCATTTGCTTCATGCAGTTACTGTCTGTGAATTTTTTGATGGCTCATTGGTTCTTATTGTTTGTGTTCTTTGTTTGAAGTTTCATTGGGTCAGGTTTTTTTGTGTGTGATTCATGGAAAACAAAGGCAGTTTGCGTTTCAAGAAAACTGGCCGTATAGTTTCTTGGGGAATCAGTCATAGTTCAGACAAGTGGATAATGTTTCACTTAAATTTATACTGTGGTAAGGAAGTAGCTCAAATAAACATAAAGATTTCGTTTTAGGGTCCTATATCTAAATGTGTTGGTTCTGTTCACGAACCCAAAAGCTACAGGGTATTTTTCAATAATCTCTTTACTGGCAAAGATGTGCTTGTTAATTTGAGAGTTGTGGGTTTTAAAGCTACTTGTGCTCTAAACCAGAACAGTCTGTGCAAATGTCCTTTCAAGGATTCCAAGTATTTGTTCAAAAAGCCAAGGACATTTGATTCAGAAGATGAAGTTTTGTTTATCAAGAGGAACGACAACAACTGTATCATAGTTTGGACAAATTTTTACAATTTTTGTATTATGGTGAAGCAGGACATCAAGGCAGAAAGTGTCTATTCCACAACCAAATGTTATAAAGTCCTGACAAATGCATGGGGTAGTGACCATCATGACTGGTTAGTTGGGAGATATAACGTTTCTATTAGTGGTAAAAAGCAGTCCTGGTGTCTATTTATATGATGCTTGATATGGTAATTGCAAATGGCTGGATTATATACAGGAATGTATATTGCTCTACCATGAATCTTCTTTAATTCAGAAGAAATGTTTCCATTGCATATTAGAAAATAAACCCTTCAAAGTAAGGGACCAATACACCCTCTTAAACATCCATCATAAATGTCAGATATGATGGAAGAGGAAATTTTACATCAAGGCAAAACAAAGAAGATTCCAAGAAGAGAATTAAAAATCCTGTTTCTTACCTTTTTTTAAAATGTGTAGTGTAATTTTGTGCAAGGGCTGTTTCATCCTTTATTACATCAAGGAATAATATATTTAATTTTCAAGTTTAACATTTCATTTTGACAAAACAATTTTTAATACTGTACTTTTAAAACAAATGTGGTGGATAATAATTGTTATAAAATATTGTTTTCTAATAAATTTTCATTTCAGTGTAATGGTATATCATTGTCCCAGCTTCATATTTATAGGACACCTCAGCATTCATATTAGGTAAGAGATATTTTTGTAAAATTATACATATGGCTTCTGTACATCCATACAAGCAATTTAATAACAAATTTTCAAAAAAAAGTTAATTTTAAAAGTCATGGGCTTGAAGGTCAGTTTGGATTTATTTGTATTTGATATATAATATAATCTACATACTTATCTAAAAGATTTTGTTCTTGAGGAAGTTCACTGTAATGTAACCAAGGTGTACGATACCAGTCAGTATATTGTTGCATACCACAACATTTATGAAATTGTTGCAGATTATTCATTGCCTCTTTCCATAATTTATCTGTGTAATAACGTGTTAATCCATGATCCAATACCAAAGTCAGTGAGACAATTAATTGCTTTTCAAGGTCTGGTAACACATACTCAAAGAAAAATAGAAAGAGAAGCATCATTAAGCAAAATGAAATCCATACCCAATGCACACGAGTTGTTGAGTAACTGAAACCCATTATTCTATCATTAGTCAAAGATACTTACCTAAAATAAGTATTGTATAATATAATGCTTATAATAAATATTTAGAAAAGTGAAGATGGAATCAAATATAAATATCTAGGTATTCACTAAACAATTATAAATATTTATAAACTTGCCTATAGTAGCACTTACTTATATTTGTTGTGTCAAATATAAGTAAGTACTACGATACACAAGTTTATAAATATTTAAAATTGTTTAGTGAAAACTAGTAGCTCACGTGAACATGGAATCAACAAATATATATATATATATATATATATATATATATATATATATATATATATATATGAAGTTAATATATTACTATGTAAGTAATTTTATCCACCATTAAGTGCAATAATTTTACCTTGAGTGATGAGGCACCTTTCGGTCAATTGACCGAAAGGTGCCTCATCACTCAAGGTAAAATTATTGCACTTAATGGTGGATAAAATTACTTACATAGTAATATATTAACTTCATAAAGTCAGTGCAACGGAAAAACAATGGATAACGTTAAATATCAAGAATATATATATATATATATATATATATATATATATATATATATATATATATATATATTCTTGATATTTAACGTTATCCATTGATTTTCCGTTGCACTGACTTTATGAAGTTAATATATTACTATGTAAGTAATTTTATCCACCATTAAGTGCAATAATTTTATTACACAAATTACGAAAATAACCTAACCATACTTGAAATAAATAACAACCCAATAGAACTAAACTCACTAGAAAAATACCACATTTATAAAAACATACACAACAATTTAATGAATCTACAAACAACATATACAGAAGACATACTATATAAAAACATCATACACACAGATCAAGAGAAAGTGCGTGTAACGTCAACAAATACCAATATCACGGACCGAACATCTACAACAGAAAAATATCAGTGATTCGACAATGGTCAAGTGACCGAAAGGTGCCTCATCACTCAAGGTAAAATTATTGCACTTAATGGTGGATAAAATTACTTACAATAGTAATATATTAACTTCATATATATATATATATATATATATATATATATATATATATATATATATATATGTGTGTGTGTGTGTGTGTGTATTGTTTTGTAATGGCATCACTTCATTAAAATATGTTAGTGATTCCGATATTGTCAATTATATAAAATAGATAAAACCATATTATGAGACTTGTTTTGTTCATGCTTAACTATTAATATGGTCATTAAAATGACCATAAGAACATAATTCAGGCATTGCTAAATAGTCACACAGAAATTCTTTCTGGGGAGAGGTGGGTATCTGGGAAGGGTTAGTATCTAGAGTGCAAAATTTGGTAATTCTGGGGGGTATTAGGTAATTTATACCACCAAGGCAAAATGAATTAATTAAATTTATTCTTAATTTAAATACATTCCAAATTTAAAGAGTACCTAATAATCACTAAATTTCATTATATTTACAGGGTAGTTTTTTTTTAAAAATAGAACAAAGACTTGCAGGAAATAACAAGTTCTTAAAACAAACTTTAAATTTTCATTTTCACAAACTACAATTCTACACAAAAATTTTAACAAGACTTTTTTGAAAGTTTGTTAAAAACTTCATTCTTCATTACAGTAATTTTCTCATAGATTCAAGCCATTACTAATACATTTACATGATCTTAGTTTTATTTTAAAAATAAATATCCATCACTAAACTGAGTTAATTTTTTGACATAGTACCCACCTCAGAGATCTCAGTCATGCATACTTTGAAACTCACTATAAAAGTTTAAAATATACAAATACAACTTTACCCTTTTGAAAAAAATTACACCAAATATTGAATAGCCAAAATTGATTAGAACATTAGATTGACTTTTGGAACAAAAATATTGGTATCAGACTGATTTACTGTTAATTGATTCTGGTTGTGGAACAAACCTAATGGTTGTAATTTGGTTACATATTTTAAGTAAATAAGGGCTGTTTACATTTAATTTTGGAAATAAATGTATTTTTAAACAATTTCTTCAGGCATCTATATGTGTTTAGGAAAGAACACTAAATGCCAATAACTAAATTTCTAAAGAAATTAATGAACAGATTTTGGCACTGAATGATTCAATTGTTTTTTAAACAATATATTTGTCACTAAACACTTGTAAATGTTTATAAACTTGCCTATAGTAGCACTTACTTATATTTGTTGAGGGCGGCCGTTTCAAGAGATGTGTCCCATTGTCAACTCAGACCGTAACTGATCTCAAGGTTTACGTAGTTTAGGGTGGGGGTGCGATATTATGGTGGTGTGGGTGTATTTTGTGAGTATTAGGTGTTATGATGTCAAAAAGTGTGTGTGAGTTGTACACACTTTTTGACATCATAACTCCTAATACTCACAAAATACACCCACATCACCATAATATCCCACCCCCACCCTAACCTACCTAAACCTTGAGATCAGTTACGGTCTGAGTTGACAATGGGACACATCTCCCGAAACGGCCGTCCTCAACAAATATAAGTAAGTGCTACTATAGGCAAATTTATAAACATTTACAAGTGTTTAGTGATAACTAGTAGCTCACGTGAAGATGGAATCAACAAATATGAATATATTTGTAATAATATATAAATTGTCATATTTTTTTCATACATTAATGTAAAAACAATAGTGCACAGTTACTTTTTTACTGCTCAAAAACTAAGAAAGTAGGTGCTGTACATAGTATACATCAATCATCTGTGTCAATTCTTTAAACATGGAATGGAGGCAGCTTGGTGTTATTAACATGCATACTTCCTTCTAGTATTTTGAGACTATTTAAAGCATTTTTAATGAAATCATATTAAAAAAAATTGAACATATGTTATGTTTTAACAAGTACTTATGTACACTTGCCAATTGTAGTACTTACTTTTTTGATTATTGAGGAAGGCCGTTTCAGCTGTCCTATTGTCAACTCAAACTATAACTCAGTAATGATCTGATTTGACAATGGGAGACATCTGCTGAAATGGTCCCTCAATGATCAAAAAAAGTAAGTGCTACTATAGTCAAGTAGCATAGAAATTTATGTTAAACTGTTTTAGTGAAAAACGAGTAACTCAAGTGAACATTCAATATAATAAAAAATTATATATATGAAAATAATTCAGTTTACTTAAGCTAATATTAGGAAAATTTATTTATGGCACCATTTTATTTTTTAAATATAACATCTATAATGTTTTAAAAAACTGAAACCTTGTAGTTTACAACTTTAAAATATAAATCTAATCTTCATTTGGATAGTAATATCATATACAGTAGTTTATATTACTGTTAAAATTTTCTAAGAAATACTTACTTAGTAGGCTGAGCTGATAAATTTCTGTTATATTTAAATCCAATGGCTGTTATTAGGAATATTAGAATGCTTATAATTAACAGAGTAATGGACAAAATATCTAACTGATTCTTGATATAAGTAGGTTGTCCCCTTCTAAAATTGTAAACTATGTAAAATATTGTACATAAATTTGTTACACCACAAATATCTTGCATTGACAACAGAACAATAAAGAGTACACTATATGATGACCTCCCATGGCAGGTTAATTTTATTGGGACTAAAGCCATTTTACACTAATAAAATAACTGATTCAAATAAAAATAATTCACTTCAAGTACTTATTGATAATTTAATGACACTGGAAATTAACTCTAATAGTATAGCTCATTTATGTAGTTTTATAATAAAACTACTAGAGGTCTGTTACAAGCCAATGTAGTCAAACTGAAGTTTTGAACACAAAAAAATCAGATGAAAAAAATACAATTTTTTAATTTTTACCTAGTTTGAAATTTAATGTTAACAGATGATACAAATCTGTTTAAGTAGTTTGTTTTAACAGCTGTTTATGATTAAATGTCATTTCAAATAAAAGTACAGATTTCCTTAACCTCTATACTGCTATTTTCCAATTTACTTCTCCTTTTTTATTTATTCCCTTATGTTTATTTGTACCAATTTAATGATTTATGTATTTTAACCTTCCACTAGACTACAGTGCAGCCCAATGTTTTTGTTTTGCCTATAACTCAATTTCAAGAAAGGGTGGAAAGGAGACCACTTCATTAGCCATTGTATATGATCTATTCTGCCTATTCAGTTGAAATTTTTGTTCATAAATATTAAACAGCAATTTGGTGAAAAACAATATTTTGTAGTTTTATAAGACTTTAGGGTAAATTAGATAAAGAAGTGATTTAAAAAGCAACAATTTCAATACATTAAGTTGCTTAGGTTATCAATTACTTATAAAATAATTATTAATGAATATAATCAGTGAAATCAAGATGATTACAGGTACAACCAACTTTAGAGTGGCGTACAGTATTCATGGCGGAGGATTGATTTTATTTGCTTCATTGGGAAGATTGGTTTGACTGTCTTTTTTCATTTTTTAATGCAAATGTAAAGGAAAAACTTTTGAAATGTCCATTGTTGTAAGAAGTTTATCTAATCAGTGAAGTCAACCTAACGCAAAACATATCTGTCAATAAAATTTAATAAAATAGTAGGAAAATTTATAAAATCTTTGTTACATATTTAGGATATTAAAGTCAGATCCACTTTATGGAAAACTCTAATTATAGTAATGTTCCTATTTTTTTCAAATATAATAATAAACTCCGGTTTTTAATAAATCACTAACAATTCATTCACTGCTAGTATACGACATTCATAGACGATTTCTGTATTAAAGTTGAATATTCATTTTTGAAATACAAATTTAAATCATATTTTAGTACCCAGTAAATCTGATTTCAAATTTTAATTGTAAGCTCAATTATTATTATTGCTAATTACCAATATGTGTATTTCCATGGCCGACTCAATGGCAAAATACGTTGGCACACATGTTTTAATTTGTATCATTTGACAATCTGTTACTCATAATCAGCTGACTTTCATTGCGTGACTGTTATTTGTGGTTTCGTTAATGGTGTAAAATTTGTAGTTTTCTTATTCTAGAATCATTGTTTTTTATATAAGCAGTTTTAATTTGAGTAAGAATTAGAAAAATTGTTGAAACGTATAAACCTGGATTATATTGACATAAGTAAATTAAACTTACCAATGTTTAGAACATCAAATTTTGATAAGCTTTTAGGTAAAACCATAACCTTACTTCTAATATTCTTAATAGTAGTTTTTACTTTTATCTCTAATTATTTGAAATTAATGGCAACTTTATGATATTGAGTATTCTGTTTGATTAGGCAAGGGATAAATCAAAGCATATATAGTAAGAAAAGCTTTATATTATTCAATTTCCAACAGTTTTATTCAGCTCAAATTCTTTTGACAACATTGTCAGTGGAAGAGGTTTTTAAAGTGGAAATATCTGATTTGCATTTATATAATACATTCTACATAACGTTAAAGGAGTATTTATATGGTTTTCATCTGCAAATAATTCAACAAAATTATACCTGATAGTGTAGAAAGTTCTAAGTGACATTGAAAAATATTTATACACTTTAAGGAAATGTTTAAATAAATACAGTTTATTAATACTTAACTTTCAACTACAATAAATGGCTAATTTTTAATTATGTTCTATAAAAAAAGATAAAAATTACCTCATTTTACAACACCTTATAAAACTTAACTCTATATTTCCGTTACACTGTACTTACGCTAGATTCTTAATATAAGGAATAGTTTATTAATTTATAAACAACTTCTTGAAGATTACGATAATTATTGAATACTAAAACTTACAGTTTTTGTGTTGTACTTCTTGAGGTTTTTTATTTTAATTACGACTTTTGGTATCACTTGGAAAAAAATCTACTTTTTACTGATATTTTTCAGCAGACTTTTTTACAATAGGCCAGTGTATTGTTCAATGCTGTGAGTCATGGTCAAAACTCAGACATTTTTGGCTTAGTCTTTTCTGTGACTCACAGCATTGAACAATGCACTGACGTAGTGTACAACGCTATTTCTGAAAAATATCGGTAAGTAGTGGTTTTATTTTTCAAAGTGATACCAAAAGTAGTTATAGAATTATTTTTGTTTTATAGATAAAGCTACAAGTAATTTTAAACTAGAACCTGATTGGCCAGCAATTCTTCAAATCACAGATCTTATTCGCCAAGGGGATGTGCAGTAAGTAGACCTATGGTTACTAAATATAAATCCATCTTTCATGTACAAATTAAAACATTTCCTAGAAACATGATATACTCTAATTTTGTGTAATATTTTTAAAAGATTAATTTACACAATAGATCCGTTGATAAATATGCTTAGTCTACACTTAAATTTTATAGAAAAAAAATCTTACCTGGTGATGCAGCAGACCTTTTTAATTTTTATAAAGTCTTATGGTACCTTATTATAGACATTACAAACACTATTGCATGCTAACAATACTCAACACATAATTTTACAACAAAAATATACATTGGCAGGTGGTGTAAACATTAACAGACTATAACATAAAAGTAGCCATAAAAAACCTGTATACTATCAGTTTTAGGTTAACATAATATCTTATATGGTAGATTTTACAAGCGAACAGATAAAGTAGGTGATATCTCAGTTCTATGCTACAATAATTATGCTGATCTTGTGAAACAGATTTCAGGATGTGGTTTATTATTGAAAAACCTGGACATGGATTAAAAAACATCACAAATGTCTAAATAAATAGAACTTCAGCAGGTTTTAAACATGAAGTTAATTAGATCTTAGCTAGTGAAATCAATTCACAACGATAAAAATTAAAACAGTTGACTTAAACCTCACTATAGATTAGTTTATTAAAACAGACTAGTTTTGACAATGATGTTGCTTTCATCAGTGATTGGCTACAATTACAACTGTTATAATTTTTACCGTTGTAGGCTTTGAACAATTTGATATTGTAAATGGAATGTTATGGTTCAAACTGAAAAGTAAATTTAGGTTATAGTGTTGCAAATGTAAAAGTTGGTAAATATCGAATATTAGATTTCAAATTACCATCTCTCCTTTATATAACAAATTTTAACTTGCGTTTGTTCAATGCTCTTTATATATATAGGGTGATGAATTTGTTTGTGTTTGTGTTGTTGTTACTGTTCTTGTTAGGTATTTTTCAGTGTAGTTTGTCTATTAAATAATTTTTGTGGGCTATATATTTGATTATGTTTAGTTCCTCTGTGTAGTTAGTTGTGGAGATAGGTATATTATTTAGTCTGTGTAGTAAATGTTTGAATGCTGCGTGTTTGTGTTGTATTGGGTGGATCGAGGAATTGTGTATTAGTGTGTCTGTCATGGTTGGCTTGCGGTACATGTTGAATTCATTTTTCTTTTAATTTTTTGTTATGGTGATGTCTAAGAAATTCAATGTTTTGTTGTTTTTAAACTCTGCAGTGAATTGGATATTTTGTATATTTTGTTTATATGTGTTTGGAGTTGTTGGCATTGTCTTATGTTTCTTCGGTATAGTAATATAACATCATCTACATATCTGTGCCTATATATTATCTTATCTGAGTGTTTGTTGTTATTTATGATTTTATTCTGTTCTATGTGTTGTAGGAATACTTCTGCAAGAATGCTTGAAATCGGTGAACCCATTGTGAGGCTTGTTTCTGTGTGTAATATTTGTTGTTGTAAGTGAAGTAGTTCTGTTGTGTAATGGTGTTCAAAATGTGTATGATTTCTTTTGAGATTTCTTCTGGAATATTTTAAAATTTTTTAATTGTCTTGTAATATGTTTAGTGTTTCTGTGACTGGGATATTGGTATATAGGTTTGTGATGTCAAACGATGCCAGGGTTGAGTTATGAGGGATTTCAATGTTCTTTATTTTGTTTACTAGATCTACTGTGTTCTTTATATTTGTGTGTGTGTGTGTGTCTAGTTTTATGTATTTTCTAATCCATATGGCTTGCTATAAGTGCATGTAATTTTTCTGTGATTTAGATATTACGTTTAGTTGAATTAATTATGTGTTGAACTGTGTTGTGATATTTGTTTGTTGGGACTTTATTTGTTTCTGAGATGTTTGCCGTGATGAATTCATTAATTTTATTGTTTAAATCCTGCGTATGCATAATAACTGTAGTATTACCTTTATCTGCTTTTATGTATTTTAAATCGTGTTCTCTGGCTTTTTGTTTTACTGATTTGGCTGTCTGTATTTCATTGATGTGTGTTATGCTCTTTTGGGTCTTGTGTGTTCTTATTGTGTTACTATTTAAATGTCTTAAGTGTTCTAGGTCTTGTATTTCTGTCTGTTGTATATTGGTTTCTGTGTCAATTATAATTGCTGTTTTTGTTTTATTGTTATCTTTGTAGTGTGTATTATATTTTAGGCCTTTATTTAGTAATTCTATTTCTTCAGTGATAAATGTGATGTTAGTGTTGTTTATTGTTTTTTCATAAAAAGAGTGTTTTGGTTTTTTTATTGCTGGATTATTATTTTTCTCATTTAAAAAGTTGATTTATTTTCTTTTTATGTGTTTCATGTGTTTCTTGAAGTGTTTTAATAAATATAAGACATAACATAACATTTAGACGTTATAATACTATACCGAGGAAACATAAGACAATGCCAACAACTCCTAACACATATAAACAAAATACACAAAAATATAAAGTTCACTGCAGAGTTTGAAAACAACAAAACATTGAATTTCACCATAGCAAAAAATCAAATCAAACATGAATTCAACACATACCACAAGCCAACCATGACGGACACACTGATACAATTTATCGAACCACCCAATACAACATAAACACACAGTAATCAAACATTTACTACACAGACTAAATAAAATACCTATGTCCGTAACTAACTACACAGAGGAACTGAACACAATCAAATATTTAGCCCACAAAAATGGATATGACCATGATTTAATAGACAAACTACACTGAAAAATACTCTACAAGAACAGTAACAACAACACAAACAAATTCATCACCATTACATACATGAACAAACTTACAAATAAAATAGCACAACAATTCAAAAAAAAGTAGGATACAATGTAGCTTACAGAACAACAAATAAAAGCCAAACGGCTATCAGACACAGCATTAATAACAATACCAACGCATACAATAACCCAGGAGTATACAAACTAAAATGCAACAACTGCAAAAATTTCTATATTGGACAAACCGGCAGATCTTTCGCCAAAAGATATAAAGATCCCCTCATGGACACTAAATACTCATGCAAAAGTATGGAAAATAACATGAGCATCCTCCACACATGCAACAAAGGCCATAAATTAAACACACTAGAACAGTATGAAATATATAGACATAGCAACACACATATAAATGACATCCTAAATGAGCAAACACGGCACAGATCACACATACTCTTCGATCACATCACTTCTAACTTTCAAAAAAATGGTACCGAGGAAGCACAATTGCAGCGTTCCTAGCGGCAAAACTACGAGGCTGAAGAAGCCGTAAGATGAAAACGTTTCCTCCAAGTGTAAGTTAACAATTAAACAACTTTTAGTTAACAAAAAGTCTGGTTGCAAGTAATAGCAAATGTGTAATAAGTATGTATATATATAAAGAGGTCAGTCACGTCTGAGTTTACAGTGGAACACATCTTCCGAAACAGCCATCATTAAACCAAAAAATAAGTGTTACTTTTAGGGAATGGTTTTAAAAAATAACTTAAATTGTCTGGACTTAACCATAAGTAGGAATACACAAAAAATATTACTTATATAATTTAAAATATATTTAGACATGTCTTAAGTAAGACTTACTTTAATTTAGAAAAGGACAGTCTTTCATTAGTCATTCTGACTCCTATTGTCAGATGGGAGTTTGGTTTTATGGATAATGTGAGGTTGGGGAATCTACATATTTTTTATGGCTCTATGATATTTTTAAAGGTAATTATTACAAATAGTATGTGAAAGGTATAGGAGAATTGGGCATTGAGTTTGTGTGTGGGGTGGAATTTGAAGTTTTTGTATATTTTGATTTGTTCAAAATGCAGTCCATTATTTATAATTGAGCTTATTTAAAATTTGTAGGTTTGTTGATGAGTTTGTACAGATGAGATGTTCATTAAAGTTTGATTGAGTGTTATGGTTTGTTAGTGTTTTAATGTGTATTTTGGTATGATGTATGAAATGATTATTCTCTTTAGCCTTTGTAGAAGGTGGAGAAGGAACTATACAACAGTTTCCCTATACCCCAGAAAGCTATTTATTTGAGTTATGTATAGAGCAGGATATTTTGTTACTTACAAAAGTTATTGGTTATTTTATGTGTTTGGGATGATCTATATGGTATTTCAGTAGTCCTTGCTCATTGTAATCATATTTATCAGAAGCATATTTGATAACAATAACCGACCCCGTAATCACAATGGACAGAAGTAATGCGTTGAACTCTCTGTATTATGGTCACAAGTGTTTTCTGAATGATATGTAGGCCTAGCATTACACTAAGTCACTTAAACTCTATAATACTACAACTATGATGTAATCCAGGTATATAGACATCATGAGTGATTACTTACCAAATTTTGCATCTCCTAACAGTTTTATGTACAGTAGTGAAATTTTGTAACTGCGTCTTCCACTTGTTATATTTTGCGGGGATACTCCACATCAGATTTTATTCCATTGTAGATTTTTTTAAACACTAATTAAATCTAGTGTGATTAATAAAAAGTTATTGAACTATTTAATATGCAAATAACTTCATAAGAGATCTAAAAGTGCTTAAACATTTAAAACTTATCATAAAACACTTTGACCTTATTTACACTTTAAAATTTATTTACTTTTTCACAAAGAATTCCTCAATATGAGATTGTCAGTAATCTTCCAGTAAAATATTGTTGATAAATTGTTCTTTTCATGATGTGTTTGTTGAAATTTTCTGCTCTATGTTGAACAAACTGCCATAGAATCTCAAGAGATTGGTGAAATTCCAGCTTAGATCTTTGAGGTACACAATTTTTCATTTTTGTCGTCAACAGTATCTTCTTCAGAAACTTTTGATGTTGAAGCAACTGCCTTAGAAATGTTGTCTTCAGTCATTTCCGCTGCTGTTTCAATGGGGGTCATCAACTTCCATCCACTCAATGTATTCTTTTAAAGACAAATCAAAAGGCTTTACGTTCTCTTCTGACTCTTCCTCAGATGTGGCTTGGTCTTCATTTTATTTAATAAAAAACCCACTTTTTCTAAAGCAATTTATCAAAGTCTTTTTAGAAACTTGATTCCAAGATTTTGCAAAAAGATGAATAACATCAAGTAAAGAAGTTTTTTTTATCCAAAAAAAAGGGTTTGAAATTAATTCATATTTTCTATTATTCTAGCAAGCATCTCTTGTCGGTAAAAAGCTTTCAGATTTTTAATTATGTCTTGGTCACTTGGCTGAATAAGTGCTGTTGTATTGGGCGGAAGGTAAATCACTATGATATATTTCAGCCAATAGCTTACATCGTTATGTGCAAAGCAGTTGTCTGTTAGAAGGAGAATGTTGTGTTTCATCCTGGTATCCCATTTAATCAGCCATTCATCAAAAATGTATATCATCCAAACATTGTAGTTTCAATGATATTCAGCCAGTAGCTTTCTGATACCTTGAAGACAGCATGGAGTTTTCGATTTCCTGATGTTTAAGAGTTTTATTTTTTGTCCAACAATGTCAACACAACACATAACAGTTACATATTGCTTACATGTTTACAACCACTATCATTTTCATTTTTGAATACATAAGTATGTTCAAATAAAGCATGATAGTAATGCCCTGTTTCATCTGCAGTGTATACCTAGCTAGGAGAATACTCAGCCAAAATATTGGCCACTCGTATTCTAACTAGTCCTCTGGTCCAACAAAATCAGCATCTTTTTTTTCACCACATGTTTTCTTATAAACAATCTTTTCATTTTTTCCATCGATTGAACCATCCATCTGTAGCTTTAAAATCCTGCTTTCCTTTTTTTTTACAAGATCCGTGGCTTTTTGGTGCATTAAAGAGCCATCGACTCAAGCTTTTTTTTGCCATAATTTCAAAGCTGATTCCGCTTTTGGATCCATTTCGGGAGGTTTCTTTTTCTGTCAACATTTTTATTACACTTTGATAACAACGAGATGGAGTCTTTGTTTTTCAAAATTTTATACGAGGGTTATCCAAAAAATAATTTTTCCTAAATTTTGGGGAAATGAAAAAAATAGTTCTACAAAAAACACGTATTTTATGTTTCTACAGCATATTCTATTTTTCTACATAATTTCCATCCCTGTTCAAGCACTTAACATATCTAGGCAACAGTTTCTTCAAACCATCTGCATACCAATAAGCCACCACACTATTAAACCAGCAATTCACTTCACTGTCCAACTCCTTGTTGGTAAAGCATCAACCACTGAGTTGATTTTTCAGATCTGGAAAGAGATGAAAATCACTACGAGCAAGATCGGGGGGTATGGAGGGTGATTAAAGATATCCCACTTGAGTTTTTCCAGAAGTTCCGTTGTTGCACGAGCGCCGAGTGGGCGGATTTTGTGAAGGGAAAAAAATCTCTGCGACAAAAGCCCACGTCATTTATTTTGGATTGCCCAACAAAGTTTTAGGAGAATGTCACAATACCGTTCCGGATTTATTGTTTCACCCCGAGCTAGGTAATCGATCAATAAAACTTCACGGCAGTCCCAAAACACTATGGTCATCACTTTCCCTGCCGACTGAACCACTTTGGTTTTTTGAGGAGGTTTCTTCTCTTTTTTTTTTGCCACACCATACTCTGTTGTTTTATTTTGGGTGTTGAATGGTGAATCTATGTTTCATCACTAGTGACTATTTTTGAAAACAAATTATCCCCTTCATTCCTAAAAAATCTCAAGAAAGGTTGTGCAGCCGCCACAAGGTGTTACTTATGACCATCAGATAGTAAACGAAGAACTACCTTACACACTTTTGACAACTGAAGCTCTTCAGTCATGACGTTATGAAGTGATGCCCAGTTAATTTCAATGTTTGGTGGAAGCTGCTGTTTTGTGAAGCGTCAATCACTGGTCAGCATTAATAAAGTTGGGCACCACAGCAATGATGCTATCTTGGCGGGCGGTTGCTGGTCAGGCTTCTCACTGTTTGTCATGAACACTTTCTCTTCCTCCGAAAAACATTTTTTGCCAACACCAAACCATTTGCACAGATATTACACTTTCAACATAAACTTCACACTTCATTGAATTTCAATGGTAGATTCACTTTTGGCAGTCAAAAATCGAATAACACTTTGCACTTCACAACTGGTGGCAGATCGTGGTGAAATCTCCTTGCTGTATGGCTACCGATTGAAGGTCAATTAGCATACAGTCTTGCTCGAAGCAGTGATCCAAAGTAAAAATACCGCTCCCAGAAAGACACTTTGTTACCCAATATGCTTGTGATATAAGCTAGGGAAATTAATTTTTTCAGTACCCCTCATATAAAAGAGGTTGCAAAACGCCAAGTTCAGTAGAAGCTGAACTCCTACTCAAAGAATGTTTCTTTGGCTCATTTTTGCTAATTCACTGTATCTACGTAGAATTTCAAGTTTTTCTTTAAGACTTAAATCACGTCGTTTCTTTTGAGATTCAGACCAAACCTCACAAAACAAATAGAAAAAGATCTTCCAAAATTATATTATGTAAAATCCCACTGAAATTATAAAAGATAAAAAAATAAACGGTGGAGTAATGAGCAGTAGTGAACAAATGCCATACAAACAACTAGATGGACAAACAACTGCTGTATACATTTTATGAAACTTACAAGACATATTTGATTAAAGTCAAACAGGACATGAATGACATATGGATAATGAATCATGTTATTAACAAGACTGATGGACAGGATGTTAGAATATCACTCTGGTTTCTTAGAATATACAATACTTGTAATAATTTTTGTTTGGCCTGTGCTATGAACCAATATTTTATTGTATAACAAGTTAAATGATAACAATAAGCAAAGAATGATTACAATTTATTTATACAATTCTGTGTCTATCTTCAAGTGAAATGATAATAATAACTGAATGATAACATTAAAAATTATCACACAATGAGGCGGCTACTGTATTATGCATTTTTAAGGTGTATGGGATGCCTTTTTTAGTTGTAGAATTAATTTCTTAAACGGATGTAATATAACAATTATTTAGGTGTTGTATGTATTAGCTTGTGCTATATGATTAAACGTCATTTAAATCATCATATTTTTCTTGAATTTCTGAAGGTATTTTAAGAGGGACTAAATCATTGTATTGGAGCCAGGAAGTTTGTTCTTGTAATTAGGTTTGAAAGAATGATGTGTTGTAGTATCAGTGTTATAAGGTTTAAAGTGCAAATTGAATTTATATATTTAGATATAATATAAATGTATTTTTTAATTGTTATTTAATAAAAATGTACAGAAATGTTTGAAAATATAGTAAAGATAATTTAGTCGATTTGGTTTCAATGGTAGAGCTCAGGTTGTATGGCATTTAGATGTTTAAGAAATATCCATGTTTGTAATTTGATTCCCTTTTATGTAGTGTATAAATATTTTCTTTGTATTAATAACAATATGTGGTGTCTGTGTTAGTTAGTTTTGTTTGTTAGGATTTATGATTATTTTTGCTGAGATGTGAGCAATTGGAGAACCCTTTAATAGGTCAATCTTTTTTTTGTTTAGAATGTTATTATATGTGAAATAATCTCTGATATTACAGTAGAAATCCAATTTTCCAAATCAATTGCAATCGGCCCCCATTTGGTTGAACAAAACATTATGGATAGTTGGTTCAAAAAAAGTGAATTTTATTGAAACTCTATATGTAAGTTGCAAATGGGAGGTAAAGCTATATTTTGTTTTTAGTTTTATATTTTTTCTGAGCTAAGATCTTAGCTTTTTCACATAGAATCTGACCTGAAATTGGGTTTCCCATAGAACATTGTTTCAACTTGAAAACAGCATCTTATAATTCTTTGCTTTTGGCGCCTTCATTGATTTTTTTTGAAGAACTTTCATCTACATTTTCAAGCACTGACACAAAGTTTAAAAGTGTAAATTTGGTCTTTTAATGTCTGAAATCATTGATTATCCAACACACCATACATATCAGCAAACTGTTGACCTGTAACTCCTTTATGTGATTGATCTATAACTCGTTATGTGACTGTCCCCTAACGATAAGACAAGTAGTTTTCATTTAGAAGTCATAGTGAATCATGAAACACACAAAATACCGATGGAAATCAAAGATACTCTTACTGAGTAATCAAAACGAATTGTGACAGTTGGGATGTGAAAGACACCTTGCAGCAGACGATGGTCAACTATACATAACTACACTAAGACGGGGAATCAGCATCCAAATAATGTTTCGCTGCACCTACACTAGCTACATGGTGAAAAGGCCAACGGCACATGTAGACAGAATCATTATTTTTAAAATTGCTGTATGTTTCCGTCTTATTTTTTTCTGGAAATCTGAAAGCAATTTGAAGTTTGGATAGTTGGAATTCTATTGTATTAGTTTCATTACTTTAGTCATTTTCTGAATTTGTGTTTATGAACTACAAGCAATCTTTTCCTTTTTCGGAAGATGTTGATTTGTGTAGAGGCTTGTAGTATCAATGGAAACAAGTGTGGTGTTCTAAGATAGATTTTTTTCTCTGTAGATTAAGGCTATTTTATATTGAATGATTGTGTTGAAACTGTAGGTTGTTAAAAATTGTTTCGCAAAGGAATTTAGGTAAGTTGTGAAATGGGGTGATGTGATTAATTTAGCGTGCACTCATACATACATGCATACAATAATTACTTCATAAGCATGTTTTTTTCCTTTGTATTAAATATTTAAAATGGAAAGTATAAAAATTACATAGTTTTGTTGGAAAAGAAATAAGTCAATAAATTGTATGGGTATTTCTTAATCCTTTTTTTCTCATCATAATAAACATTTTATTTAACTCTAATTATGAGGGCTGATGTGTGGGTATGTGTATGTTTTGTATATGATATTTTATTGTTTGATAAGTCTTTTGTTCAGAATAAATCCTGTTTTAATGGTGAGTTAGCAGCAATTTCTCCAATCTATTTTTCCTAAATGGTATTTCTCTTAGAAAACAAGGAAGTATAGAGAATGTTAAAAATAATAATGTAAAACTTAAGTAGACACCACAGGTACCATTAAACTGCTAGGAAACGATGTGGCGGATGATCTTGCTTAAAGAGTTCTGCCTATCAAAACTTATTAAAGCACCAGAACAGTAAAACTTCTAATATTCGGCACCCTCAGGGTCGGCATGTTCCCAGTTATCGAACATTTCTGGATTATAGAAACTAACCTGTATAGCCTAAATACAGAACATACAAGGCTACCTATCAAGGAAAATTGAATTCCTTGCCAACCATATTTTTATCCAATCACTGTATTTCTGTGTGTATTAATAAAAACACACTTTCGCAGACACAAAATTTATAAGACAAAAATTGGAAAAGAAACACAATGTTGAAATATAACGTGCAGCAGTGCACTTAACTATACAAAGACTAATGATTTTATAATGTTTTAATGATTTTTAAAATAATCATGGATGTCTGACTGCCTGATACGTGATGACAGTTTTTCAACAAATTTTAAATGAAGGATATCCAGTTGGAAAATCTCCAGAGCTGAGTAGAATTTTTCACCTTCAACAAACGTTAACAGCATTCTAAAAGCGACATCTGTTTTGTACTGTATTTCCGATGAGTCAAATCTTGTAACTACAAAAAGGATACTGTACTGATTTATTATTTTTTTGAAAATGTCCTGGGTTAATAGAACATTCCAGATGACGGAATGCCAGATAAAAGAGATTTTACTGTACTAGGCAACAATTCAAGGAATACACAATGCACTTATAAAGAGGAATACAGACAGGAATCCCAAACCATAAACGAGTAACTGAATGATGGTGGAATCAGAACAATCTAGTGCTATCTTCTGCATGAACACTGGAGATAACTCCCTGGCTTATCACTCTAAAGGGATAAACATATTTCCTTCTGAGAAGTACTCTCTGCCAGGAGCCAAATTTGAGAATAAAACAAATACATTTTTACTGCTATAGACGGGAGGAAAAATATTTTATGGTATAGCGCCCAACTACTGAGACACAAAAGCTGATAAACTGGAAACAAGGTTCAGATTTATTTATCTTTAAAATAACAAAGGCTATTCTTAAAATTCAAGAGGAAAGTTAACCAAGAAATCTAACATTGTAAGGTTCATTAATGTGTATGGTAAGATACGGTTAGTACAAGTTTTTGCAAAGGTGTATTATTTGAAGACTAATACATTTTTAATGTTTTAGGCCTAAGTATGCTCTTGCAGCAATTCAAAAAAAATTGACTTCTCAGAACCCTCATGTTGCCATGTTTGCATTACTGGTGAGTAACCAAAATAATTATAAATACATAGTTTAGTTAGATATAAACACACAATATTGACATATAAAGTCAGATGTAGAAAATTTGCACTAATTAATGCATAACATTTTGTGAAAATGCTAATTATCTACTCAAAATAATTAACTCAACCATCCAGAAAGAGTCTGAAGTATGTGTTTTATTGGTTTATTGAAATAAATAATAGGTTATTTTGATTTGAAAAACAAAATATAAATGAATCATAGTTGCATCTCAATCAATATAATTCCAAAGAGAATTTTGAAAATTTGAATTATTGAGTATCTTGATTTCTAAAAAAGACTGTAATGTACAAAATTGTATACAGTAATACCTAAACTTACGCTACCCCATGTTGCGTGATTCCCAAGTTACGTGGTTTTAAATCGTGCTGTCTGAGTTACGCAGAAACTGGCCTGTTCTGGAAGAAAGTACCTAAAAGAATTTTTATAGTGCATGAAGAGAAAATATTTCCAAGTTTTAAGGCCGTCAAAGACCGTTTGACAGTGATGGTTGGTGCAAATGCAGCTGGCGACTGTAAGTTGCAACCTCTCATAATTTATCGCTCAGAAAATCTAAGAGCATTAAAGCTATTGGAAGTCGAATCGGAAGGCTTGGGAGACAGCTTTCCTTTTGAGGACTGGTTTAATGCAATTGGCCATGTTTATACATCTCATAAACACCATAAATACTATCCACAACACATTCTAAATGACAAAACATGCTCCCAATCAAACACTATATTTGAGCACATAATTAACAACTACTCTATGAACAATAACACCACAGAACAAAAATACACCACAGACTCACACCAACACAACACACCTGAGCAAGAGTCTTGTCAGTAATTCACAGCATTGAAAAATGCGCTGACCAACTTACGCGAATTCAACTTATATATATGGTTATTGCTCGGTCCCACCTATCACGTAAGTACAGGGTATTACTGTACTTTATAGAATTATCTCAATAGCAAAATATTACATTGTCGTGATATTTAAGTAAAGAAATCTTAGAATTGAATATCAGTTTGTAAACTTCTGAGCTGAATCAATTACAAAATGAGAAACATATAAATACAAACGTGAATATTCATACAATATTACTGTAAACTACACACCAAGTTAAAATTGTCTATCAACTTTCGCTTGATGTTAGCATACAATATTACTGTAAGCTACACACCAAGTTAAAATTGTCTATCAACTTTCGCTTGATGTTAGCATACAATATTACTGTAAACTACACACCAAGTTAAAATTGTCTATCAACTTTCGCTTGATGTTAGCATACAATATTACTGTAAACTACACACCAAGTTAAAATTGTCTATCAACTTTTGCTTGTTGTTAGAGGTATATTATCCATTCCTTTGAAACATTCCAACACACTACACAACACTATAGAAATCTAAAAATATTTTTTTAAAATTGGTTTCAATAGGTTTAATCTAATAGGTTCAAAAGTATTATAAATTGCTTTAACGGAGTTTTATTGGTGTGATGCCTATAGTCAACAGATGCAAAAGATGTAAATTTAATTATAAATAAAATTTCATGTGTGTTCCGTATCAGATCAATCCGGTGGCTTGTTAGGTTCTACCTAAAAATGTTGTAACATTGTAAGATAACGTAATATTGGTGTAAATAGTATTAGGTTAGGCCTGTTGAGTATCACTACCATGCAGCGATAATGGGGTCTAAGTGGAATTTTCTGTTAAACTTTATGTCCTAAATTAAGTTTTAAGTTAATTTAAAAAGAAAACATTACAACTCAATTAACTGTTTTCCGTTTAATTCTGATTTGTGATAGAGCTTTTACAGGTGATTTGTAGGTGATTTCGCAGGTGATTTGTATCGACTCATTGTAGAAGTCAGATAAAAACTGGAGAACAGACGTGCTTATAGCTTTTTAACCAACTAGACTAATAGTTAGCATTTTGCTACCTCATTCACTGTCTTGTATAAATAAGTATTAATTGTGACATTTATCTAAGCTACATATCCTACTATGTTCATGTTACTATATCATCTGTAATAATTTTGATGAGTCATTTGGTCTCAGTCTTGTGAGAATATTGACTCTATTTTCATTAACAATTACAAAATGTCATTTCTAAATAGTTTTAACATGGAAACTAAGGAACAGTATTAATTTAGATTTGAAATTACAAATTCTGAGGCATTTAGATGAGTATTAAACCCAAATACAATAGAACTAAAGAAACACTAACAAGAAATATATTACATTATTAACAAGCTCATGTTATCACCCTATGTAATGATATAATTGGCTAACCCCGTAATTGGTCAACTGTTTGGTCTAGCATCGTATGGTCTCGGTGCTAAATGGGGTATTACTGTACAAGCATTTTATTTCTAACAGTTACAGCCTCAAATTTTATCATATAAAGGTTCATAGACTTTAACTTCTAGAGAAATTTAAAACTGGATGTTTTAATTTATTGGTAATACTAACTGCTAGACTATCTGTAGGTTTAAAATTTGAAGGAAGAAAATATTTATCTGCTAAAAAGCACTCAATACATTTAGCATTTAACATCAATTTATTCTTAAATATATTAAGCATCATTATGTGTTTTCAGGTAACTTAGTTTATCTCTACATGTTATTATTGATAAGTTAATAACAATAACTATGTAAATTTTTTGATTTAAATAAATAAATCCATTTTCTTTTTATTAACCACTCGGGTCACCAATTATTTTCAGAAAACATATTTTTTATACAAAAATATTATCTAATGAGTAGATATGGGCTTATTAAGTTTAAATAAATTACTTTTAATTCTGATAAAGATTAATTCTATGCAATATAATTAAAATTTATTTAAATTGCAAATAATTTTATAAAAACAGTGCTATATTTAACGTGTAAACCTTGTTTTACTTTTATACCGAATAAAACAATAACTCAGATCTAGTTTAGATTTAAAGTACATTGTGGAAATTATAACAACTGTGCATTCCTAGTTTAATGAATTATTACTCAGTCATGATCTTAAATTTAACTACTTTCAGTAAAATTTATACTAAACACTTCACCAGGCAAATATATATTTCACAAAAACAGATTTCTAATTTGTGTCCAGGAAGAATAATTATTGGGTCTGTCATTGGTATGGGTTGTTTTACTTTTGTACTTGGACAAATATACTGTTGAATAATTTTGCTATCAATTAACTTTACAGGTGTTGGAATCTTGTGTAAAAAACTGTGGGGCTTTGATACATGATGAAATCGGCTCAAAAGCATACATGGAACAGCTGAGAGAGTTTGTAAAGACTTCACCTCATGACAAAGTCCAAGGAAAGATTTTGGAATTAATTCAAGCTTGGGCATTTGCATTCCGTAACAGCCCTAAATATAGAGCAGTGCAAGTAAGCTCTTATTTTTTAATACGTTCTATATCACTATGGTTAAGTTAGGTTTCCTTGAATTTGTTTATCATTGCTCTATAAAAACATAGCCATCCAAAAGCCATGACTTTTTAAAATTGGTTCTTGAAATTTGTACATGTAAGGTGTTTTTTATGAGTTATCTAGAAAGTGACAAACATTTTAAAATAAAAAGTTATTTGTAATGAAAAGACAGAATTTTATTATATACATCTTAGAAGTACAACCTTAAGCTAGTTTCCTACATTAATCTCCATTTACATTAAGACACTGATACCATATTGTGGCACAACTTTTTCATTAGCTTCTCAGTAGAAATTTGCTGCCTGGGGTATGTTAGGTTGTGTGTGGAAGTATAATGCTGTGTAAAAACAAAACCTTCGCGCTAAGTTTTCTTTGATTCTCGTTTTGTTAGCCCTTCTTTTAATTGTGCCACCAAACTTAATTTGTCAGAAACAGGTTTGTAACTGATACGCATTTCATTATCACTGAATTCATATTCTTCAGCAGTTGTTATAAATGTTTTAATATCATCAAGGTTTTTTTTTCATACACATATTTTCATCTATATGTACTAAATTTTCAGCATATACTTCACCAGAAAAGTAATTTAATCGTCCTATTATTTCATCCTCGGCATATTTATCTGGTTACTGTGATTATATTTCCTTTAAAAAAAATTGCATTCAAGAATCAGTTGATTATTGTGGTTCCTTAACTTTTTTTATAGAAGATACAATCTGTGAAACAGCATCGAACACACTTATAAATTTAATAAAGTAGCTGGCATTTTGACAATCTTCCCTACTAGATAAAATGTGGCAAAGTACGATTTTTATATACTGGCATTTAAAATTATGGATTTTACTCTCATCCAACATTTGACAATTAGAAGTAATGTTTGGGGGGGGGAATGACATTTATACATTGCTTAATCTAATTTGAGGATGTGAAGATGCATTATCTATAAAAAGGATCACACTTCAATTACTTTTGGCCATTCTGTGATTAAATCCAAGTCTCCATTCTGTCAATTATTTCACATGTCATTCTTGACTTTGTCAGTTTTCCAAATTACACCTAAATTATTCACATTTATATTCTTGCAACATCGAGGTTGATGTACTTTACCGATTATTAAAGGATTTTCAAAATCATATTTACACATAACATAACAGTTAATCATTCTTTGGATGTTATTCCAAAATTACATGTTTTTCCTTTAAAATCCATAGTTTTGTTTGGCATGAAAAAGTAAACCCGTCTCATCAACATTGTAAATGTTTTATTCATCATGATCCTCAATTATTTCTCTCCGTTTATTATTCCTTCACAAACTTATTTTGGAGCAATAGATTTACCTCACCACAAATTGCTTTAAAACATATGCCGTAACAAATTCAAAATTTCTGTAGCCAACCATTTGAAGCATTAAAGCCGTCCAAATTCGATTCTTTACTAATTTTTAAAGCTTGTTCTTGGAACTTATTGCCAATTTTTTTGACCAAGCCACACAGAATCAATCAAAAACAAGTTTTTTTTCACTTGATCTGTTTTTCTAAAATAAATGTTTTCCTTTTTTTAATTTTTTTTCTGAACCACAATTCTCTTATCCGATCTTCATTTTTTAAAATGTAACTGATCTATTGAGGGTTGTAGTTGTTGATGCACCAGATCTCAGGTAATGATTTATTTTTACAGGTTGTATTATTGTCATGTGTTTGGGAATTTTTTTGACACATTTTACTTAGTTGTTTATAGTTTTTATTATCATGGACTATCATGTTTTATAGTGTGTTTTTTAATCATTTAATTTATTTGTGTTGTTGTTTTATTAATTTATTTGTATTAATAACTCTTTGTAATGTTATTGATTTTATATTAATTTTGGTGTGAATTTTTATGGCGTAGATATTAATTCTGTCTATTATACGTCTGAATGAGGACGACAATTTAGTCATCAAAATGTTGCCAGATTCTTAATAAATCAGGTTTCTTTGACTCACGCATCAACCCTGTTGTTATGTAACTGATCTATGTTTTTTTTTTCAATTTTGAACTTTTCTGGTAGTTGCCGCACACTTAAACTTGTATAAAAAGTAAATAATAAAAAATTATTTATGTAAAAACATTTCACTACTGGAGCTGTGAACTTTGCCACATGTAGCAAAACATAGGATACATACTGTACGCTATAGATCTACAGCTGGACTGAATAAACTAGGCCTGAAAACTCACCACAGGAAATAGGCTATGGTTTTTGGAATTCTGGCGCCTGACAGTTATTGGAATGCGTAAACAACAACATACTCTATAATAATGCACTAAAGGAGAATAATGGCGCATGACTACTGACAGAGTTATGTTTCTGTTTATAGACACAGTAGTGCATTCTATATATTCTCAAGATGAAATTTTGCGTATGCAGACAACACATTTTTATTAATTTTGTGACTGAAAATAGCAAATCTAGTGTTATTTAGGAGTGTCAGCTGTTGAGAGATATATATTAAAGATCCTTATGTCACAGGACTGGGGATTGAAAATTTGTCCATAAGGAGAGATTGTACTTACTGTATTAATAATGGGATGATAGTGGTAAATAGTCTATTTCATATATCAAGCTCAAGGGTTAGTTCTAGTGCATCAGTTAAAATAGAATATTGCTATTGAACATTTCTGAAAATTAGCACCTAAAAACAGGTGTTTCTTTGTCTGAAAACAAATCATTTAATATATTGATAACCTGCTTCATTTTAAACCATGGTGCATATGCAGTATTCACTAACAGTGTTCGGCACTGATAATAAAAAAAAACACTAATAATAAAAATTTTATTCTCATAAAACTTATCATTCAACATTAATAAAATGTTAGTAGTAATATTAGTCTCCTAAACAAAAATGACTGATATACTTCTTTTCATTCTTACAAGTTTTTGGTTTCAATATTGACAGCAGGTTTTATTAGCATGGAATATCATTTTACACATTTGTGGTTTAAGAAATGTTAAATTTGGTTTTATATTGGCTTTCATATTTTAAAAAAACCTGAAATTATAGTTCTTAGTAATGATATTCTTAAAATGATATTTTAAATCCAATCACATATCATTGAAAGAAGAAATCAATAATCAGGCAGAAGTGTAGGTTAATTAAGTTAGACCTTGGCTGTAGTAGAATCAGTTATGTGTTATGTGTGTATGGTGCTTTAGAAAACATTTGATATGATGGGATTTTGTATGTAAGTTTCTGGGTTCTTATTTCTTAATAGTTTTTTATGAATGGCCTACATTTTTCATTTTTTTATGTATACATTTTTTAAAACAACTACTCTAGTTTGTGAAGAAAAACATTAATTTTTAAAATATATCTTCTGATCTTAAAATTGTTCAAAGATAAATGTTTCTAGTTAAATTGCCATTCGTATCTTTAAAATTTAGGGTTAGATCAGAATTGATGAATTAGAAGTAAATTTACGTAAAAATATTGATATTACTTGTTTAAAGAAATCTTCTAAAATTTGGTGTTTTTATTTAACCAACACTTTGACCTTAAGCAAAATAAATATAGGAAAACAATTTTTTTCTTGAAGTGTTCTCTAAAAGTTTTAACAGTTTTAAGTGGTATATCCTACAACATACAAGGTAATTCGTAATATACAAGGCTTTAAAAACATAAAACTAGAAAAACTTGGATATTAATATTTCTAAATTTGTGTGGCAAGGTGTTTGTAGGTTTTTGTATTACAATAATAATTTCCTTTTTAGTAATCCAGAAAAAAATATTACCATTTCATACTCTATGCCCCTGTGTTGAAAATTTTGTATTACACTGTTAATAATCTTACAACTCTTGAAATATACAGTAGCTTGCAAACTAATCTGAACAAGATATTAATTAATATAAAGCAATTAATATTATTTACAAATAAGTTTAGACCTAGTTTTGTGCTAGGTCAGCGCATTTTTCAATGTTGTGAATTACTGAAAAGACTTTTGCTCAGATGTGTTGTGTTGGTGTGAGTATGTGGTGTATTTTTGTTCTGTGGTGTGTTATTGTTCATAGAGTAGTTGTTAATTATGTGCAACACAATTAAAAAAACACCTACACAGTTCAAAAAATCACCAGGATAAACACGACAGAGTAGGAGTATACAAGATTAAATGCAACAACTGTCCCAGCTTTTACATAGGACAAACAGGGAGAACATTTACCATAAGATACAAAGAACAAGTAAAACAGATAAGAAAGACACAACCCACATATTCAAATTTCGCCATACACATACAAAACACACTACACTCACAAACTGACATAGACACCAATCTAAAAATCCTACATTACATCAATAAAAGCAAAAAACTTAACACAGTAGAAAATTATGAGATATATAAACACCATAAATACTATCCACAGCACATTCTAAATGACAAAACACACTCCCAATCAAAGCACGTAATTAACAACTACTCTGAACAATTCCACACCACAGAACAAAAATACACCACAGACTTACACCAACACAACATACCTGAACAACAGTCTTGTCAGTAATTCACAGCATTAAAAAATGCGCTGACCTAGCGCGAAACGCGTCTGTCGAATAAATCAGTAAGTAGTGGTTATTTTGCCAAGATAATAGAAATAAGTATAATATTATTATTTGTTCCCCAACACCAAAGCTACATTTATATTTACTAATTTAGGTTATGTTTGTAAATCAATTATTCTAAAGAATTTTATCGTATTAACTTAAATTTCTAACCTGGTTTAACGTAATTTATTTAAATTCTCCAACATCATTTAATTTACCTACTTCACCCTTTCTAAGACCCTATTTTGTAACAGTCTATTTGGCTGTTACGACATCCTCCTTTAATCTTTATCACTTGAAATAATGTTCAATGTTGAAATGGTTTGGTTATATTACATTATTAAAATTTTTAAAATATCAACAAAGAGCTGTTATTTTAAAAGAAAGCTTCTGTTAAAAGACCTTTGTTGAAATAAAACAAGCCCAAAAATGCATAGTTAGAACGGCTAAAAGTGGAAAAGAAATTATTATAGTATAGCAGTTCATCATCACTCAGTGGTCATTAGAATAAGGAATTGATTATGAGAGAAAAGATATAATTTTTTTTACAAATTAGCAGTTAATAAGAAACTGCTGCTTTTATAAATTTGATTATAATGGTTTTAAATTAATACAGTATGTTACTCAATCTATTCTACTCTTAAGAGTTTCATTATTCATTTTAACTGAGTAATTTCTCAAACTAAAAAAAATTGATTAAGTTTGAATAACACATTTATCTGTTAATTGTAAGATTATTTTATATATTTGTTAATTCAATTAATATTGCCTATAAAGGATGTACAAATTATGTTGAATAAATGTAGAACTAAACAAGGAGATGAAATTCTCTAGCCTGAAGTATTAAGAAATTTTATGGCTCAGTGTGTAAGGTTGCATCTCTTGAGTAAACCTGATTTGAAAAATGGTTAAAAGAAATTTTTTAAATATTAGCCTTTCTAAGAATTAATGCCTGTGAAATAGTGTGATAAACATCTTAATCCTTATATTTTTGTTGTTTGAATTGACTATTGTTTTTATTATTTGAATTGTTAAGAGAGACTATTCTCTCTTATTATTAGGTTCAGCCTGGCCAAACCTCCTCTATGATTGTTTTTCTTTAATAATAATTTTTTGTTTAGGATACAATGAATATAATGAAAGCAGAAGACTATAAGTTTCCCGCTTTAAAAGAAAGTGATGCCATGTTCTCTGCAGATACTGCTCCAGAATGGGCTGATGGGGATTGCTGCCATCGGTGTAGAGTGCAGTTTGGTATGGTCCAGAGGAAGGTAAAACTTATATTCTAAATATCAACTGTAGTGTATTATTTACTGTAGAATAATTTCAATTGCTATTATTATTAAAAATTTGAAATACAAAGTTTTTTATGATTAATGTTAATCTTTAATAAGTAGGGTATCATACAGCAATGGATTGGTTGTAGTTCCTGATTCTCTGTCTACACCAAAGCTTAAATTGAGGTAATAAATTACTACAAGCAAACAATATGCCTAATGTGGTAATAGCAAACGTAATAATTTAAAAAAAGACATTTTACAACATAAAAATTAATGCAGAATGTTTATTAAAACATGTGGTTAAGTTATAGAGATTATAAGGAAGATGAAAGATGTCTGTGGTAATGTCATGCCTAGCAACTCTAATAAATAAAATTGAAACCTAGTAATTGGTAGCATTGGTACTTTGTTAAGATGATAAGACGGAAATGGATTGGGATCTGGGTCATTCATAAACTAAAAAGTTTAAATGATAATTCCTCCAAAATGTCTAACATCTAGGATGAGTACCATTACATTTAGGCAGCTTTTAATGGTAAAATTCTTTAATACTACATACTATTAATACTTTTTCTCTGCATTCCATTATGTCTGGTTTCATTGTAATAGTTTTTTGTTTTCCTAAGAATAGTTCTTATTGTCATAATCTTCAACTAAAGATGGACTCTTCATCAAATGTGTTAACAATGTTAAGAAACATTTAAATAACATCTGAAGGAGTTTTCTGTTACGTTTAACATCAACCTTTTCCTGTCAAATATTCTAGGTCATGCATCATAATAAAACATTCTGTTTCTGTTTGTACAGTTTCAGACTTTTGACACAGATTTTTTTTATTCAATTAAACAAAAAAAATATCTTATGATGTGATAATAAATAGATTTGCTTCAGATTTTGATAAAATATAAGATTTTGTTTTTTTAGTGTCAGTTATTATTTATAAAAATACGAGGTGTGTTTTTAAAGTAAGTAACATTTTTGGAATCCACCGTTTTATCTGCAGTTGGAAATCGGCGCATGAACGCTGGGTACTGTTACCTGTTGGCAAACTACACCTGCTGAGATTGGAATGTGAAAGAACTAGCTAAAAGTTTGTTTTTTAAAAAAATTTCAGTCAGAATTTTCCGTATGCAGGATGAGCATAGTTTTTGATACTTGAAGCATTCTGCCACTATCTTGTAAATTACACTTCTTCGCATCTGAATCTTAAGCATCTGTTCTTTTTCACTTTCCAATCAACTTTTTGCACCAAGTCATCAGTAATGGGTGAAGGTTGCCCACTTCATTCCTCGCCATGGACATTCGTACTGCCATCTTTAAAGGCTCTCACCCATTTCCTTACTATCCCATCACTCATGACATTTTCTCTGCATACTTCACAGATCTCAGGAAGTGATCTATAATAACTGCTGTGGCTTCCCAACAGATAACGGTACCCAGCGCCCATGCGCTGATTGGCGACCTCAGCACTAAACGGTAGAATTCCAAATGGTACTTACTTTAAAAATATGCTTTGTAACATTGAAGTTAAAAATTGAAATAGAGTTTTACTATAATATAACTAATATTCCATAAATGTTTAACTTAGTTCTTAAGTAGAGCTTAAAGCTTAGTTGTTATTTTTGGACTAGATAGGAGACTGACAGATTTACTGTATTAATAGTCTGATTCTCTTGAAATAGACAAATATAAACACTAAAGTAATGATATATTTCAGATTCTACAGAACCCTTGTCAGTCATAGAGAGAAACTTTAAACTATTACCATAATAAGTCTGCCAGCCTCTATCTAGTCCAATAAATTTGTAATATTATATAAATAAAATTATCTTATCATATCTGTGTCATTAAGTTGTCACATAATTATTTTATCAATGTTTTAGCACCACTGCAGAGCTTGTGGGCAGGTGTTCTGTGCACAGTGTTCATCCCGCACCTGCACTTTGCCTAAGTTTGGTATTGAGAAAGAAGTACGCGTGTGTGAGGCATGCTATAATAAGTTAAGCAAGTAAGTATGATTTAGGTTGAGGTTACCTTAAGATAGTTCACAAAAACCTATTGCTTTCATTAGATTATATGAATTGTACTAATAAAAGATGATTTTTGCAGACCTGCAGCAACGCCAAAAACTACCACTGAAGATTTACCTGTGGAATATTTAACAAGTTCTCTTGCTCAACAGAATCAGGTAAATGAATGAATTTTTTTTGTTATTAATGTTTTAATTAAATTGTGTTTCCATTTTCTAACCAAATTTTTTATGGATTAAAAGTAAATGTTATTTCCTTTGATTTTCTCATTTCTGTTACAGGTAAAGTTTATTTACTATTTCAGTATCCTTACATGGACAAGTTTTAAGTACATTAAATTAATGTTTTCTTAATCATTCAGTAAATTGTCCTCTGTATAATTTATGATTCACATTAATATTGTATTACTGTGATATATATTAATAAAAGAAAAACTCTATGATAGAATATGGAGTTAAAGTATTTCATACAAAACATTTGTATAATAGAGTATGGAGTTTCTCAGAAACAACGTTTATTTGGCTCAGTGCATATTGATTCATTTCAAATGATGTTTTTTCCAAGGTCTTGGTTATATCTGATATGCTCAGCTTGTTTTATTATTTTTTGATACTTGATTTGTATGTGAACATTTGAATTTTTGTTTAGCTCTAAATTATTTTTATATAAAGAACTATAATGGGTTCATTTCAGAATTATTTTTATATTTCAAAAATACAAATAATATGTGTATATTTTTATAATAATTTATAATATAAATTAATTTCTGGCATTTGTTGATTCCATCTTCACGTGAGCTACTAGTAATCACTAAACACTTTTAAATGTTTTAACTTGCCTATAGTAGCACTTACTTTGCTTGTTGAGGACGGCCGTTTTGGGAGATGTGTCCCTTTGTCAACTCAGGCCGTAACTGATCTCAAGGTTTACGTAGGTTAGGGTGGGGGTGGGATATTTTGGTGGTGTGGGTGTATTTTGTGTGTATTAGGAGTTATGATGTCAAAAAGTGCGTGTGAGTTGTAATGTAATTGTGTATTGAGTATGTGTGTAGGGTGTAGTTTGAAGTGCCTGTATATTTCGTATTGTTCGGTTGGGTAGCGTTGGTTATTTCTGTGTTGTTTATGAAGAATTTGTAAGTTAGATGTTATGTCTATATAGTCATAGATATAAACATTTAAAAGTGTTTAGTGATTACTAGTAGCTCACGTGAAGATGGAATTAACAAATGTTAATATTGCAAGCCGAGCATTAACCATCCATCGATATCGCAACGTACATCTCAAGGTAACAAAACCTTCCCTTCATATCACTTTCAACATACAGTGCCCAAAATATAAAATCATACCCAATTGCGCCAAAATACAAATTAAAAACAAAAATAACAACCCAGCTGCCACAAAAACCACACACCAAGCTCAAACACTCTACATCAAAAACACTATAAAACATTTATACAAACAAAAAAAAACATCTCAACAAAATTGCTTATAACTTATACCAACAGCTTACAATGGAACTACGCTACATCGAACTGCAAGAAGTAGTAAATTTCACCAATACACTAATTACAGACACAAAAAATAAAATGAAATTAGTACATAACAAAAAAATACATAACCTCAAAAACGCACAACACCCAAAACAGGTTCTTAACAGAACACACGTTTTTCACTGAAAATGGTTGAAAAAGCGTTTTTTCAACGCTCAAATCAAAGAAGCAATCAACAAAACAAAACTTATAATCCCACACTACACCAAAAAGCACCTAAAACAAATAAAGCCAGTAGCCCCTAAACTAAACGCCGTGCCCAAACTTCACAAAACAGACATCCCAATACGTCCACTAATCAACCACACAAGCGCCCCTTCTCATCTTCTAGCCAAATTCCTCGACATGACTATCCACAACCATATAAAATTTAATAATCATTGTAGCATAAAAAATAGCCTAAATCTAATAGACAAAATAAAAAGGTAAATATCCCACACAATTCCACTTTAGTCTCTTTTGATATATCAAATCTTTATACAAACATCCCCACTCCAGAAACCATCGACATCTTCAAAAATATGCCATTAGACACAAATACACCACATACACGCATTAAAGAAATCATCCACCTCACAAGATTAATCACATCTCAAAATTACTTCACCTACAGTAACACATTCTACAACCAGCAAGATGGACTACCTATGGGCTCCCCCATAGCTAGCATCTTAGCAGAAATATTCATACACCATATTGAACAAAACCACATTTTACACAACAATAAATACTCAGATAACTTAATTTACTGGTACAGATACGTTGACGACATCATAACACTATATAAAGGTAACAAACATATTTCTAAAATACCTTAATTCCATACACCTAAAACTAACATACACCATCGAAAGAGAACAACATAACTCTCTCAACTTCTTAGACCTCACAATTAAACGAACAGACAAACAAACATAGATTCAACATATACCGAAAACCCACTAGTACCAATACTACCATTCACAGCTCCTCAAACCACCCACACCAACATAAACTAGCTGCTTACAAGACCATGATATTCGCCTGCTTAAAACACCGTTAGACAAACAGGAACACTACCAGGAATTAAACACCATAAAATATATACCACAAACTTATGGATACAACCTAACAATGATTGACAAATTATACAACCGCCAAAAAAATAAACCTAATAACCCAAATACAAACACACAACAGGACAATCCCATATCAATACCATACAGTTCATCCAAAACTCACAATGTAACCAACACACTACGAAAATACAACTACAAAATAGCTTACTCCACACACAACACTCTCAACAAACAATTTAAACCCAACAACAAAATCAACAACATTTACAATACCACTGGAGTTTACAAACTAACTTGCAGTTCGTGCCCCAGTTTTTACATAGGCCAGACAGGGAGGTCCTTCTACACACATTACCAAGAACATATAAAAGCACTAAAAAACAATAACTACCAATCAAACTTCGCCGATCATCTCAACTCCATAAAACATGGCTACATAGACATAATTTCTAACCTACAAATTCTTCATAAACGACACAGAAATAACCAACGCTACACAACCGAACAATACGAAATATACAGGCACTTCAAACTACACCCTACACACATACTCAATACACAATTACATTACAACTCACACGCACTTTTTGACATCATAACTCCTAATACACACAAAATATACCCACACCACCAAATATCCCACCCCCACCCTAACCTACGTAAACCTTGAGATCAGTTACGGTCTGAGTTGACAAAGGGACACATCTCCCAAAACGGCCGTCCTCAACAAGCAAAGTAAGTGCTACTATAGGCAAGTTTTAAACATTTGAAAGTGTTTAGTAATTTTTTGGTTTGAATTTTAAGACAAGTATATAAACACAAATTTTATAAATCAATTCCTACATAGGTCAACAAACAAATATTTTATTCTAGTTACTTTTTATTTATTTATTACAGTTAATATAAATAAAGTAACATAATCTATGCCTCAAAACACCTGTTCTACTGCATAACCTAACACAAAATCAGCAGTTTTATAAAATCATATTTTATCACTTATATTGCATATCTTGCCCCTTTTGTAAAAAGTTGTTTGCTTATAAAACTAACATTAATTCATTAAATTTAATTAATGAATTAATATTTGAAAAAAATTGTATTAATCCCTATTGTCATCCAAATATGAAAAAATAAAAAGTATTTTATTAACAATTGAAAATTTGAACAAGTTGTATATAAAGAGAGATTATGAACTAATAGAAGGAATTTAATAAACTTAGCCTTTTAGGTGTTGTAAGTTTTGAAAAATCCAAAAATCTAATTTCAATGGCAAAATTAATTGAAAAATATATGGCAATTGAAAAAATAAGAATTTATAAGAAAAATTCAAATTGATTTTAACTGAAATATATATATTGTGGTCAGTTTGTACAACTATATAATGAAAGCCTCTTCTTTGTTGTAGGCTCTATATATTTTGAATCCATGTGTAAAGTCTTTGGAAAATTTAAATATTTGATACTTTTTTAATTTTGGTCAAAACCTGTTGTTTCTTTAATTAATGAACAAAATACCAAATTTTTTGATATTTTTAAGTTAGTACTGTAACAACACGAAACCTACTCTTAGCCTCAGTATAAGCAGATTTTCGTTTCGATGTAATTATGCTTGTACTTCTTTGGATATTCAAAAATAACAGCGCTAATAGAAAACTTTACCAAACATGAAAAGTGAAGTGTTAGTTGATTTTTGAATGGTTAAAATGTTCAACCTATCCGTATTTAAAGGCAAAACAACAATCTATAGAATGACATCATTCAAGCTCCTCCTTAAAACTCAGGAAAGAAAAACCAATAGTTTGATCCATGACAGTGCTTGTCCTCCTGCAAATACACTAAACAGAATGAACTTCAAATACTTAAGTGAGAAATTATTGGCCAACCTCTTTTCAAACCTAAAAATTTCACTTTTTTTTTTTAAATTGATAGTTTTTTTGGGTAGAAAACAGTTCAACAGTTATTCAGATCTCAAAAAAGTAGTGTCATCATGGCGGCTGATGAGTATAACATTGGTATCGAAAAACTTGTCACAGCTAGAATGGCCTTGACACCTACCAAGACTATATAAAAAGAAATAGATTAAGGTCCTTTAGTGCTGAAAATAAAGTGCCGTATTGATATCTTTTGTTTTTTTCAGTTATAGCAAAACATTCTTTAGTTTATAGATAATCCACATAATTTGCATTAGTCATTAATTTAAGTAATAACTACGAATCCATTTGTAGACTTTTAAAATAGACAACCAAGTAACATTTTCCTTTAAACACCAAGTGTGTCAAATATATATCTCCTTCCTTTCTCCAAATGTTGATTTTTTTTCATCTAAGTCCACACAGATTTCAATTCCATACAATTTTATCTAATTTAACAATTAACTCTAGACAATATTGCCCTTTTGTATGACTACTTTTAACTTTAATCATCTAAAATTTCTGTAGCAGTTTTATTATTTACAAGTGATTGATTTTTTTAGTTAATTTTATGATCTTTAAAAGTTTTTATCTAATTGGGTTTTATCACTTTGAGAAATACTTTAGATAAAACTCATCCTGATTGGCTTTCATTAAGAATTAACATTAATTTTAAACAAATTTTAATTATGTAATAAACGCTAAGTTATGCAACTTCATAAGACCAATATTTACAATTAAAAATATTTTCTTGTTAACTACTCCAAGGCTCCACCACCTCGTAAAACGGATGAGGAACTCCAGGAAGAAGAAGAATTACAACTGGCGCTGGCTTTGTCTCAGTCAGAAGCAGAACAAAAACAAGTAATATTTTTACTTAAGAATTATTTTATATTCTGCTAGCCAAGAAATGATTGTTTTAAGTACAAATATAAAAAAAGTGCTGAAACTCAATTGTCTATTTTAAAAATTATTTTTCTAAGTTGATATTTGGTTTGCTCTGATTCTGAAATTTCTTAATAAACTCTATAACTTTTGGTATTTTTTTATTTGTGGTAAGTCTAAAGAATAGAATATTTTAAGTTGCAAATAGTTATGTTTGTGTGTATTACAATGGAGAATTGATCACTTTGCAACACATGGCTACCGTCATCCCATACTAGCTTCTAAACGTGGCCCACCCTTTTTTCAAACTCTTTACTGTAAGTGCATACTTTCGTAGCTAACTCTCTAAGGTAAATATTGGTTTAACCAAGTTACATTTTAGTATTAAAATTAATTTTATATAAAAAAAAGTTACTAATAATTTTAAAATACATTTTAGTAATATAAAATTCTATAATCAGATAAGCACAGTTGTCTGTCTTGTGTGTGTGTGTGTGCGTGTGTGTGTGTGTGCGTGTGTGTGTGTGTGTGTGTTTGTGTGTGTGTGTGCTACTTTCATAATGTTAGAGCTGTATGAAAATTATTTTGACTGTAGCATTGTTTAAAATTTTTTAATTTGTTTAATTAATTTTAAAAACTTATATTTGTTAGAATATATATTTTTTTAAATCTTTTTGCAATCAATTCATAATTTCCTCTTTTAATAATCTTATATTTAATTTTTGATTTTATTCCAGATAGTCCAGGCAACAAAAAAGTTTAAAGTGGAATGTTTTTAACACAATTTTTGACTTGGTAACTTTGTTTAGACTAGTTGAAGGTGAAAATGTCAAAAGTTCCTCTCCGTAGCCTTTGAGGCAGGTAGCTATTAATATATATTATTGAAGCGAATTTAATGTTCTAGGACCCTCTGGCAGACATTTTTTGTGTGCATAGTTGAAGAGTTATACAGTCAAAAACAGCAAAACGTGTTAGGCAAAAATGTTTTTTTCCAAATTACAGACTTTCAAGAGCGGATATCGTAAAAACTATACAAGATATCAAAAAACTTGACTGAGTAAAACTTGTAGCAAATTTAATTAGCTTCCATTTTGTATATGGTTTCATTTTACTAGGACACATAGTTTCCAAGATTTAAGTGAAAAAAAAACAAAAAATGGGACTTTGAAACCTCCCTTCCTCTTGGCTCTAAGGCTACAGGCAAGGAATTTTAATATATTCATCTCATAACTAGTACAAACAAAGTTACGAAGTCAAAAACTGTGTTCCAAATATTTCCCTCTTTACCTTTTTTTTGAGCGTTTGTAGCCTGCACAGTGTTTGTTCTTTAAGTTTAACTTATTAAGGTTTCACATAAAAATTGTGTTAATGTTATTAAAAAAACTGAATGGCATTTTAGTTAATTTGAAACTGGATGCTATATGCTGATAAAAGCAAGTGGTGTCAAGACCATTTGAACATATTATATCATTAATTAAATTTTAAAAGAATAAACATGTTTACATAAAATAAATTATTTCATAATTTGCCATAACATGTTTAAAGTCAGCAGTGAATGTGTTAAAGGCATTATAGGCTGTGTCAGTTGATATAGTTTTCATATTGATGACTTTAGAGATACATTTCCTCAATTAAGTCATATCGGTTATTATTATTACATTATGAATTTATTGCATATATTATCAATGCAAAATCTATTACCAGATTTTATCTGATTTTCTGTTTGAGGTCTCGCATATTTTAATTTTATATTGTTTTGATTAGTTTCAGAAAGGCAGAGTTTCTGGGCTGGCATCTTCAGGATATACAAAAACTTATTCTCCACCTCCTGCTGTAAGTATATTAGAATATAGAAAAGAATCATAATAATTTTGCAAATTACTTACAATTCTGCTTCCTTCCTTCGTACAGCAGGTTCTACTATAAATTTGACAGAGTGTGCATCAAAATTCCAGTTTACTGATAAATTCTTTATATTAAGGTATTTTTAATGTCTGTTATGAGCTCGATTTTCTGGAAAAAAATATAATTGTTCTTATCTTTATTTAAGGATTGCTTATTATTAGGGATGGGCTGATTCCGATTCTCGATTCCAGGAATCGTTGATACTCGATTCTTCATTCATTAAAGTGTCGATTCCGATTCCTATTTTGTTAACTATTAAAATATGTGTGTGGAGTAATTTACTGGAAAAATAATTAATTACCAACTATGTCTCATTTATGTATTAGTTGATTTGAATGAATTAAATGATTAAAGTAAATGAAAATATAACGAAAATATTATTATTTATGAAGCAACAACAATCAAGATTGTAACCATTTCTGGTCGTTTGACATCGCTCGTCTCTCTCTCTTTCACACACACACACGCACTAGAGCGGGCTCGATACTCCCCTCTCTCTCTCTCTCTCTCTCTCTCTCTCTTTCCCCCCCCCCCACGTGTCTTACTGCCACTGATTCATAGATGTCAGAACAAAACACACAAAACGTAAGTAAGTAAGTAAAATGACTATTACTAAAGTTACAGTGATTTCATATCCTGCTCTATTTTATAAATTTTTCTATTTAGCAAACGTATTTATCCAGTAATAAATATTTTTATTTTACTAAGAATATAAATAAGTTGTCATTTCTAGTGATATACAAATCGCCTTCACATGATCCATTGACAGTTGGCATTACTTTTCTGCTAAAGTGAATACAACATCGTGGTATCGCGCCCACCATTCTATTGCGTTGTGGTTTTGTCTCAACGTTTGGTGATTGACCAGTTTTAAGAATTTTAAGTTATGTATAACTACTTTTTATCGTGGTTGAGGTGTTATCGGTTACAGATTAAGTGTCAGTTTTGTTATCTTTAAATTTATTTTAATTGCCTAATTTTATTCATTTTTGTTTTAAGGTATTAGGCTACTAACATGAGTTTAAAAGATAAAAAAAGTTATCTGTGGTTTTTTTACGATCTAGAGTCGGAAGAAAGTGCTAAAGCAAGATGTACATTTTGTAAAAACTAATTTTAAGGGGTGGAAAATCACATAATACATCAAATATGAAAAAGCACTTAACAACATTCATTTTGCCCAAATTTATCAACAAAAAAGATCTATACTTGAAGAAACTTTATCCTCAGACACAGGACCTACAAGTGATAGTCGGTTAAAAATCAATTGCGATTGAGGAATAATTACAAAATAGGCCTGAATCAGTTGCACTTGTTCCAGACACCTGCAGAAAAAAGGTCCCACAAGATGTAGAGAAGGTAGGCCTTACTAATCCAGAATGTTGAGGAAGAAGGTACCCCAGGGGAATTGACAGTAGAAGAAGAAGTAAACAATTATGTGGGGGAACCATTAGCCAGTCCAGATTGTGATATTGGGAAGTATTGGGCGATACAAAGTGCCAAATACCCTTATTTGAGTGCAATGGCAATAAAATACCTGTCTGCCCCACTCCCTACAGTGTTTTCTGAAAAACCTTTCTCAACTTCAGCAGTTATGTGACAAGCGGCGAAACCGGCTTGACAAACAACGTGTTCAAATGCTTGTGTTTTTGAACAGAAATGTACATTACCTGCCTGACTTTTAAATATTAAAAACTACCCTTTTTTTATTAATTTTTTACTTTTTATGTTGTTTGTTTGTTTTTAATTTTTGTTTTGTTTTGAGAGACAATGTAAATAGGCTTAGGTATTTTTTCAAACTTCATAAAATAGTTTAAATTTCACATTTTTAACTTTAAAATAAGTCATTACTTTTATCTGATATGTTTTTATGCTTTTAAAAATTCCTATTGATAAATCAAGGTTGAAGATTTTGTGTAGCCTATTACATTAAAACAGAACTTTTAAAAGATTTTGCCATATGACCAAGATGTTAACTAAATTAATTATTAGAGACTTAGCATGTAAGCTAATATAACTTGAAAGAATCGAGAATCGACTAAAGAATCGAGAATCGAAAGGAAAATTTTAGAATCGGAATCGAAAATTTTAGGAATCGGCCCATCCCTACTTATTATTCTTCCTTTATCTCCTCTATTATTCTCTATCTATGACAGAAATAAAGTGTAATTAAATGAATGTTATTGTTTATTTAACCTCTACAGATGTCCTCTTTTTTTCTGGGTCTTGTTTTCAAAACTGCCCCCTCACATCCAGTGGGCTATCCTTGGTAAATATCTTGTTGATTTTGGGTAATCATTTTACAAAACTTGGTTGGTCAAAACGTTTTCACTGTTATTCATCATGAAATTCACTAAGTCTGGCATTTTATATTTACAGATTTTACAGGTCGATGTGGTATTTATTTTGATATTTGACATGTAGCTCAAATATCCTAACACTTCCATATCACATCTTGCACTATTTTAGGCTTTTTACCACATCTTTCGTCTCATATCTTCTGGAGCTCAACAAAACATGTTTTACCTCGTTGATGATTTTGATAGAAGTGCCTCTTTCTTTTTTAAAATGTTCATTGTCCCTGTGGAAACCCTGTTGCGTAAATTAACCTATTAGAGCATTGATAGAATTAGCAACGAGTTTGTTATTTTCTGCTTCTATTTTCTTCAATTATTTTGTTTTGATTTTTATAAGAGCCTTTTACTTTATAAGATGTTTTGATTTCAATTTCAAATTTTGATAAAACAATTTATTTATTTATATTTTTCTAAATTTATTTATTTCGTTGTCTTATTTTAGCAGATCGTGATTGCAGAACCTTTTTTGCCCCTGTTGAAAGATTTTTAAACAACCTGGTTCTCGCAACTTCTATCCTAATGTAGCTTTATATTTTTAGAGCCTATTTTGAGGCTATGAATTTTAGGTTAATTTTGTTTTAACATATTTTAAAATTATGATTTATTAAATTTAGGCCTAGTCTATCCTACATCCATTTATTTGGTCTTATTTTATTATTATTTGTTTTACTTATTTAAAATTCTTGCATATCTAGGTGCTTTGGCCTAAATGGCTATTCTTTACAATTACCCATATTTTTGCGTGGTTCAATTTGGCTGTTGTAGGATATCTAATACGGTGAAAAAGAAATATTCTGAACATATTAATGAAACATTTTTAGATTTTCAACTAAATAAATCTTGAAACACTGTAAAATGAAACTATATCCCATCCTAACATTGGTCTATTACATTAGGCATGCCCACAACACTGTATCCTGTTTGTGACTGACCTCGATCTTATACTGTAGTAAGATGGAGTGATAATATTCTTGGCAAGGCGACTTCTCATTAACAAATACCTTAATGTAATGAATTTTGTATGGGGATAATCAATTTCTATATACAGAAGTTGAACTGTATTTAGTAAAAAAATTTTATATTTAAAATAATGTTTTAATTTTTTTCAGTAGTTACATTTTTATTAAAGTTATCTGGCTTACTTTTTTATTCAATATTCGTGTGGTGATAACAAATTTAAAATTTTGTGTCATGGTGCTTCAAGGCAAGAGAGAGCAGTCCGGCTACAGAAGAGGTTGATCCAGAACTTGCTAGATACTTAAACCGTTCATACTGGGAGAACAGGCAACAAAATGAAGATGACAGTAGTCCTTCAGCTCCTGCTAACTTGACCAGCCCCATGCCTCAGTCAGTTAGCAAGCAGGTAATACCTGTGCCTGTAAAGTTTTTTTAAACATTTTAAAAAGTATTTGAAGAAAAGTTAGTATTTATTTGTGATTTCATGAATAAGTACCTTTTTTTATGTTTCTGTATATATTTAGGAGTGTCAATTAATTATGACACTGTAGGTACAAGTAAAAAGATAACCATATAACAAAGTTGAAAGTTGTTGAATTTACTTCATAGTTTAAAAGGTTGGCATTTTGTAAATTATGGTAAATTCTGTATGAGTAATTTTTTTAAATTTTTGTATTTGACCCACTCATTACTTTTAGACATTTATATTGTTTTTTCTAATATTTTCTAATTATTTTTATATATTATAATATTTTTATAATTTTATTTACATTGTATTCAATAACATACTGTGGAATTTGATTTGAATAATTTTGTTTTGGTAGATTGCACAATGTCTATTCCATTGATTAGGAGAATACTTTTAACCCCCACAGTATGTATATGCCCTATTTTTAAAAAAACAGCCACCTTAACATTCTAGTTGCATTACAGAGTTACCTCCAGGTAGCAGATAGATATCCATCTTCAAACCAGTTGAAAGCTGGTCTACCTCAAGTTAGCTTGCCAAATTGGCAATGATTTTCCGTTATTCTCATTACCAGGGGACCATTGTGCCTTTTCTTTAGTCCTCTTTAATACCATCTACATTTCAATACGATAAAGGGATGTAACAGGTAGTCATTTCTTTATGATCTTGTAGAGTGTAGGTCTACTTAGGTATGTGCCCCTGGACAAATGATAGCATGATCTCTCCCTATATCTTCTAACAGTTGGAGGATATCCCTATCTATATTACCAGCCTTTACCTATCGTTCTTAGGCAATAATAGTCATATTGGCTAATCACTATGAAACTACAAAACACACCCACTGCAACGTCCCTCCACCTTCTACCCACTACTTATTCTTCACTATCGTAACGTTAATGGTGTTACAGAGTTGTTACTTTTTATTATTTTAAATCGCGCATGCGTATCACTGTTGCGCTCTCGGGCTCAAATAGCCTCGAGCGTTCTTAAATTTTGTCTTGTGTTCACCCGTTATATGCCACACCTAAACGCAAGCCAATTCCCCCTGACTCCTACCTTAAAGTTTATATGACCCCCCCCCCCTAAAATGGTCAACATGTTTTGTTGGGTCTTTTTATAGTCATACTTGTCAGTAAAGTAGTCAGCTGGAAAGAATCATTATTAATATTAACACACAAAATTTTCAAAGAATCTTACCATCTTACAAGATCTGTAGGCACAGCAAGGAGATGTGCATAATATGATCATGTTTAAGATACCTTTTTTAAAGGCTCCTGTGTTCTTTAAACATGATCTGCCAGTAGACTTGTCTCTGGACTTCAATACAAAAATCCAACTAATTTTTAGAATAGCTCAATAAATTGGTTCTCAGGAGAGAACTCGTTTGAAGAAACATTAGGTTCTGAATTTTATATATTTATTAATTAATGAAATTTAATTAAAACTGTACTTTGATTTTATATTATAATCATTATTTATCAGTTGGAAAAAACTAAAAGTTTTATTGGTTGTTCAACACAGGATAAATTTAAATACCATTAAGTTTTTATAATGCATTTAACTACTGGTTTTTAAAATAAAAATAAAAATATTTTCAACTAAAATACATTTGACTCTCTCTTTACTATTTCTTTGTTTTCATTGAAATCACAAATAATCATTTAAATTTTTTTTATATTTTATATATTTAATTTCGACATTATATATATATATATATATATATATTTTTAGGTTAGTTTTGGTTGGTAAAGATTATTTAGATTTTTTGGACTAGGAGACTGGCAGACTTACCTTGGTAAGAGTCCACACTGTAGTCTTGAAATAGAAACACATAAAAGCACTTAAACAATGATATATTTCAACCACACAGTGGTCTTTGTCAATCGAAGAGAAAACACAAAAAGAAATATGAGAGAATGAAATAAAATAAATACAAGTTGTAATCACAGATTGTGTAGAGTAGAAATCAGATGTCACAGATGCACAGATTAAAGATATATATATATATATATATATATATATATATATATATATATATATATATATATATATTGTAACATTTATAGAATGGGCTATATAATATTATTTAAGAATTGGGAGAATATATTAGAAATAACTCACACAAAATTTAAAAAAGAAATTCATTAAAAGATTGATTAGATTAAATAGAAACTAATTTTAGGTAAAAGCCTAGAAAGGTTATAAAACGGTTGTAACATATAAATAAGATATTTGAACTGTAAATACATAAAGAAATTTGTTGTATCAAATAAAATTCAAAACAAGATAATCTAATAATAGTTATGTGTAAACAAAATTGTAAATATTAGTAACATAGGGCATAAGTAATTACTTGAAGGAAAAGTGAAAAACGATTGTAAACAATGAAAGGTTATGTTCTTTGAATCCAGTCAAAACACACACATTTCGAAATATTTACAAAAGTAAAACACAAAGACACTTCACACACTAATAATAGTAATTAAATAAACACTGGAAGGTTGGTTAAGGATCGGAAAATTGAAACAGTATGTTAACAAAATTAAAACTGGTGAAAATAGTTCGTTGACATTAACAGATGTGAAAGTAAAGAAATAGGTCAAGTGTGCAGTCGACTATAGTGAGAAGAAATTGAACTAAATTATAATCCATATGTTTTTTTTTAAGAAGAAGGAGGCCGCCATATTTGTAACATTTTAAAAAGAAAATCTAAGGACGCGTAGTTAGAGTCATTCTGGCGTGGGACGCCGCGTAAGGTAGCGAATCTGCCAGGACCAGTCAAAATTCTATTGATTAGAAACTTCGTCAAAATTATACAGTTTTGTGAGGAAACTTGGCCAGATTAAACAGGAATAAGAAAATTAAAAGATATAGTACAGTGAAAATATAATTTGAAAGAACTAAAACGAATTTAAGTGTGTAAAAAAGTGAAATTTAAAGAGAACGGAATTCTACGTGTGAGCAAGCAGCCATTCGCCGTTATTTGATAAGTTAAGTACATAGCGATATAAAAAAATAAACTTTAGTGGACTCTTAGGATAATAGGGAAGTTTAATTTTGTACATTAGAATATCTTGTGATTAATAGTAATAAAAACTTAATCCAGTTCAAATAGTTTCGCCTTTTTGCTTATTCAAAATTAAAGTATTTCCATCCGGAAAATATTTATTAAAGCTAATTTCAAAATTTAATATTGTTTGTTCAAAATTTATTTAATTAACCTAAGAATTAAAAAAATATAGCCCATGCTATAACCCCGAGATACTAAGAGATCGTAAAATTAGCCAAGGGTATTAAAATTGTGTAACTATAAAAGCAAAAGAAATAAGAGTTAAACGGAGTTTGTTAAAACTTGTTAAGTTGTAAATTATTGTTCTGTTTTATGTTTAAATGTTGAAATAAAATTGTGATAATAAATGTTAATGGATTGTTCCTGAGTTGTTTGTGTTTTAACTAGAAATAGATATCATCATTCAAATAAATATTTAATAATAAAAATAATAATAATAAACATAGTTGTATTGCGTTTTATAAAAACATTACAATATATATATATATATATATATATATATATATATATATATATATATATTGTTTCCATGAGCATATGAGTGATTATAGTTTATATAAGTCTGTCAAGGGAAAAGAGATAAGGCTATTAGGGAAAAAAAAGGTATAGCAGTCATCAAAAGTTGTGATGTTGTGACTCGCAGCATGTTGAGCTGTTGGTCTATCCATATTCATAATTTTAACATCATGTCTGTGGCCATTCATTCTGATATTCAAACCATCCGTGGTCAGGCCTATGTACTGTGCTGAGCAAAGTTTACATTGTAGCTGGTATATGACATTTTTCGATGTACAATTATGATGACCCTGTATTTTGAAGACCATTTTTGTTGTTTGGCTGTTGAAACTATTTGCTGAGGGGTGTATTGGGCACGTCATGCATCTAGGTCTATTGCATGGGAAGGACCCATGAGGAAGTTTGTGTGGTTTCTCTGCATCAGGGTCTGGTAGTTTAGGATGTACTAGGATGTTTTTCAAGTTGGGAGGTTGCTTGTACCAAATTTGCGGTGGATCGGTGAAAAGATTTTTGGTGTGGTCGGAAGCTTGAAGAATTTTGAAGCCATCTTTCAATATCTTGTTGAGTTTATGTAGACCAGGATGGTAGTCTGTTATTAAAGACAGTTTATTTTGTTCTGTTTGTGGTTTATGGTGAACCGAGGATTGTGCTGAATGAATTTGGTTTTCAATGAGTTTTTTTGGTTATCCTCTTCTCTTGAAGGCTGTTGATATCTTTCTATTAAAATCTTCCAATTCCCTATCATTCGAACAGATTCTCTTACCCCTGATTGCTTGACTGTATGGAATGGATCGTTTTATGTTTATTTGGTGGTTGCTGTCAAAATGGAGATATTGTTTGTGGTTTGTCGGTTTGATGTGAATTCCTGTGTTGATATTTCCATTCTGGAGTGTTACCTCTACATCCAAAAAGGTGATGGCTGTTGTAGATTTCTCCCAGGTAAATTGAAGTGTGGAGAATTGTGTCAGGCTGTCTAAAAATGCCTCAAGTGTTGAAGCACCCTGTGACCAAATTAGGAAGATGTCATCTATATATCTATACCAACATAATGGCTGGTGTGTTTGTGTCTTTAGAAAACTTTCTTCCAACAATCCCATGTACAGATTTGCGTATGATGGTGCCATTCAGGTGCCCATTGCTGTTCCCTTTATTTGAAGGTAGTTCCTTCCCTCAAACTGAAAGTTTTTCTCGAGGATGAACCTGGTCAGGTTCACAAGAAAAGGTGTAGTGGGAGAAGGCTTGCCTGGGCGTTTGTTTAGAAAATTCTCTATTGCAGATAGGCCGTGTGCATGAGGGATGTTGGTATAGAGAGAGGTGACATCTATGGTGATTCATATGGTGATGCAAAGCATCACCGATATAAATTTCACTAAAAATCTGAAGACTAACCCTAACCTTACCAAATTAGAAAAAGCGGCAATATTTTCGTTGAAAAACAATAAAGATATTATGATTCTTCCAGCAGATAAAGGTTCAACCACTGTCATTATGAACAAAGAAGACTACATCAAAGAAACAAATAAGCAACTGTCAGACATCACAACGTACAAAATACTTACAGATAACCCCACTACAGAATTCAACAATTTACTCTCGGACCTACTCAAATATACAGCTCCTGAACAAAATATTTCGGAAACATCTCTAAAATTATTATATAATGAAAACCCCTCTACTCCTCAATTCTATATATTACCAAAGATCCACAAAAACATAATCCCTCCACCTGGTAGACCAATAATTGCTGGCTGCAATTCAGTAACGGAAAGAATTTCAGCTTTCCTCGACTCACACCTTCAACCCTTAGTAAAGAACCTTCCATCACATACCCAGGACACTAATCATTTCATAGATCGACTCTCACAAATATCTGTACCTCTACCCCCGGTAACTATTTTGGTCACGATAGATGTCACCTCTCTCTATACCAACATCCCTCATGCACACGGCCTATCTGCAATAGAGAATTTTCTAAACAAACGCCCAGGCAAGCCTTCTCCCACTACACCTTTTCTTGTGAACCTGACCAGGTTCATCCTCGAGAAGAACAACTTTCAGTTTGAGGGAAGGAACTACCTTCAAATAAAGGGAACAGCAATGGGCACCAGAATGGCACCATCATACGCAAATCTGTACATGGGATTGATGGAAGAAAGTTTTCTAAAGACACAAACACACCAGCCATTATGTTGGTATAGATATACAGATGACATCTTCCTAATTTGGACACAGGGTGCTTCAACACTTGAGGCATTTTTAGACAGCCTGACACAATTCTCCACACTTCAATTTACCTGGGAGAAATCTACAACAGCCATCACCTTTTTGGATGTAGAGGTAACACTCCAGAATGGAAATATCAACACAGGAATTCACATCAAACCGACAAACCACTTACAATATCTCCATTTCGACAGCAACCACCCAATAAACATAAAACGATCCATTCCATACAGTCAAGCAATCAGGGGTAAGAGAATCTGTTCGAATGATAGGGAATTGGAAGATTTTAATAGAAAGATATCAACAGCCTTCCAGAGAAGAGGATACCCAAAAAAACTCATTGAAAACCAAATTCATTCAGCACAATCCTCGGTTCACCATAAACCACAAACAGAACAAAATAAACTGTCTTTAATAACAGACTACCATCCTGGTCTACATAAACTCAACAAGATATTGAAAGATGGCTTCAAAATTCTTCAAGCTTCCGACCACACCAAAAATCTTTTCACCGATCCACCGCAAATTTGGTACAAGCAACCTCCCAACTTGAAAAACATCCTAGTACATCCTAAACTACCAGACCCTGATGCAGAGAAACCACACAAACTTCCTCATGGCTCCTTCCCATGCAATAGACCTAGATGTAAGACGTGCCCAATACACCCCTCAGCAAATAGTTTCAACAGCCAAACAACAAAAATGGTCTTCAAAATACAGGGTCATCATAATTGTACATCGAAAAATGTCATATACCAGCTGCAATTTAAACTTTGCTCGGCACAGTACATAGGCCTGACCACGGATGGTTTGAATATCAGAATGAATGGCCACAGACATGATGTTAAAATTATGAATATGGATAGACCAACAGCTCAACATGCTGCGAGTCACAACATCACAACTTTTGATGACTGCTATACCACAAAAATAATTAAATCACTCCCCCCTGATTGCAATCCCTCAGAACTGAGAAGGTGGGAACTATCATACAGTGGTATACCAAATCCAGAGAATCCCCTAACCTCAACATCAGATAAACCCAGTCATTTTTTTTCTCCCTAATAGCCTTATCTCTTTTCCCTTGACAGACTTATATAAACTATAATCACTCATATGCTCATGGAAACAATATATATATATATATATATATATATATATATATATATATATATATATTTATATATATATTTAATCTGTGCTTTTGTGACATCTGATTTCTACTCTACACAATCTGTGATTACAACTTGTATTTATTTTATTTCATTCTCTCATATTTCTTTTTGTGTTTTCTCTTCGATTGACAAAGACCACTGTGTGGTTGAAATATATCATTGTTTAAGTGCTTTTATGTGTTTCTATTTCAAGACTACAGTGTGGACTCTTACCAAGGTAAGTCTGTCAGTCTTCTAGTCAAAAAAATCTATATATATATATATATATATTATAAAGATTCTTCTGTTAAGCAATACAACTGGGTTTTTCTATTTAATATTTATTTTAATGATGATATTTAATTTCTATTTTTAAAACCAAAAAACTACTCAGGAACAATTCATAATTCTTTATTATAACAATTTTTATTTCAACATTTAAACAATACACAGAACAAAAATAAACTTAACAAATTTTAACACAATATACTAAACTCACTTTCTTTGATTTTTAGTTACAAATTTTCATACCCTAGGCTATTTTTAAGATCTCTTAATATCTCGGGGTTTATAGGCATGGGCTATATTTTTAACTCTTTTGTTAATTAAATAAATTTTGAAAAACAATATTAAATTTTGAAATTAGTTTTAATAAATATTTTATTCATTCCAACGATGCTTCAACATTTATCACCATAGATTCATATTTATTTTTATTCAATATTCGACGAAGTTACTAATAAATTAGCGTAGATATAGTTACCATCCCTTAAAACTTATCTCCTGCTAACGTTTTCTTATACACATAGTCACCTACAGTTTATTCATATTGCTTCCTTTACCTATATTTAATATCTCCCTTCCTATTTTATTTATTTATTTTTTTTTTTTATTTTCCAATATCCAGTTCTCCTGGATACATGTCATATTACTGCCTGTGTCTATTAATGCCTGTAAACTTGTTTCCTCTATTTAGTTTCTATTCCTGGGTTTCTTATTGTCTTAGTTTTCCGACTGACTGTGGGCACCATGCTCTTTTCTTGTCCCCACGCCTGTCCTTGCCTTAACACCGTTTACATCTCCATTGTATCTCTCATCTGCTTCATAAGTTCTATTTTCTCTGTTATTCTCATATTTAAATTCCATCTCCCATTTTCCAAACTCGAGTTGTGCCTCCACATTCATTAACATATCCGTACCTCTGATAAATTTTCTCAATAAGCCTTGTACTACTAAGCATTGAGACGGATATTTAACTCCTCCTATTTCTCCTATTACCATTTTCATTTTATTAAGCTTTTCAATCTTCTTATTTGTTGCGGTTTGAATTGTTAAATTTTTTATTTGCCATATTTCTAATTTTCCTATTTTATTTCTATCTCCTAACCTTCCCTGCTCTCCTAATATTTTCTCCCTTACATCTTCGACTTTCCTAAAACTCTCATCTGTTATCTCTCTTTCCCCCTTCACCTTTAATTTTAACTCTCCTAACTCTTCTGTGTTTTTCTTTGTTACATTTTCTACTTTCTCTACCTCTTTTTTATTAATTTCTATCTCATCAGCTATTATTTCTTTTGTTTCCTCAAAATTTGTCTTAATCTTCTCCTCTAATTCTCTATCTTTCTCCTCTAAGTCTCTTCTCACATCCTCTATTACAGTATTATTCTCTGTCCTCCACTGTCGCCTCATATCCTTCATTTTCTCTATTATTTCGTCTATCTTATCTAATTTTTTCATCTTTACACTCATTTCCATTAAAATCCTCATCATATCCCTTAAATCTACATTCTCATTATTTCCCAGTTCCTGTTGGGTTTGCATAGGTGGTAGTCCCCTATCTTCCTCTACCTCAATGTTTCCTATTGGCATATCTGTGCCTTCCATTTCTACTTCCTGCCCTTCCAAGCTTGTCCCTTTTTCCGGTTTTTTAAGCTTTATCTCTCCGCAAATTGTACAATTCTCTTTCATCAGACATATTTTTTCTTTTTTTTAAGCTATTAGTAAACTTATTTTACAAAAATAAACAATTTATATATATACTATAAACCTAGCCTTGACTCTATTCAACTCAGTATTTAATTTTACAAAATTTTTCTAAATCTATTTCCAGTTCAAATGTTTTTCATATAAAAAGTTCTAAATTAATTTTGTTTCAAAATCTCTCTAAATAAATTTTATCTCTTATTTTATCGAGCTCCCACGTTGTCGCGCCAATTATAACATATTTATAAAAAAGACGCAATGGGGTTTATTATTATTATTTTATTGAATGATATTTAATTTCTATTTAAACAAAAAAAACTCAGAAATATTTTACATTCTTTATTATAACAATTTTTATTTCAACATTTAAACAACACACAGAACAAAAATAAACTTAACAAATTTTTACACAATATACTAAACTCACTTTCTTTGATTTTTAGTTACAAATTTTCATACCCTAGGCTATTTTTAAGATCTCTTAATATCTCGGGGTTTATAGGCATGGGCTATATTTTTAACTCTTTTGTTAATTAAATAAATTTTGAAAAACAATATTAAATTTTGAAATTAGTTTTAATAAATATTTTCCTGATGGAAAAACTTTAATTTGGAATAAGCAAAAAAAGGCGAAACTATTTGAACTGGATTATGATTCTTATTACTAACTATTAATTAATCACAAGATATTCTAATAATGTACAAGTTTAAACTTCCCTATTATCTTAAAAGTCCACTAAAGTTTATTTTTATAGCGCTATATACTCAACTTAATAAATATCGGCGAATGGCTGCTTGCTCACACGTAGAATTCCGTTCTCTTTAAATTTTATATTTTACACACTTAAATTCGTTTTAGTTCCTTCAAATTATATTACCACTGTACTTTATCTTTAAATTCACTTATCCTTATTTAAAATTGCCAAGTTTCTTCACAAATCTGTATAATTTTGACGGCTTTCTTCAAAAGGAATTTTGACTGGTCATGGCAAGTCCCATCTCGTAGCGTCCCCACGCTATAACTAAAACTCACGCGTCCTTCGTCTTTCTTTTAATATTTTACAAATATGGCGGCCTCCTTCTTCAAAAAGAAATCATATGGCTTTAATTTAACGAAGTTCCGTTCCTTCCCACTAGAGTCGACTGCCCACTTGACCTACTTCCATTTGTTTTTTTTACAGCTGATGCGTCCACAACGAGATTGTTTACAATGGCATTTTAATTTGGTTAAACTTACTGTTTCAATTTTCCGATCCTTAATAAACCTTCCAGTGTTTATTTAATTACTCTTATTAGTGTGTGAAGTGTCTTTGCTTTTTACTTTTGTAATAATTCCGAATTGTGTGTGATTTTGCTTGGACTTTCACAAACATAACCTTTCAATTTTTTGTTTACAATCGCGTTTTTACTTTCTCCTTCAAGTAATTACTTATGCCCTATGTTACTAATATTTACAATTTTGTTTAAATATAATTATTATTATTAGATTATCTTGTTTTTAATTTTATTTGATACAACAAATTTCCTTATGCATTTACATACAGTTCAAATATCTTGTTTATATGTTACAACCGTTTTATAACCTTTCTAGGCTTTTACCTAAAATTAGTTTCAATTTAATCTAACCAATCTTTTAATGAATTTCTTTTTAAATTTTGTGTGAGTTATTTTTAATCTATTTTTCCAATTCTTAAAGAACATTATATAGCCCATTCTATAAATGTTACAATATATATATATATATATATATATATATATATATATATATATATATAGATTTTTTGGACTAGGAGACTGACAGACTTACCTTGGTAAGAGTCCACTCTGTAGTCTTGAAATAGAAACACATAAAAGCACTTAACCAATGATATATTTCAACCACACAGCGGTCTTTGTCAATCAAAGAGAAAACACAAAAAGAAATATGAGAGAATGAAATAAAATAATTATAGATTGTAATCACAGATTGTGTCTGTGTGTATATATATATATATATATATATATATATATATATATATATATATATATATATATGTATATATATATATATATATATATATATATATATATATATATATATATATATATATGAAGTTAATATATTACTATTGTAAGTAATTTTATCCACCATTAAGTGCAATAATTTTACCTTGAGTGATGAGGCACCTTTCGGTCATTTGACCATTGTCGAATCACTCCAATGAGTGATTCGACAATGATTAAATGACCGAAAGGTGCCTCATCACTCAAGGTAAAATTATTGCACTTAATGGTGGATAAAATTACTTACAATAGTAATATATTAACTTCATAAAGTCAGTGCAACGGAAAAACAATGGATAACGTTAAATATCAAGAATATATATATATATATATTTATAGGTTAGTTTTGGTTGGTAAAGATTATTTAGATTTTTTGGACTAGGAGACTGACAGACTTACCTTGGTAAGAGTCCACACTGTAGTCTTGAAATAGAAACACATAAAAGCACTTAAACAATGATATATTTCAACCACACAGTGGTCTTTGTCAATCGAAGAGAAAACACAAAAAGAAATATGAGAGAATGAAATAAAATAAATACAAGTTGTAATCACAGATTGTGTAGAGTAGAAATCAGATGTCACAGATGCACAGATTAAAGATATATATATGTATATTGTTTCCATGAGCATATGAGTGATTATAGTTTATATAAGTCTGTCAGGGGAAAAGAGATAAGGCTATTAGGAAAAAAAAAAAAAAAAAAAAAAAAAATTTAAATAAATAAATAAATAAAAATGAATGGGTTTATCTGATGGATAGCTCATGATTGGATAGCTCATGGAAACAATATATATATATATATATATATATATATATATATATATATATATATATATATATATATATATATATATATATCTTTAATCTGTGCATCTGTGACATCTGATTTCTACTCTACACAATCTGTGATTACAACTTGTATTTATTTTATTTCATTCTCTCATATTTCTTTTTGTGTTTTCTCTTCGATTGACAAAGACCACTGTGTGGTTGAAATATATCATTGTTTAAGTGCTTTTATGTGTTTCTATTTCAAGACTACAGTGTGGACTCTTACCAAGGTAAGTCTGTCAGTCTCCTAGTCCAAAAAATCTATATATATATATATATATATATATATATATATATATATATATATATATATATATATATATATATATATATATATATATATATAATTCATTAACTATATTTACATATTTGAACAAAAATGATTTCCTAATTTAACATAATAAAAAATTGTTTATCCTCTGATTTCAAGATTGAATTGGTAAATTTTGCATTTTATAACAATTAATTTTAATTGTTTTAAAATTGGTATAATTCTATAATTCTGGTCTTCTTGAAAATGATTGGCTTATGGCCAAAACCACTTCGTGAATTTAATATTTATTATTTGAACAAAAATTATTTCTTAATTTAACATAATAAAAAATTGTTTATCCTCTGATTTCAAGATTGAATTGGTAAATTTTGCATTTTATAACAATTAATTTTAAAATTGGTATAATTCTATAATTCTGGTCTTCTTGAAAATGATTGGCTTATGGCCAAAACCACTTCGTGAATTTAATATTTATTATTCATTATTTAAGCATTTTTATTATACAAATTAATTTTACTGAACTTAACATTTATTTAAAATTCAACATAGAGTGAAGTCATTGTTTAATTGTTATTGATAATTTTGAATTTAATATTTTTAACTTACTTAATTTGACATTATTCAATAAAATAGAGAAAAAGACTTGCCAAGTTTTTCCCTGCCGGTCCTAGAGTCCTCTCGTCTGGATTCCAGGTCCCTGGACATCGGAAGTTCCTATCCCTGGTCAGTCGATGGAAGTCCTTCTCCATTTTCACGTCCCGGAGTCTGAGTCTGAAGCCCTCGTCCATGGATGGAAGTAGACAGCGGAAACGTGGTGGTTTCGTTCCATCTGGCCTATGGTGGTTGTCCTAGGCGCTGATCAACATTACGACCGTTAGCACCTCGTATTAAAATTTTTTACAGACAACTTTACAGGTCCCTAAGTTCCTGTATTTATTGCGGCTATGTAACCCCTCTCCGCCCGCTCTAAGCTCGTTGCTATCTCCGTGCTTTTTTTCCTGTACAGGCGGGTTGGACAACGTATTCAATTCAACCTGCATAATTTTGTTATCTGTTTTAGAACACTGAAAAATGTCTATTATTTTAAAATGGCTGTAACTTTTTTGTTATTTAAGTTTTTTAAATTTAGTTTTCACTATTGTTCATTTTGGATTTTGCTGGTCATTTCAAAATGTCAGTGATAGTTCTACGTAGCCTTGTTCTCGTTATTATTTTTCGGCACTTAGAAAATTTTCACTGCACTCCCATTTTGCAAATTTAGTTGTTATTACAGTTTCATTTTATTTTAATTTTTAATTTGTCTTAATAATACTTATTCAAGATTTTACTGTCTTCTTCACTCTTTACAACGTTTCATTATACAATAAATTAAAACCTTATTATTTAATTATTAAATTTGTTACTCAAATTTTTGAAATTGTTAATTTCTTAATTTGAACGGTGATTCAGACCGTTTCAACACACACTTGACCACTGTCGAATCACTGATTATGTTTCTCTATATTTCTGATGTGAATGTTCGGTCCGTGATGTTGGTATTTGTTGACGTCATACATATTTCTTCTTGAGCCACATGTATAATGTTTTTGAATAGTACGTCGTCTGCATATTTTGTCTGTAGGTTCATTAAATTGTTATGTATGTTTTTATAAATGTGGTATTTTTCTAGTGAGTTTAATTCTATTGGGTTATTATTTATTTCAAGTATGATTAGGTTATTTTCGTAATTTGTTATTTCATGTTTATGTGTTATTAGGTGTGCTGCAACATTTGATGCGTTTGTATTTTTATTTTTGAATGCTCTGTAATGTTATTCAAATCTTATTTTAAATGATCTTGTTGTTTTTCCTATGTAAAATGTATTGCAGTCGTTACATGTAATTTTGTAAATTCCTTTGAACAAATAATAATTAAACCTATACTAAACACACATAATATTTTACTATGGACAAGGTACGTAAACGATATACTTGTAATATACCAACCTACCATTCACAACGAACACATCATAATACTAAACAAATTAAATACATACAACGAAAACATACAATTCACCTTCGAAACAGAAACAAACCATTACACAATTTTACAGCTATCTAACACTGGCTAAGGAATTTGGAAAAAAATCTGTGAAGACCACTCGACTTGTTCATTCGTTGCACCCTAGTTCTGGTTGACTAATCGCTGACACAGTCATTATGTTAAATATTTTGTTATTAATAAATTATCTCAAAATCTAGTGCTGTGAGACCTACTTTGAAAATGAGCTGAATGACCATATTTTTATACTTTATTTTACTATATTTTTAAATAATTCATTTGGTAGATCTTATCTTTATTTAAAACATTCAATGAAAACTAAAAAAAATTAATGTAAATACATAATTTTATGAATTACTTATATATTATTTCGGGTACACCAAAAACTAGCATTTATCTTTCTTGAGTACATAGACAATAAACGAAAAAGCATACATTGTTCTATATTTATAATAATTATTTTTTTAAAAAATATTCAAAAAACTAAGTTTTCAATTACCTTATTTACAATCCAAAACATATGTTTTTTTTTCAATATTACAATAAACATTTTGTATAGCAATTTATGGTCATTATCACACTACTGTGAATATAAACATTAATACAGTAGGGAACTAAAGTCTCAACTCTCAGTTATTGTCAGTTGATGGTGTTGGGTCACCTTATAATTATTGATTAGGAGTTTAATTCTGTAGAAATTATTTTGTAATAGGAAATTTTACAAAATTCAAAATTTATAAAGAAATCTTGAAGCATATAACACGAAACCCAAATTCAACAAATGGTTTTCAGAACCCCCATTTAAAATTTAAAAAAGGCTGTAGTAAGTTTTTGTGATTGGAAGCTTTTAGAAAAATAAAGAACAGTTGTAAACAATATTGTAGTTCTCTGCCCATTCTGAGTGGTTTTTCTTTTATAATTTTGGAATAAATATTTCTCCAAGTTGACCCAAGTGGATTTTTCAACTCATTTATAATTCCAGAATTTAAAGTAAAAAATCTTTTAAAATATGAAATATAAAAAGAAATGTTTGACTACAAACTAAGCTGTCAAAATGTTTAAACGATTTAATGTTTTTAGTAGTTTATTTCACTGTTCCAGACTGAAGAAGCTGATCAAAATGGAGTGTCAGATGTACAGATGGAAGATTTTATAAAAGCATTGAAAAGCCAAGTGGAAATTTTTGTAAACCGAATGAAAAGTAATTCTAGTCGAGGCCGTTCCATAGCAAATGATTCTTCTGTGCAGACTTTGTTTATGAACATCACTGCCATGCATTCCCGCCTTTTGAAATATATTCAACAGCAGGATGATAATAGAGGTATATTGCTCCTAAACTTACTCAGCCTAAAAAGTGTAGGTTGAAATTATATCTCAATACATTAAAATTAAATAAGCCTTTGTACATAAGGAACAATTCTTTAAATGTTGAAAAACAAACTTAATCTTTATAAATTTTAATACAATTTTTTATTTTACAAGATTTGAATTAGTACACTTTCTATTATATTAAGATTTAGTTAGATAAATTGAGGGTAAAGTTATTGAATTTTGTTTTTTTTAGAACTAGTATTTATTGAAAATTTTGTTATTAGTATAAACAGATCTTTATTAAATCATTTCCTCTTTTCTTATTTTAGATTTTATTTATTATGTGTTACATTTGTTGTAGTTATTTTTTAGACCAAAATTGTTTCTTGTCAGATTATTTGGGTAATTTAACATAGTTGTTTTGTAATATATTTTTTTTTCTTATTAGAGATTAACTTTTGTGTGTCTAGTGTACTATGAAGGCCTGCAGGATAAGTTAGTGCAAGTGAAAGACGCAAGAGCTGCGTTAGATGCTTTAAGAGATGAGCACAGAGAGAAGCTTAGAAGGGAAGCAGAGATGGCTGAGAGGCAACGCCAGATGCAGATGGCACAAAAACTAGATATAATGCGAAAAAAGAAACAGGAATACCTCCAGGTAAAAAGACCTATTTAATTTTACTGTTGATTTATTTTCTTTAATATTTATTTAAATAATTTAATTCTGTCTACTATTCTGAATTTAAAACTACAGTGAACTGTGACTTTTCAATTTCTGGGCAGATTCACTGCAATCTGTAAATTTGTGTTTAGTTAAAATGATCTTTTTTGTAGATGTAGATTAATTAAATTTGAAAGGCAGAATTTATATGTTAATCATAATCTGTTCCACAATCGTATGAACATCATTTCCTATATCCTAGCTAGAGTTTCATTCAAGTGTTTTTTTTTCTATTATCTGAGAAATCTTTGAGAAAATCTTGCTTATTAATAGAGAGAAACAAATATCATGATATAAAAGAGGAAGTATATTCTTTTTTCTTATCATTTTTTTAAAATTAGAGATGAATAAGGGCTGATGTCAATTCACTTGAAATGGTGTTTGCCAAATTCTGTGGATTCTTTCAGCAATTTTATCAGTGCATGTTAATTTATTAGAAATGAAATTACCATTAAAATATTTGTTTTTGCATATATACGTGATAGTGTTGATTTTTTAAGTACTTATTTTAGGCCTGCTATTGATTTTATAAATATATCAATATAACCAATGAAACTTTAAAAAATTTCCTGAAGGCTGCCATTTGGAAGATATTAGTGTGTGTGTATGTGTGTGTGTTGCTATGATCTACCTACTTGGCGCATGTAAAAACCTCCTGGCCATTGTCCTGTAGACACATATTTACCTATAAACAGCCGAAGCAGTTAAATTTGAAACAGCCGATCTGACACGGGTCAGAACCTGTACTGCCTCTTGTCAAATTCTGCCAGAAAACCAATTACTGGACTTTAATTTTTAAATCTAAGTTATTGATATATAACCCTTTAAGTCACTATATGTTGGTGAATGTACTCTTTGAAGACATCACAGCTTAATGATCATATTGTAGAATTATTCAAGGAAATAATTATTTAGTGCAAAATAAATTTTACTCTTAGTTATAAATTAATAATTTTCCTATGAATTACATTATCAGTTATGTTATTGAAAACCATAGTTTTTTATTCATATAAATATTTTGATAGTACAGTTTTTTTACAATTGGCAAATTACCTGTTGTGTGTGTGTGTGTGTGTAAAAATAACATAATATTGGGAAACATTATTTTTTACTTTTCAGCTCAGATTTCTTAAAAAATTATCAGTTCTGCGTATTTATTTTGGTATGATTTCATTACTAATGTTTTTTTAAATAAACATTAGTGTAATCATCCCATAATTGTTTTTGACATACAGTAATACCCCCTACTTACTCGATAGGTGGGACCGAGCAATAACCGTGTAAGTAGAATTCGCGTAAGTCGAGGTATAATTTTACTTTACATACAATCACATAGGAATCATATTTAATTGGGACCAAAGACTAAATAAATTAATAATTTAGATGAAAATTGTGTATTAAGCCTTGCTCAATTAAACTATGGTATTTTGTCAAGTTTTTAACCGTCATTTCATTTTCTACGTCAACTGGGTCTAAATAATCTGCGTTTTTAAGGTCTTGCTCTTGTGCACGCATTTCTATGAGCTCATCAATTAAATGTCAGCTCCTGGTTGTGTAAATCCAGCAGTTCTTTAATGTCATCATTATCCTCTTCTAAAATGAGTTGTCTGGCAAAACCGACATCTTCTTCAATCACATCAGCAATCTCATCAGACACTGGCACTAATTCCGCTTGATTTTCAGTGGCCATTAAAGTAAACACACCTTTTTCCAAATGCCATTCAAAGTTTTTTGTGAAATTTCATTCCAAGATTATCAATGATTTTCAAAACATCTAAAACATTGAATTATTTCCAAAGATTTTCAACAGAGAGCTCGTTGTTCTGCCTCATAGCTTCATGCAGATGCGCAAATTATCTTCAGGTGTAATAAACTCTAAATATTTTAATGACTCCCTATCCCACGGTTGAACTAGTTTGATGGCAAAAATAACACTTTCACGTGTGTCGAAATTAGTTAAAGTAGTCGAAGGATGATCAGGTGGATTGTCAATTAATAGGAATTACTTTGAAAGGAATTTGTTTAGACCGACAGTAATCTTTGTCTTGAGGTATGAAATGATTACCAAACCTGTCCTCAAAAAGGGAAACTGGCACCTAAGCCTTCAGATTCGACTTCCAAAATCATGAGCAAGATAGTTTTAGAAATATTTTTTAATGCCCTTGGATTTTCTGAGCAATACTATTAGAAGTTGCAGTCGTATTGCCATTTTGGAAGAGTTAAATGTTTAAAATCAGTTCCACAAACCTACTCTTAATTTTGTAAGTTATTATATGGTTGAACCTTTTGTTGTTTTATGGTTTTATTTTGGTTTATTTTGTTATTTTTTGGTGTTTCTTTATATGTGTATGTTGTTGTTCTCTCGTTTTGGTTACTGTTTTTAATTATATTTTAGGTGAATTTATGACTCATCAGGTTCATAGGTTACTAACCGACTTCAAAAAAGGAAAAGGCTCTGTATTCAATCCATATGTTTTTTTAATGTTTGTTCCATGATAATTTTGGAAGTATTAAGCCAATCAAAGTGAATTTTCTTGCAAATGAAAGGGAAAACCTTGGTCTCGCTATAGTTACATCCAATTTATCCGATTTGGAGACAATAATAAGCTATTTTAACACTAGCTGCCGACCACAATATTGGAGTTTTCCTGAAGAATTGCCAAAATATTTTAAGCATATTTTTAAATAATGTGTGCTTATTTTTTGTTCTATCATATCTAAGTAGGAAATTATGTTTCTTATCATAATATATATAGAAACACGTAGGGCCAATTTTCCGGATATAATTTTACGACCACCAGCTGTATTTGCCCCAACCATCACTGTCAATCGGTCTTTGGCGGTCTTAAAAACCTGGAAATATTTTATCTTTATGCGCTATAAAAGTTCTTTTAGGCATTTTCTTCCAGAACGAGCCAGTTTTTCTAAGTAACTCTGACAGCATGATTTAAAACCGCGTAACTTGGGAATCGTGTAAGACGGGGTAGAGTAAGTCGAGGTATTAGTGTATTGTTTATTTTATATTGATTGACCTTTGTGGTAGTAGACAACTACTTTTCTTACTACTTTAAAATAGCTTTTTCTTATTTAAGTTACATTAGATACATTTCTGAAAGTATTCAGGAAACTGCTGTAACCATACATATTTGTGAACAAAGTTTAAGTAAATTAGAGTGAGAGAGTAAGAACTCCTCCATTTGAGAGTAATATCACAGCATGTTTTTAGAGTAAAGGGAGGGGCGACTCCTTGAATAGCTGGACACAAGCCATTTTTAGTCTTTAACAGGTACCCATTGAGCTTTTGTTATTTATTAAAAATAACAGATCTTATATAACCACTCAATATGCTTCCTGCATTCACTTTGTGCTCGGTCAGTGAGGTGGTCTTATGCTTATCTAATCAAAGTGTGAGAAGAATCTTGTATAGAGATTTGAAAATGCTTCACTGCACAACATTTTGTCAAGACATTCTCTGAAATGTTCTTACATTAGATGTAATTTTTCCTGGCAAAGCATATTTTCATTTGTCAGGTGCAGTAAAGAAACAAACACCTAGTGTAAAAACAATCCCAAGAATTTACATCAACAACAACTGCTTAGCTGTACTGACAGTATAGTACAGAGTTTTTGATTCCGGTGTTATTGATCCATATTTTCGTAACAATGGTGGCTGCCTGGTGAAGTGAGTAGAGGTCTTGAATATGAAACTATAGGGGATTTGGTTCACTTCCCAGTGCCAAAAAACTTATGTGTGAATTTTTTATTTCCTAGGTTGACTCAGTCTGTGAAATTAAGTATCTAGTACACTAGATACTCAATTTTACAGACTGAATCAACTAGTAATAATGGATAGTTGAAGCATAGTGTTTGCCATGTTAAGTTCCTTGTATACTGTGTGGCAAGAGTAAGGAAAGTCTACCCTGTATCTCCTACACTTTGTCATACGATGTAAAATGGAGTCATTATTATTATTTTTTTTTCTTAATATAATGGTGAGAGAACTACTAAAAACAGCCATCGGTACTGTGCCATGTTCCACGACTTTCTACAGCCAAAACTAAGCTAACCTTTTAATGCATTTGAGAATGTATGTTCTTCAACAAGATGATGCTACAGCCCACACAACATGCAATTCCTCACATTGGTAAGGGAAATGTTTCCTTATCTTCTTTTTCTTTGTGTGGAGTGATCGCCAGACTTGACACACAATGATTTTCTTCTTTGGTGTACCAATATCATCCTCAAACTTTGTAAGCCCTCAAAGAAATCTCAACTCAAGAAGTCAAAGAAATCCTGCCTGACATTACTCTTAGAGTAATCGACAACTTAAGAGTGATTGAACCATTGTATCAACAATTGAGGGTGTTGTATTGTTTAAAATACTTTCATATTGCATATGCTTAAACAGCATTATTTATTCTCTTAGTTAATATAAAACGAAAATTTTGTGTCAGTTTTATTAGCGTCCCTAGTTAGGTTAGTTATTTCTTTCCTACCCTATATTTGTTGACAACATTATACGCGAAGTAGGCTAATTTAACTATTTATTAGGAATATACTGTGGTTGAATTTAAATAAATACACAAAATCCTCTTGATCACAAACTTTCTTTATTTTATCCTTATGTACATTTCAGTTACCAAGTAACCATCCTCAGAGGGATAACATACAAAGACTCTCTTCTTTGACAAAGTCAGTCTTTGTATGTTATCCCTCTGAGGATGGTTACTTGGTAACTGAAATGTACATAACGGTAAAATAAAAAAGGTTTGTGGTTAAAAGGTTTTTGTGTATTTATTATTAGGCTAATTTAAGTTTACACTTTTCCCCTAAATATAGAACACAGTACTGTGAATAATAATATAACCAAGAAAAACTCTTAGGTAAAATGGAAATAAAAAACAGTATTTGCAAAACCTTTATTTTTAAGTCACTAACCACAACAATAATTAGCCTCATTAGAAGGTTCAGTTGTAGCTATGTTAGCAAAAAGTTGTACAGATTTTGTTAATACCCTTATATTCTTTGTAGTCAAAGATATTTCTTGATTATATATAATAGAAACCTGTGTAGAATAATTATGATTGCAATTACAAAATTAGAATTAGAGTCAGTTGTTTATAATTTATTTATCTATCATTGTTTAAAGTTTAAATTTATTATATCATGATTGTTTGTTGTGCAGTATCAACGCCAGCTTGCATTACAACGTATTCAAGAACAAGAGCGAGAGATGCAAATGCGACAAGAACAGCAAAAGCAACAATATCTGATGGGTTCATCTTACAATCCAATGGGATATTTACAAGGTAAAGAGAAGAAATTTTCATTTGATATAAAATGTAGATTTTTTCACTTTAGTATGTATTAATTTTAACATATGAGAAAATGTAAACATATATATTGTTAAGATTAAACAAAATTTTGTGTGGGGGTAATTGGCATGTGGGTTTACTTCGTCTGTCCAGAAAATAAAGCCTGTTTGCTCATCACACACTGCATCGATTCTTCTCCACAACAACAGCTAACTCAGACTCCTGCCTTTGTATGGACACTTTCATTAGGATATGGTCATAATTGTGTGTGTTCTGTTGATATTCAAAACAGTGTTTTAAATAGAAACTTTCCCAATTTTAAAAAGTGTAGTATTATTTGCATTTTTAATCCAAAAAATGTTCAGCCTATTGATATTTATGGGCAAAGGACGAATCTATGAAATGACATCACTAAAACTTTTTTTAAACGTAGGAAAGAAAAATTAAATTTGAACACCAAAAAGTTGATGTCAGTGGTTTTTCTACCAAAAGGGTTCAATCCATATGTAATTTATTCCAAGAGAAGAAACAAAAACTCAGCTGCTTATATTGAAACTCTACAATGGTAACCATGTACAAATAACATGGATTGTTGTCTTCAAAGGTCGTTTTGATCTACAACAATACTTGTTTTCATGCACTGGAACAAAGACTTATGTGGAAAATCTTTGGCCATATTTCTTACAGCCCTGACCTGCTACTTAGTAATTTTCATTTGTTTACTTAAAGGAATTAGTTTATGAAAATCAGTTAAACACTGATTAAGATATCAAAGAAGTTGTGTCATCTTGGCTTCGATCATTGGTGACCAAAGTGTACATTGGCATCGAAAAACTGGTTACACACTACAACTGCACTTACACTTATAATGACTATATCGAAAAATAGATTTAAATATAATTTTTGTATTGATATCTTTTGTTTTTAGTATTAGGTTATATCAAAATGGTTTTAATTTTCTGAACCATGTGTGCGTACACATACACACACACACACTGTGACGGGCAAAATAGGGCTTACCAATTACCGTCGCATTTCTATAGAAATTTCGTGTTTTTTTAAATAACTTAAGTAAGCTATAGATAAAGGGAGAAAGAGGGGTAAAATGAAATAAGGGGTAGGATATAAAAAATTAAAGGTATAAATTGAAAGAAAACTCAGCCATTAGCAGGGATAAGAGTTTTAGTATATTTTAAAGAACACTGAAATTACATTGAAAAGGGAAGAAAAGCTCAAAATCCACCTACAACCGCCATCGAAATTCGAGGAGACGCAGATTTTGAAAAGGAAAAAGAAATGCCCAGTACCAAAAACCGCGAAATCGTCAAATAAAAGAGTTAAGCCACAATTAAAAAAACAGGCAAGATTATTGATCGGTTTGGATTGACACTCGGCGACCCTGGGAAAGGTAAATAAAGCAACAGTTAAATTACCTGATGTCCGTGACGTCATTTTAGAGCCACCCGATTGGTCGAAAACATGGGGTGAGCGGAGGATGCTTAAGGAATGAACGGGCCAAATCGGGGTGGGAGCACCAGCGTTACTTAAGACTCCGAAGAGATAACACGTATTGTGAGTTCACTCTGAGTTACCAACCTTTGTTTGAAAGTTTGTAATTCGTAAATGAAGAAATAACTATGCAGAGCTAAAGGCGTGACTGGTTGTCGCTGTAATATAGTTGCGTGTGTTCTGGAACCCTTTTGGAGGAAGGAATTTCTCCAAAAGTGGTTTCCAAAGTTAACATCGACGTGACGGTGTTCTCAGAAGTTTGTGAGTGTGAAAAGGGGAACAATGTAAAAATTTATTAGAGCACGTGAAATAATTTATAAAGGACAGTACTTCAAAAAAATTTTTAAACCGTGAACAGTGAAAAAAAATTTAAATTAAATTTATCTTCAAAATTTGAAATTAAACTTTTATAAATGAACGGTGATAAAAAAAATAATTAAATATTTAATTGAACAATGATAATAAATAAACTGAAAGCAAAAGATCAAAGTTTTATAAGTTTCGAAATGGGGATATAAAATTTTAGTACAACAACATACAAGGGACGTACTGGGAGTTAAAGACAAAGGTTTCGCAATAGGGACGCCATCGACAAAGGACTTGGCAGAGAGAGGGACACTTCCATTTGGATACGAGACCATTTCACTTACAAGATGGCCACCTAACTATTTAGAGGGAGTAGATTATGGAAATCTACCTGGAACTAGGAGCGATCCTGAGTGTAGAGGTCGGATCTTAGCTTCTTTCTTTTTCAGTTAAATAAAAATTCTTTGGGAAAAATTGACATTCCATAAATTTAAAATTAAATAAATTTTGTTTTTAGAGTTTTAAAGTTTTCAAGCAATGGCTTTGTTTAAAACGTAACTTAAAGGGGAAATTCCCACCACAAAACAGAGGACTCCTCCAAACAAGCTTATAAATATAAAATAAAATTAAATTGTTATTAAATTAAAAAATTTTCTATAATTAAAGAAATTTATAAATTGTTTGCAAAAAGAAATTAATTAAGTAAAATTAGGATTTAAAGGCTTTTTAAATATAAAAAGAAATTGGATATAAAGGAATAAAATGTAAACAAGTGTTAAGAAAAATTGTTATGAGTTTTGAGCAAAATAAGCCAAATAAGATAGATTGCTAGACAGAAAATATCTCTGTTGTTAGTATTTTAGACTAACGTTTAATGTGTAAAATTATTTAATAATAATCTATTGAACTTATTAAATGAGAAAGAGTTGAAATTATTTAATGACAATTAATAAAAATTATTTTTAGAGAAAGGGGTTAAGATTAATTAATGGAAATTAATTAAAAGTTATTATTGAGTTTTAATTAAAACATAAAGGGGTTAAAGGGTTTAAAAAATTAGTATGAATTAAAATAAAAGGGTTGAAAAATAGAAAAAACGGGACAAAATTAAAATGTGAAACAATTTCTTTGAGTTATAGCATACAATAAAATTAAACAGTAAATATCCAGCAACGATTATGTGTTTCTAGTGAATTAATTGTTAGGTTAAGAATTTTCAGGTCAAGATGTAAGGTTTTGGAGTAATTAGTTATATAAGTATACAAATTTGATTGTTGGTAAAATTATGGCTCAAAATAAATATTAATTTAAATGGAGTAAAATTGTTTATTGAAATAACTTATGTTTTTAAGAAAAATATCAAGGGTTTATTTAAAGGAGTAAATTGTTAATGGATATAAATTAGGATTAGCTCAGTTGTTTTTAAAAAAAGATAAAACTTTTTATTGATATCACTAATGTTTTCAAATTATTAACTGTTTAAAAGGGGGTAAAAATTGTTTATTGATATAACTTATGATTTTGAAATAACAATTGTTTAGTTTAATGGGTTAAATTGTTTTTGGATATAACTGATGTTTTTCAAAATATTAATTAATTAAAGGGGTAAATTGCATAGTGATATAACTGATATTTTCAAATTATAAATTGTTTTGACAAGGGGTAAATTGTTTATAAATATATCTTACGTTTTAAAAGATCAAATGTTAAATTAAAAGGGTTAAAATTAGTTGTTGATGAAGTCATGTTTAAAATTTCAGCCATTGTCTAATTTTATGTATAAGAGTTTATAATCTAATGTTCAAGACTTGCAGAAGCACAATAAAGTTTTTGTTTATTTCAAAGATTTTACAAAAGTATTTTAAAAGATAAGGACAGTTTTTTTTTAAAAATGATGCAAATTTGATTAAAAATATTAAAGGATAAATGGAACATAGCTAAATTATAATTTCCATTTAATATAAATAATTAAAGATAATTCTTCTTAGAACTCATGATGTTAACAAAGATTCAGCAAGAAGTTTATTTAAATTTAGTATAGAAAAGAATAGGCAAAGAAACGCAAAATTAAACAGAAATGTATTATTAAAAATTTCAAGAGCTAGTTAATGTAAGATAGTTAGAAACTGTGCTGTAATGTCAAATGAAGGGTAAATAAAAAATGTAGTTTTTACTAACTTGCCAACAAAGCAATAGTGTATTTATTTAAAACAGATTTCTTACACACTCCTAAAACTAAAGGGTCATTTTGCCATAAAGATCCCTTCAAAAGAACTCATTCCCTGGGAAATACTTACCCAAAGGGTTAAATTTCAGCAAGTTAGGTTTTTTAAATTAAAGTCCAGTGACTTGTTCTCTGGCAGATTTTGGCGGGTCGTTGCACAGGATTCTAGTTCGGACTAGGATTGGCCCGTTTCAAAATTCTTAGTGGTTGGAGGCGGCGGTGCACTGCCCGCGGGGCGACGGCTTCATGTTGCAACACACACACACATACATTCTGTATAGGCATTATGTTTTAGTAGGATAATTGTATACTTTGTGACTAGGAATGGAAATGTATTTTCATACGTTATATGTTTAAATCCATTTTAGGCGATAGTTTAGAAATCAAATAGAGGTACAATATTTGAAGTAGTTAGAGCCTGATTACGCCAACCTTCATTTTTTTAAGAAATTAAATTAAAAACAGAAATAAGTGAGGTAACATGTACTTTTTACTGTCACATTGGTAGAATTGCAGTTATACCACTTCTTTGTAGATACTAGCATTGAAACTTATTAGCCCCTATGTAATATCTGATATATTTTGCGAATCTTTGGCATCCTTTATTATCTAGCATTGGGGGGTTGTCCCACTCTGGCTTAAACCACTTCATTTGTATTAGTGTTTATTATACAATGTTTATTCTCAAATGCATAACATTGTAGAATACAATATTCTTTCCTCATATATTGTGTCACAAGATAAAAATCTATATGTTTTATTAAATATTAGATTACTTGAAAAAGTATAAGTATAAATATCAAGATTTTGTAATGTTTTAATATTTACTTGAGTTATTAAATATTTAAGTGTGTGTAGACATACTTTTTGTCTATCGTGTAATTAATTAATTTCATTCATTTTCATTAATTTTAATTTTGTTCACCAGGTTTTTAAAGTCCATACAAAATTCAAATTTGTTTTGAACTTTACACGAAAGAAGATTGATTGTATATTTTAGAGAATAATGTATCTGAGTGTTTTCTGAAGTTTATAAAAGATCCATTGAAATTTTACTGTATTAGAATCATAATTACTTCATAAACTTTGTAGCTGGCTTAGCAAATGGCTACAAGTATTTTAATTTTATAAATATAATTTATTTTGACCCTGTATAAAAAATTACTTTGATACAATAAACTGATAAAATTAACCATGTAATAATACTTGATTTATTGTTTAAAGGATCGAATACAGCTGGTATAATATCAGCCCCAATTTCAAGTGTTTACCAAGGCCCTCCAGCAAGTTACCCAAATTACACTACAGCTGGTAAGTACATATTTTTTAAATTATTGAAAATATCACAAAACAGCAACTATGTATATGTCATACATATTCATTTCAGGTAATAATAATTGTTGTGATTATGATCTACAGATATTGGTCATTTTAAAAAATAAATAAAACCACAGAATAATTGAAAGTGAACTGTCATTATTTTACATACATTTTAAACACTGGGATTTGTGTTTCAACTAAACCATTATTCCGCTAATTCATATAATTGTAAAAACAAATAAAACTGAATTACCAAGAGGGATTATATTTTTTGTAATATATATTTTCAGATCTTGAATTCTTAAATTGAAAGTTTTATTATACGAGGGCTGTTTTTTTTTTTTCAACTTCCGACTGTACCGCTAGACGGCAGGGCGAGCGACAAAGGCCAGTAATGCACGGCAATCGACTGCGCACCTCTCCCACTACAACCTCACTCGTTTTCGGGCGTCTGACGCCATTACCAGTTTATCCAGTGACACATAAACATGGCTACCTTGATAGAATCTCCCGCCAAGTGTGAGTTGCGAAGTGTCATTCGTTTCTTGCAAGCTGAAGGGTTATCCGCAGGTACCACAATCAATGCGGAAGGATACTGTGGTACGTTACAACGTTTGCGGAGAGCTATCCAGAACAAAAGGAGAAGAATGCTCACATCAGGAGTTATGCTCATTCATGACAACGCCCGTCCTCAGAGTACTGCTTTGACGAAACGTCTTCTTGACGGGTTTAAATGGGACGTTTTTGACCATCCGGCGTATAGCCGTGATTTAGCGCCGAGCGACTATCACCTTTTCCCGGAACTGAAGATGATGCTAGGAGGGCAGAGCTTCTGAACTGACGACGCACTGCAAGTCGCCGTGAAAACCCATCTCAAATCACTGGCGGCAAACTTCTATGAAAGAGGTATTAAGAGGCTTGTACACAGGTATGAAAAATGCCTCAATTTAAAAGGCGATTATGTTGAAAAGTAACTAATAATGTACCTAACTCTTGATAATAAATTTATTTAATTACTCTCACTAGTTTTATTTTTATACCACATCGGAAGTTGATAAAAAAACAGCCCTTGTATGTTTACTTATTACACACATGTCAATACTTTTTTTGATGTAAATGTAAAATTAGTGAAAAGGTTTTATAGCATCAAGATCTATAATGTGGTTATAATTACTTATTCTTTAAACAGTCTATAAAAGTTATAAAAATGATATAATTCAATACATGCTAGCTAAAAAAAAGTTAGAAGAATAATCATATTCTACAAAGGTAAATTTACATAATGAATTTTCACCAGGTGATCAAATACGTTTAAATTAATGCTGAACAATCTTGACAGTTGTTGAAAATTTTGTAGAATAAGCATTATGTAAAGTTTTGACCTTGATAAAGATCAAGTTTGTTATTGGCCTTGGGAGTAAATATTTATATTATAAGTGCAATTCAGCAAGTTGAATGTGCTTATTGAAGAGGTTAAATGAACCAAGTTACAGTTACTGTTTGAGTTTGAGTACAGTAAGGTAAAATAATACGCAGAGGTAAGTCAAATAATTATTTTAAAACCACATATTTTAGTACCAAACAACTACTGACATTAATATATTCTAACAATCATAATCTATTTAGTAACTTCTTCATGCCATTTTTAAAGGAAATTTATCTTTAAGAATTTTTTAATCTCTTAAGATTTTATTTCTTACAGATATTTGACGTTAACATTTCCAGAATTAGTCAACCTGCCAGAATTAACCTTTATTGTATTGAAACATTTTAAGCTATACTTCCTGTAAAATACTACTCTCCTGAAGCCTTTTATCAGAAATTGTCTTCAGGGCCTCATCACACATTTTATAATATTCTGAATTTGTAAATTTAGTCTACTCAGTTTAAACTTTACAGTAGAAGAATCGGTATAAATTAGCACGCACAAAGTTGTAGAGATAGGTTTTTTCCTGTATTCTAGTGACATTGTAAGATAATTTTGGATCAATAATGAATGTTATGTCAGTGCTTTTTTTAAACATTTTTTTGTCCTAAATTTTTTTTTGTTATCGAACACATTTCATTCTGATTTTATAAACAGAGAATTTCCTCATTTATTGTTTGTTAGTTGGGTTTGTAAATCGATTGTTCAAAGTATCCTAATAAATATACAACAAATAGTATCTTCAAAGTAAAAAAAAAACTAAGGCATTTATTGTTGAAAATATTTTTATTTTCCAATATAATTGAAAGATGTCTTTGTGTCAAAGATTTAAAAAAAAAAAAAATCATGTCTTACATCAGCTGTTTTTTTAAGATGCCATTTGTACTTCCATTTCAATCAGGTCACTACCCTCTGAAAATGAGTTTCTTCTGCTCTGAAGACAGCATTTTCATAACCAAAAAAATGCATTACATTTTCAAAGCAACATGAACACCATGTAATAAACTTATTTTATATGCTATTTAATTACTGGCTATTGGTAGATCTGAACATATAATTTTACAAATGGATTGTTTTTGGCATGTAACTGAATTGACACTTTACTACAATGAATGTATTCCTCAGAGAAGAAAACACATTTGAGGTCTGAATCCTCCCCATCCCATGACCATCGAATGTCCCTTTTCATTGATGGTAATAGCCATATTTTACCCTTTGCTTTAAATAAAAATAATGTATTTTACACATTTCATTCTTAGTGGAAGTATGTTATCATTTCATTCTTAAATTTATGCCAATGAGTTCTTGAAGTATGTGAGAAAGTTTGTTCTCACAGTAAATATGAGATCATTTACAATTGTGAGAATCATGCACATTTACAACATTTATAAATGTATAGAGTTTTAGCGCTAAAATACACATTAGTAAACAACTGTGTACAGCAAATCTACTCTTTAAGTCTCCAGTTGTTATTATTCAAAAGTCACATTTTCAAGTAAACCTTAGTTCATTGAACTCTTTCAACTTTTCAATTTTTATCTCTGTGTTGCTTTAAACTTCATGTAGACGTTGAACTGCTATCTTAACCATCCAAGGTAATTTGTGGGTTTTATTAATATTTCAAATTGTTTAAATTTCACTTATCTTAGACCTGCAGACTTATCACCATGGCCTTTAAGTCAATAGGTCTTTCTATGTCACCATGGTGACAAAAAAACATGCATGGTGATCAATTATCTTAAACTGTACAAGTATATGAATATGAGAGGCATTCTCCATACTAGTTTGAATTGGTTTGTAGAAGCCAAACATTGATTAATTAGATATCCCTCTAAGAGAACATGTTACAAATTTGTGCTTCCATTAGCTACTCTATAATGTTCGTACGATTTGATGTGTGTGTGTGTGTGTGTGTGTGTGTGTATGTGATAAGATTGATCATTAACACTTAATGGATATTATTGAAAAAAATATATTTTTATTATTTAATTGAGTTTTTTTATTAATTTTGTTTTATATATTTTGCCTACATACCCTCCTTTAAGAGGTTGTGTCTAACCATCTTTTAAGTATGGGTGTCACTTAATGATAACTCACATGGACCACACCATTTTCACTATCTTTACTTTTATGCTTGACTTGTTTAATCTAAGGCCAGCATGGCAATTAATCAGTTGAAGAATAATTTAATTTCCTATGAATATGATTTTTTGTTCATATTAATGTTATAAAACATCTGATAACAGTTTCACTAAGTAATATTTCCTGTAGTACTTATAAATCAATAATATTTTTGTGTTGGAACAATATTTACAGGGCAAAAAACTTTATTTCACTTCTCACTTTTTCAAGAATTCACCAATACAGATATCAGTGGAATGACATACACTTCATAAAATCGGCTCACATTAACCTAGAAAGATTCTTATTAATATACAATTAGGATTAAGTGATAGGCCATTGCAAAAAAACAATGTTGCTACAATTATTAAAAAAATATACATATACAAGATACATCTACACACATCTGTGATTCACTTCAATTTCTCTCTGTAATTGACAAAGGATACGGACTGTCTAAAATATATTGTTACAGTAAAACCTCTAATATCTGGATCAATGTGACAACAGCCCAATCCGAATATCGAAAAATCTGGATATGGTAAGGGTTATGTAATGATGTACATTTGTACTACATAATCACAACCATTTCAATAGGAAGTAGATGTATCATTGTTTTAAGTAAATACATTACACTTATTGAAGATTTTTAATTATATTTTAATAGAAATATAGAACTTTTATAATTTAGTTAGATGTCTGTATGTACAGTTCCTTAATGTTGTACTGTAAATACATATGTACTTATCAGTTTTGGTACGAAAAGATATAAGGGTGGTTTGATTGTTTCCTTAAACACATTTCTTTGTTGAAATATACCGCTACCTTCGAAAGAATAGAAGGAATGTTGCTTCATCTCTTTGATTAACATATTCGATCAGTTGGTCAAATGCATAGAAAGCTTTGCTATGCATCATGGTTTATTTTCTTTCATCATCTTCAGCAGGCGCTGGCTGTGTGTTCACTAAGCCTATAATATCACTAGTAGTTGAGTTGTGAAACTTCATCATCTTTCATCCATTCATTCAAGGCAATACTGTTCATGTCCTTACAACCACGAATGGTTCGGAGAAGATCGATGATCTCCTCATTTGTTTTAGTAACAAGGTTCTCTGGTTGTAGTACGTTTTCAATTCCCTCATTGTTTGTTTTATGATCTAATAGTTTTTGCCATTAATTAGTCCTATTAGCCTGATTGCATCCCACGCTGTAGGAATCCATAGAGCAACATCTAACAAGTCTACGTTTTTTAGGCACTAGAGAACACTTGTTCCTGCATCCATAACCGTGGTTATAACTGTTGGATTACGTCAAAATAGTCGCTTGAGATTATGCAGAAGGCTTTAATTCATTGGTTGGAACAACAATGTTAAGTTCAGTGGCAAAAAAAACACTAGGTTTCTACTTTTCAATTTATCTCTTGATGGGTGGAAGGGGGCGTTATAGAGTAAAATTGCCTTCCTGGACAAGTTGTTTTCTTTTGTGTATTTTTCCACAGATTCTTGATCCGTTCCCGAAAGATTGCTAACTTCATCCATAGGATTTTTTGCCCTCTGCATCACACTACTAAAGTAGAATCTGTATCTCTAAAATTTTTAAAACCATCTTCGTTTTGGGGATTTTCTAATCAGGCCTAGTTTTAATTTATTAGTTCCTGTAACATTATAGCCAAATATAGTAACTCTTTCCTTTTTCATTTTATACTCTGTAGCCCTGGATTCTTCTTTGGAGGCTATAGTGCTGCTGTGAAGCATTTTGAAATTTAGCCCAATTTCATCAGTTATAAACTTGATTGCCACAAATTCCTTTTTCATCAACCCTTATGTAGACAAATTTTAAACTCTTTCACTCTGTTTTCATTTGCTGAGAGATTTTCCCCACTTTGTGAAGTTTTTTAACACCATATTGATTTTTTCACTTTTTTAACCAACTTTCACTATCTTGGAAATCACTATAATTCCCATTTCTTTATGAAATTCAAGATTTTTTTTTTAATTTGGCCAAGAATCCGGTTATGGTCAGTACTTTTGATCTACACTGCATGAAGTACAAGAGAGTGCTTCTTTAACTTTATCATTTACCAGTGTCATCATTTTGCACTTTTTGTTACCTGAACATTAGAAGCCTGGTTAGAGTACCATTTTACTGATTTCTCATGAGATTTATTTCCAGTCACTGTATTAGTTCCTACACCCACCTCACAATTTTTTTACATGTCTCTCCTGCATCTAATAGTTTTATTGCACGAATCTTATCTTAAATAGAAAAGACATTTTTTCTGCTTTTTTGCCATACTGTACATTGTACGAGTATGGTATTTTACAAGATAATAAACAGTACTTATTTTATAATAAAATAAACATTACTGAAACCAAATCAGCTGTAGTCTTCTCTATCACCTGTGCCGACTTTTGTTGCATCATTACTGTATTGATGTATTTCATTTCATATTAGTTTTTGCGGGTATGTTTTTACAGAGAAAACTTTTATCATAGAGCATTATTTTCACTCATTTGGAACTAGATTTACAGGTTTGTCACCCACTACATTACATTTTCACAAAAAACCTATGTTCACACTAATAATGTTGTGATAGTGTTGTAGAAAAATTACAAAGATCAGGTAGTGTTTTGATAAACTGGAAGGGCTTTTCAGGTCGCTCAACTACTGTCCATACAAAAAAAAAAAAAAACACGGAAAAGAATCTTAACAAGTGTTTGTCACCGAACAGCTTTAAAAATGAATTCAAACAATATCTAGGTGAGAAGAATGTTCAAAAACATTGGTGGCTTTTCCTGGAAGATACAAATTGTGCAATCTTTGAACTGTACAAAACAAAACAGCCAGAGTTCAGTACTGCCCTTTGGTGTTAGCAATGTGCTATAGAAAACCTGAGGTTCTGACTGACAAATGGTTTTCGGATGAATGCCATGTGCTCTTTAGTGGTTTTATAAACATGCAGACAATGCATTTTCTTGGGTTTGAAAGTCCTGACAGTATTGTAAATAGGCCACAGCATTTTAGGCGTGTAACCAGTTGATGTGCTGTGTCAGGGAGAGGTATAATTAGTCCATACTTTGTTGAAGACGATAATGGAAATCCTCTTAGTGTAAATTGGGACTAATTCTTGGTCGTTTTATAAAAAACCTCAGGAGATTTTGTTGTATCCAAAATGGAACTTTTGTGACAAGGAAAATCTCCGGTTGAGATAATGGGGTAGTAACTTCATATGAGGATAAAGCTATACATTGTATGAGTGTGAAAAAGTGGTGTTGCGTTTGTAAAAACTGTTGTATGTCTGTGGATGACGAAAATGGACTCTGTGACTATCGCAAATTGACTATGAACAAACTTTCTGTGATGTTTTCACAAATCTTCACATTTATACTACAAAAAAAAACCTTTGGATATCGGAAACTCTCTGTGAGGTGGATCTCAAAACAGCTGACAAGACGAACACAAATTGATTCAAGTGGAGGCTGGACAAAAGTTTTTGAGGTGCTGCAAACTCCATGGAGATTTTGTAACTGGAGATGACACGGGTTGGACACTACACACCTCAACTAGAGGTTTGCCCTTCCAAACAAGATAATGGATGAGACAGCATATTTTGCACTTGACGGCAGATTGGATTGATATTTTTCACAAAACGAGTTGTTGCGTCAATAGTTCTCAACATACTGACCTCTAATTGGTCTCTTTGCAGAGAATGCCTCTGTACACTTACTTTCCTTCTGGATACACCTCGTGTCTGTGTGTGATATGTTATAGTATCACCATATTTAATTTATATTTAAATTTTTACTAAGAGTATTTAAAGAATTACCCTTTATAGATCATTTTCATCTGCTGTCTGTCCGAGTATAAGAAAGATGTATACATCTATGACGAGAAGGGCTGATTACATTATAGTCAGATAGTATGTTATTTGGAAAAGTGTGTTGTTTTTTGTAGTAGTTTGGACTTATTCTTTCATTATTTTATCTGTAATTTTGTGTTTAAACATTTCCAAATTTCACCATATGTTCATTTCTTTAATGCATTCATGTTATTAATATATAAGAAGTTGTGGTGTTCTTATTGCTTGTGTAGCATTATATATGATTTTATAAATAAATTTTTTACAAGTCATTAAATTTTAATTTTGTTCTGTGGGTTACTGGAGTTGTGTTGCTTATTTCATTTAATTGAGTTTTCAGTTTTGAAGGCTATTTTTTATGTTTAAATTTGTGATGTTAGATTTCAGGACCAATGTATGTAATTTTGTGGTAGATTTCAGGACTAATGTATATAATGTACTCAAATTTCTTAAAATTTAAGTACAGTATTTTGTAATTTAAGTTTAATTATGTCTTTTTATATTGCTTTTTTCATGTATCTATTTTCTTTTGTTAACTTCTTCTTTTGTTAGCACCTAATCTAATTAACAGGTTTAAAAGTGTGCTTTAAGCTACTGATTCTAAATGTCTGAAACTTATTGTTCAAACTGCGTTCTATATTGTATACCATACAGTTTTTTACCACTCAACTTTTGATACTGCTCAAATGAAATGCATAATTAATTCCAATAAAATTGTAACTTGAAAGTTCTCGAAATCTTGTTGCTGTTCATGACGAGCTGGTTGTAAATTACAAATTACACTTTTGTTATTACTTGCGACCAGACATTTGTTAACTAAAAGTTGTTAATTGTTAACTTACACTTGGAGGAAACGTTTTCGTCTTACGACCAATAAGCAACAGCTGCAATAAGTTCTATATTGGACAAACAGGCAGGTCTTTTGCCGAAAGATATAAAAAACACAAAAGGGCACTGCACACTACTATTGAATCCGCCTTCGCAAAAAACCTCATGGACAATAAACACTCATGCAAAGCATCCTCCACACATGCAACAAAGGCCATAAATTAAACACACTAGAACAATTTGAAATATATAGTCATAGCAACACACATAAAAATGACATCTTAAATGAACAAACACGGCACAGATCACACATACTTTTCAATAACATCACTTCTAACTTTCAAAAAAAATGGTTCCGAAGAAGCACAACAGCAGCATTCCTAGCAGCAAAAATACGAGGCTGAAGAAGTCGTAAGACGAAAACGTTTCCTCCAAGTGCAAGTTAACAATTAACAACTTTTAGTTGACAAATGTCTGGTCGCAAGTAATAACAAAAAGGTAATTTGAAAGTTCTGTATGAATTTACTACATATTTTCAATTTATGTTCAGGAGTTCCAGGGGCCCATGTAATGCCTTCTCATAATCAAGGATATATGCCATCTCCTGCAGGACCCATGATGCAGCAGCGTCCTGGTATGCCACCACAAATGATGCCACCTAATTATCAGATGATGGGAATGCCTCCAAATCCAATAAGGCCAGGATTTATGCCAGGAGCTCCTGGTCAAATTCATTTACCACAGGGTCCTCCAGGACAGATGCAAAGACCTCCAGGAATCCCTTTCCAACCAGGTACACAGATTCCTTCTGGACAGCAGATAAATCAGTTACCTCCTCAAAACCAAATGATACCGCCACAGCAGGTCCCTAACCAAACACAAATACCTCCACAAAGCCAAATGGTAACACCACATCAAATTCCACCCCAGGGACAAATGCTTCCTGGTGCTCCAACATCTACATCACAACCTAACCTCGTTCAGCCTCAGCCTACACCGATGATGATGGGGCCTCCAATACCTCAACAGTATCCCCTGCAAGGTCATCAACCACAAACTGGTCAACAACCTTCACCTCAACAGGAACAAACTGCAGAATTAATTACATTTGATTAACACATTTTATTCTTGAATATTATTTTGAATGCTTAAAATATATATTTATTAAATTTTTTTATTTATAAAATCAACTGGTGGCCTGTTATCATAATACACCTTATAAGGGTAAAATTTACACATCTCTGATCAGTGAGCCAATTAATGTCTTTAGAATTAATAAGGGCTACTATAGTTATTAGTTTTACTCGTAACATAGTTTTATTTTTTTTACAAATTATAATCTATATTCATATTTTTTAAAATAAAATCTCTTATTAATAAACTTAAACAATAACAGTAATTTCAAATGTATAAGATATATTAATTTCTGAATATTCAGACATTTGGTAATAAAATCGTATCCTTTTTGTACTGCAATAGAATGTCTACCTCTTCTCCATCAAGTATTCTGTTTTAAAACAGTGAGTAAAAGTAATATGACAATTAACTTATAAAATCAACATAATGAGTTTTAAAAAAATTAATGTTTTAATTTTTTTTTATGAAATTCTGCACAACTCTTTATTTTATGTAACATATTGGTACGAAATTTGGTTATTTTTGTATAGATATGGATATATATATACGTGTTTATATATATATATATATACGTCATATATATATATGAAGTTAATATATTACTAAGTAAGTAATTTAAATTACTTACTTAGTAATATATTAACTTCATAAAGTCAGTGCAACGGAAAAACAATGGATAACGTTAAATATCAAGAATATATATATATATATATATAAAACTTAATCTTGTTATATAATAAATTATGGAATTTCAAAAGTTTGTAAAGTGAAGTTATTTTTTCACATTTTAAAAATTATTAGGATGTTAGCCACAAGATTTATTATTTTTTCCATATTCTCAAGGACTTTCCGCATTACTTGGTAACAGTTGTATTAAGTATCATGTAAGTCTAGAGATTCTAACCAGTTCCATATGATATTCTATTCACAATATTAACTTAATCAAAAAATATCATTGTATTCTAATTAAGAAAAAAGATATAGAATATGTTTTACCTCTGGTTAAAAATGTAAAATAAAGGAATAGTTATAAAAAAATATGATTATTGAAATGGTAGTTGTATTAATCTATAGCTTAAAGCTGAAGAAAAGTTTAAAGCTCTACAGGGTGTTTCAGGAGGAATCTGCTATACTGCACAAGCTTATTCCTATCACCAAAATATTCCAAAAAGTTCAAATAAACATGGGGCCAGAAATGCTTCGTTGGCAAGTTATACAGGGTCAAAGTTTTAACCTGAAATTCAACTCTCCTGAAATTTAGCGCTCTCAGTGAAATTAACTCACACTGAAATTTTTAAGGCGTTAATTGAGTTTGTTAATTAGAAAAGTTTTATGTAAAATGAGCTGACAAATATTATAAAACCTGTTCCAGAACTCTATATCCAATAGTTTAGGAGAAAATTGGGGTAAACCAAAAAAGGTTTGGGTCGAAAACAAACTTTTTTGCGTTTTGACTACAATAACTGCGTTAAATTGCTTATAAACAAAGAAAAATTACAGGAATAATTGCCAAAAAGGTGCCTTATTCTATGCATAGACTCTTTAAAATGAGCTGAACTATTTATATTTAACACATTTGCTGGTCCACAAAATAAATGAAACCATTCATAGAACATGAAAATCTTCTATCACATAAATCTCTTTATAACAACTAAGATAGCTACAGAAAAAACATTTAAAAAAATTTAAATAACCAAAAAATGACAAATTTTCTCAAACCAATAATAATTTTCTAGCCTTATAAGGTATCTTATCACTGAATTGACCCTATGTAATCTGTCTAATATGGTTTTATAAAAATAAATTATTGTAAATATTATTAAAATAAAATAAATATGATTTTTCCAAGTATCCTCTGGAATAGGATCTGCGGCTCCAATGATATTAAAAGTCTAGTAGCCAATAGGTTACTCTAAACCACAGAACATTTTCACTGTTAAACTATTAGTCGACACCATAGAGGAATTTTCAGTTGCATCTAAATTAGGGACTTTAAAAAATTCCAGCCATTACCCAATTTGCTGTCTCAGTGGAACACTAAAATTTCCAAAATCAGACATTTTGAGAAAGACCTATCTTTTAAGTTTTTTCAGCCAGTAAATTGACTTCTCGTTAAATAATATTTTTCATTTTTACTCTTCAACTATTCGTTAGGCTATGCAACTAAGACTTTTATAATCTTAAAAAACTCCGTTGTTTATTATTTGAAAAGTCATTTAAATTAATTAACTTAAATTATTAAAGGAGTTTGAGTTGTTATTCTAGTGAACTGAACTCCTTGTCTACTTTCGAAGATGTTATGCCTATTTTCAGATGTTACTGTTTTGCTTTGAGAAATGTTATATGGAGTGAGAGTTTTTTAAATAATTTAAAGTTTTAGTAAAAGAATATTTTTACTAAAATAATTTACAAACAATACAGTTTTTATGCGTCTATAATGTGCATTCGAATATAACGCTCACCCGTATTTAATTACAGTATCTTAAAAGGTGCGATTCCTATGCGACGACTGTTACGACTACAGCCGCGCTGCTCTTGAGTAAAAATCAGCTGATTTTAAGTTACAATGTTTAAGACAAAATAAGAATTAAATTTATAACTTTAATATTTGTTTGCTATATATGTTACGTTTTAAATTAAATTAAATTTTTGTTCAGTAGTTCTGAAGATGGTTACCTTGTAACTGAAATGTACATCAAGTTAATAAATAAAGTTATTTTGTGGTTATTGGGTTTATTATTTAAAATATTATAAACCAGTTTAATTACATTTTGTCGGTAATTGAAAGTGATTTAATAGGACAGTTGTGTAATAAAGTGAATCAGCCCATAAACCCTGCAGTAAAACTAGGATTGATGCTCAGGTAAGAAACTAATCAAAGTAATAATTGCTTAAACTCAATTTATTTATTTAAGAAACTTTGCAAAGATAAAAATATCATACCATTTGAAATTTTAAAATGGAATGTAAAACCTCATTAGTTGTTTTGTGGTACTACCTCATGAAAATTGAATCCAGACATGTTTGTCATAAACAGCGTGTTGTTTTCTTGCAAAGAAGGCAGTGATTGGTGAGAAGTAGATCCATGAGAAGTAGGATTAGGCGATAGTACTGAAGATGACGAGCTTGACGTTTTACGGATTTCTTCCAACTCTAGTTGGCCTACAATCTGACAAATCTCCATTTTGGCACGAATTTGACTTTCAGATGTCATCTTTTTAACTGACATCGTCATACTATGGAAAAACGCATCTATTGAATGTTCTTGTATAGTTGGTTTTGCTAAAATTGTTGATAATAGTTTTGCTCTATCATCAGAATTTTTTTAAAACAATTTAACAACATTATCAGATGATATTTTACCATGTGATTTTCGTTTATTAGACGAATTGCAAAATGCACCTTCTTCAGATTGTTGTTCGGCTATGCTGGAGATGTTGCCAGTGTTGCTAATGTCAGAAGTCTCTGTAAAAAAATTTTCAGAAACATCCGGATCTTCTTCCATTTCTGTATCTTGTGTTTCTTATTGTATATCATCATCCCCTTGTGTATTTCTCACTTTGTACAGTATTTGTAAGAGTCCTGAAAAAATTAAACCGCAAAAATTAACTTAATTTATAATAACGTACTGTACATAGAAAAGTCATAATTACGTGGTACAATGCATTAACAAAATCAAGAGTACATTGCTGGAAGAATGGCATATAGTTTATAAATGAAATAAGTCAATGAAAGTGAATCAAATCTAAACTGCAATACAATATGTAAAGGTTGTTTTCTCATAACATCCTTTTTACTATTTAACCACATGAATAAGCGAGGAACTTTAAATATTGATTTTGTTAGAAACTTGTATTGTATCACTGGGCTACAAACATTGAAAAACGTTTTGTACTCTATTATAAATAAGCTGTTTGATAGTTGTATTCAACTAGTTGTAGTACATTTATCTAAGAAACACTTTTTTGGTTATAAGCCATCTTCCAGCAATATCCTTAATAATCATATTTTACTTACTGTCTTTCACATTCAACCAAGTTCAGGAATACAAGGTGTTTTTCGAGATGCCATTTGCGTAACGTCTTTGGTCTGGATGATCCTGTGGGCAATTTTTTATTCCTTTTTCGTCTCATATAAGTATCTCTAATATTTTTCCAACGATATTTACATTTTTCAACTGAAAAACAATAATTTTGTTAAAATGTGTATTTATTTTCAGGTTTTTAGCTACTGGAGAAAGCTATGCATATTTAGCTTTTGCATTTCGAATATCACCAAGCTATATAAGTCGCATTGTAAAGCAAGTGTTAAAAGTATGCAGTCAAAAACTTCCACCTATTTTCATGAGAACTCCTACCCCACAAGACCTTCTCTCACTAGCCCAGGATTTTGAAGGAAAATGGAATTTTCTGAATTGTATTTCAGCTGTGGATGGTAAACACGTCAGAATTTTTTATCCTGGAAAAAGTGAATCTCAATTTTTTAATTATAAAGACTTTTTCTCCATCGTCTTGCTTGCTTTTGTTGACTCTAACTACAAATTTATAATGATTGATATAGGTTCATACAGTAGAGAAGGTGACAGTGGTATCCTAGAAAAATCTAACTTGGGAAAATTAGTTAAAAATGAAAAGTTTTATCCGCCCCCTAGACAAATATGAGAAAAACTGCTACCTTACGTAGTACTAGGAGACGAAGCTTTCAAATTGTCATCAAGGATTATGAAACCTTTCCCAGGAAATGATGCTCGTGCCGATAACAAAAAAGCTGTTTACAATTACAGACTCTCACGTGCAAGAAGAGTGTCTGAAAATTCTTTCGCTCTACTGAGTCAAATTTTCTGTATTTTTTATACCCCAATAGCTGTTAATCCAGTTGTTACAGACCGCTTGATAATGACTCCTTGTTGTCTTCACAATATGTTAAGGTAAACATTTCTTGAAGAAAATGAACAATGTTTTTTTGAGGTTTCCAACTCACAAGTACCAACACAAAATTTGATTCCTTTGCGTGCTAGTGGAGGATTTAGAAACATTGATGGCTTTGAAGTACGGGAAGGTTTTACTGATTACTTCAACAGTAGCAGTGGATCCGTACATTGGCAAATTAACCAGGTGAACAGGACAGACAAAAACGAAGAAAATCAAGATGTTACATTTTTTAGCTTATGAATACATAAACAATATTATTAGGGATTGTTATGTATGTATTATTGTATGTCTATAATTTATGTATAAATTAATAATATCATATTGTAATTTATATATTAAAATTTAATACTTTACCTGATATTTTCATTACAGCCGCAATTTCATCCCATACATTATCTCTGACATTCGAATCTGTGTATTGGCAGTGCTTTAGGTTATAAATAGATTGGTGTTCTCACACTAGCTCAATAAGTTTGGAATCATCCATGTTTAAGATACAAAATGTTCGAACACATTGAAAACAAACACTCCAGTCACTACGACAGTACGCGGCTACACTGCTCATGTCAGCAGTTGAGTCGTTACGGCTCTAGCCGTCTCCCCAGAGTCGCCTCAGTCGCATGGCTCCAGACGCTCCTTAGGAAACGGTTACATTTACTTACTAACAAGGAGTCACTTTTCATAGTCGTGCGGCTGTAGTCGTAACAGTCGTCCCATAGGAATAGCACCTTTAGGGAAAATATTAAAAAATAAATATGTAACAATTTTTTTTTATTGAATTATCTGAACATAACCAGTTAAGAAATTTACAATACAACACAATATCTACATTTTGTTTGTTTCTAATATGCACAATTTTTTACTCATCATCACTACTCTCCAAAGATAGTGGAATTTCTTTATTCTCGTGAGAATCTTCATTATCACTGTTATTCAGGAGCATGCAGTTCTCCGTACCATCCATTATATTGGAAATACCAATTTTTTTAAGCTCTTCATGACTGTTTCATATTTGACTCTATTCCAGGCTTTAAAAATCCATTCCAAAATAAGTGAAAGGAAAGTTCTGCTCATTTTCCCAGATGGGATATATCTATTTTTACCATCACACATTCACTGGGAGTACAGTTTTCTAAAACTACCTTTGAAAGGTTTATTAACTGACACATCTAGAAGCTGAAGCACGGATGTTAATCCCCTCGAGTTACTCCCGAATCAGTTTTCATATCTACCAGCTTTTCATTTACAATTTCAGTCAAATGCGCTTTAAAACTATGCAAGACTAATAGACTTTTTTCCTGTAACAAAGCTCCTGGTTTTCAATTCCACACTGTTTTGACCAAGTCTAAAACTAACTTTTCCTCCATCAATCCTTTCTCTTGGGCATGAACAAAAACATGTGGAAACTTTTCTTATGTAAGATTTTCTTTTAAGAACAACATATAAAAGTAACTTGAAATCGGTGTCCATAAGTGGCAATTGAAAGCATAACCGTGCATTGTTGCTTATCGCATCCTGTTGATCTGATCGATACTAACTTGATTCCCTTTTGTTCAACTGAAGCAGCCATCGGCATATCCCAAAATAGGGGATATGATTAGCGTTTCCAATTTGAGGCAATTCAAAAATATTTGGCTCACTTCTCACTTGTAAGATAAATCGATGAAACTCAATTTTATTTTCATATTCATCAGGTAAATTTTGAGCTAAAGTGGTTCGCGTTCGAATTGAAAGAACATGTCTACAAAGAAACCTTACACACCAACCAAGACTTGAATGAAATTGTGTTTTATCGATGTTAAGACGTTCAGCAATTCGTCTTGCTTGAATTTGTATCATTTCAGTAGTCACCGCAAAAGCTGAACTTTTTTTTGTATAAACTAGACTAGCTGCGTTTCTACATTTGGATACATCGCTTTCTTGGCATAAAAATACCACCGATCACAAATTGTAAGATGTAATTTTCATTTTGTGTTTTCCACTCATGGAAATTTGTTTCCGGTATGACAAATTTGCATAATGCTGTCCGATTACCATTTTCTTATGCATGTTTTATTACTAAAAGTTTAAATTGTCGTATATGATAAACGGGATGACTTTTCGCTTATTGTAAATAAAAATCAGTTAACCGATAAACACTAGCTATCTACTGTTGAAGCCGACTAGGAATTGCAAACTAAAACCCTTAGTAAGAAGTGTCGTGCAGAAAGAAAATGGATGCCGTAAGTGGGGATTTCACAGAAGCTAGAACTAACTGTGTCACAGTATCTCCTCCGACTATTCTGACTTTAGGAGGCTTTCGCCAGCATTATTGAACATTTAGCACTACCCAGGTGTCAGTGTTTACAGCTTAAAGTATGCTGCGGACGCGATCAACTTTGTCACATATGGACAAGGACCACCTCCTGGTCTACAGTAGACTAGATGAGAAAAGACAACAATGAAGGGACTTACCTGGATTGTATTGGGAGGCAAAATTTCTTGAGCCAAGGGAGAGTCATTGGAAGAAGAAGAAAAAGGTATCTAACTCCTCCCGACACATGAATTTAACAAAGGCAGAATGAATCATTTTTGCTGTAAATTTAGATGGAAGGTAAGAGCCTTGCCTATTGTATTCGGTCCTGACGAATTGTAGCAGGTAACAACCCCATCTAGTAAGGTAAACGCCATATTTATGATTGTGAGGTAACAATCATATTTAAAAATAATAACTGTTTTTGTCACTACAATTATGCCTTTCCATATATATAACTTGCGTAAATATGGTATTTATTTTTGTACTATATTACAAAGTAATCCATTGATTTTAGTCTTGAATAGCACAAATATATTAAATCCTATTATTTCTGAATTGGAGTTTGATATGAGCCCAATTCATAAAGATGGAGTATAGTTTATTCATCATACCGAATATGATCTTCGGAAAATGATTTCCAAAATTTTTTATATCATTTAATACATTTTAATCTGTATACTAACATAAATATTTGAGTTTGATGTTCATGTGATTCATTTTATAAGCGTTATTTTTTATTACACCAGTAATGTTTTAAACGTGTTTAAGTTGATTTGTTTTGCTTGAGCTATATCTATGCTTGTTGCATAAAAAGTTCCTTTTATAAAAATTTTTCATAATTTTACAAATTAAAAAAAAATTTTACAAGTTAAACCTAGTTCTACTATTATACAGTATTTTCCACTACCTATCCAAAGTTTATTGAGAATACACAATAAAGAAAAAAATAAATTTAATATCAATATTTTATAAAAAAATTCAGAGTAAAAATATTTATCTAACAAAGGTAATATTAATTTAATTACATAATTTTTATATTTTTAAACATTGTTCATCATAGTTAACATTGCATTGGTAACTAACATCCGACAGTCACTGTTCTACCATCATAACAAACCCTGCGAATCATTAAACACAATGGAATCAGGAAAAATTCCAGTTGTTTTGGAACAACAACCCTGGCTTCGAATCCCAATAAAAACCAATCTTGAAATTCCTGGTTCACTCACAAAAGAAGATTCACCTCACCTACTAAAATCTGTCGCTATGGAATTGATAAACACCACATATAACAACTTTGTAAAAATCTACACAGATGGTTCCGTTGATAAAGAGAACCATAGGGGAGGTGCAGCTTTTCATTGTCCAGAATTAAACGAGGATTACTATGTGCCCTGCGATTCCTCTTCAAGTATGAATGCTGAATTGATGGCCTTAAATGCTGCTTTGGTTTTTAGCAATACTATGGATGCACAGAACATCTGCATTCTCACCGATTCCAGGTCGGCCCTTCAAGTACAGCACACTACAGACTACCATTTTCGAACATCTGAAATAACTAAATTGTTAAAAAACTTAGAACAGAAAAATATTGTATTTCAATGGATCCCCAGTCATTGTGGTGTTCCTGGGAATGAGGAAGCTGACAGATCTGCCAAGGCGTCTTGCAACTTGTTTCCATCTCCTGAAAGTTGTTACTCCTTAACTAATTGCAAAGAGGCAGTTGATAAAGAATCTCACATCTGTTGGAGAAAGAAATGGAGAGAATGCAATACTGGGCGCGAATATTATTCATTACAAAAACAACCTAATGATCCAAAGATCTTCAAGTCATTATCACGTTCAGTGGCATCTTTTGCGGCACGAGCTCGTATGGGACACATTGTCACCAATACATATTTGAAAAGGTTTCATATTACTAACGACTCTATCTGTGGAGTGTGCAAGCAAGAAGAGGAAACATTAGAGCACATACTTTTGAAGTGTCCTGTAACAGCAGCAACAAGGAGTCCCTTGATAAAGCAACTAGGACGGGAATGTACCCTGGACAGAATCTTGAAAGAAAGTTGTTTCTGGCCATTGGCAGAGTGTGTGTATAGGAGACATCGAGGCCAACCTTGGAAGCTCGTAATTAGAAGTAAACATTGTTCATCCTCTTCTGAGTGTTTATTGTAATCAATAATTTCAAGTGGTCCAACATCATTAATATCTTTTACTGTCTTCAGTAAAGTGAAACACTCATGATAAATTGGAGGAATATAAGGAAGTAAGTCTACCATGCCCTTTTTTTCTGGGATACAGGTCTTGAAGAATTATACAGTTCTCTGTTTTATACACGAAAATTCTGTTTTCTTCAGTTTGATTGAAGTCAGATCAAGCTCTGTGAATGGCAAAATTTTGTTCAAATCATTTTTAAAAAACTTCAAGAAAGGTTTTCCATTGAATGTGTAACCGGTTTATTTTTACAGTTTTTGTTAATCTTTCTTCTACTTATAAATTTTTCAAGTTGATTTGTTGTCTTGAAACTGTCACTTTTCATTTTGTTCACTATGACCTTGTTACTCCTTGCTTTTTCTATGATGATATAATAGTCTGAAGGTACATATTTTATTGCTTTCTTCAAAGCAGATTCGATGTTACCAAAATCTGAATCATTTTACATAAATGAATGACCTGAGACTAGAGACTTATGGTCAATTGTAGAAATTTTGTTGTGAGGACTCATTACCAACTTCATCCACATAAGCGCCAGTTGTATATTGCGGTTTTGCCCGTAAACATATCACTATATGCAATAATGTGGCTTCTCGTAACAGCTTTCTTATCAGTATGCATAGCTAGACATGAAGCGATTTCCAGAGATCTTCTGAAAGCTACTGTCTCATCCGAGATATACATGTGGGCATTATTGTTTGCCAGATTGGGCACACCAGAGTTGTATGATCTGAGGCAGAACATCTTTCTTTTATAATAAGCTACTGATACATTCAGAACACAAAAGGGTAAAGCTTATTGTAAGTCGAGAGGAAAAACAGTAACATGAAGCATTATCTCTTGCAAGTAATGCATAAATTTTCATGGAGGCTCTTGCTTTGTCTGCCTTCCCCAAAGGTAGTTCATGCTTAGCTTTAAATTTAATGCTTTGTTCCTCAATATCTGATATATCAATTTTAAGTTTCAATGAGTCACAAATTCGACATTGTCTTTTAGAGGAAGATGAAAGTGTAAGTTTTCATCTAAAAAAACTTCTATAAATTGGTTCTTTAACAGGAGCTGTAGTAGTGCAGTCTTCTAAATATAACTGGTACATTTTTCTTAAATTCAAATTTAGATCAAGGTATCTATAATTCAGATTCTGTTTTCTTGTATAGTGACTTGTATATGAAGGGAAGCTTAAAATATATTTTCTAACTTGATTTATTAGTTCTTCAGTGGTATTATTTTTACTACTGGCTCTGCCTCTTTTATCTTCTTCTGGATGACCTCTACATCCTTTTTTAAGGCTCTACTAACTCTACCATCTGATACCTAGAATGTCTTCAGAAAATATTGCTTACATACTAGCATACTTTTGCTACCAATATTTATGTAAAATTTATTTGTACAGCCTTTCCGGTCTCTACTACCGTCACAAGATCATCTATGTGCAATGTATGTGTTTTACAAGGCCCTAAAGGTATGCATTCTGAGTGGAAAAATTGTCCATTCCAAAATCCATTGAAACAACTCTTCCTCAATTCTTCTGAGATTTTTGTAAAACACATTTTAAGACATCCACAGTCACCATTCTTAAATATTTTCTGGGATAGTGTTTGAATTTTGTCTGTGAAGCTTTCAACTTTAGATTTTTTTTCAATATTTCTTTTTTGTTCATTGTTTTCATCTTTCTGGCTTGCAGTAGAAGATGCTAAATCTTCAGCAGGAGTATTCTCAATCCCTCCATCTTCTCCTAAAAATATGTAAACAATTTCGTCAAGAAAGAATCCATATTTTTTAAATGCTAAACTGGTGTAAGTCAAACTCTCAATTTTATCATCAGTAAGATACCTTATTTAAATATTTTTAAAAAGGTGTTAGTTTGTTTTTTCTTTCTGAAAATATAACTAGTAATAGTTTATTTGTTTTTTCTTTCTGAAAATATAACTAGTAATAGTTTATTTGTTTTTTCTTTCTGAAAATATAACTAGTAACATAGATTCATTGTCAAAGCTTCAGCAAAACAAATCAGTACTGTAAAATTTGTTCATTGAGGTTATGTTGTAGGCCACATACAAGAGAAATATACATTTTTGTTACCTTTATCACAATCTGTAGTACTTGAAACATTAGAAGGTTGAACATATTCTTTGTCTACATCTGAGTCATAAATACAATGACATTCAACATCAGAACTCATTTTAAGACTATCCATATCTTATAGATACCAAAAAATAAATTCTATGACTTACACCACTTATGCTTAAAATATATCGTTAGTTTTATTCCATATTGTTGGATTATGCTGCACTCTGTGGGGCTCATTTGGTAGATAATACGTACACCATCTTTACATTGAATAGAATGGTCATATTTTCTTCCTACACTAAATAGTCATTTTGATAAAAAATTGACTTACACCACTAATGCTTTCAATGGCTCATATGTTGGCCTCTTTGCTTAAAAAAAGCTGTAGAGAGCTAAATTTCTGCTAACATTTTGCTTTTCTAGGATTACTTGAGACTTCTCTAGAAGTTGATGGAGAGCACAAATGTACTCTAGCACAATAGCTACAGAAACGTCTTTCTTTTTTATTATTTTATCATCCAAGTTTAATAAACATCATTTCCTTCTCCTCATATAAATACTTATACAAAAGTCAGTGTAACATAAAGGAAACGTCCATTTTCTTTGTATCAAATTGCTTCTTTTCTTTATTAGTATTTGAACTACAGCGACTAGTTAGTTGACTTGGGACGTAAGGAGGGTTCTTGTAAGTGTCATTTTTAATTTGCCTTTCAATTGAAAGGCACTGTCTCCTTCATTTTTAGTGTGGCCTACAATTAGGTATATGTGAGTAATTGATAGAATATCTAGTGTTTGTACTGAATGTAGATACATCGATAAGAGAGGATGGTTTTTATTCTGATTATTGAAGTTATCTAAGTTTAAAAAAATAACTGCCTTACCAGTACTATTCATCTTTTCTTTCAACACTTAAGCTGCCAACCACAATATCGGCATTTTTCCGGAGAATAGCCAAAATATTTTACGCTTATTTTTAAATGATGCGTACTTAGTTTTCCCCCTATCATATCTAAGAATTTTCTTATTATAATATATATATATATATTGTAATTTTTGGTGAATTCTCTTTTATAAATCTTAATAAAATTTATAAGTTAAAAGAAATAACGATTCAATGCTGCTTTTGTTACAATAATTTTTAATATCTTAATATGACATTCCTTATTTTCTTTTACAAAGTCACTTACTAATTACAAAGTCTTATTTCATCCACAAAGAATTACAAAAATTAAGCTTTATTAGCCTAAGTCTAAAATTTGTTTATGGCAGCAAGAAGTTTAGTTATAAATTTTAATATTAATTGAATTTGATTTAATTACTTCAATTTGAGCTTGAGCTCTCTTTATCTCGGGTTAATAGGTGGGTTTTCTAAATTTTGAATAATAAAATTTGAGTTGGCACTTTCAAAAAAATATCTAAGTTACAATTCTTACAAGCTAAAATTTTTTTACAAGTTATTTGGTTTCTAATTAAATAATTTCCTGAATAATGTCTTCTTAATCGATCAGTTCAATGATTTGGCTTAATGTTATTCTGTAATTATGATTTGAATACGATACTGCACTTTCCGCACCAGTTAAAAAAATAAAATTTCTACAGCCAATTCTGAACACGTCTTCCTCGTTCAAATGCTCTGTTCCAACTCCCACTGACGCTACCTTTTTTAGCAATAAAATGGCCAAGTCGTGAATTTCCGCTATTTTCTCGTTTATTCCTTGTAAGTAACAGCTTTACGGATGTCATGTTCACCGCCTTTGATACACTTCTTCTTCTTAACAACTGCACTTAAATTTCTTTGCAAAACAATTGCATTTAAATCTTATTTCCCAAACTGTTTTAGATTATATATCCACGAGAAATATTTAAAACGAATATCTTTTGCCGGTCATGCGCATGCAACTCTACAAATCCGTTCCCCATCTTGTTTACTACAGAACATTCACTAGCTTGCTGTTTGAAAATTTTAAGTGTATTTATATCGTTCTATTGTTCTATTTAAATTGTTATCTATCAATTACTTCTAATACATTTTCTTATAAATAGTGATTTGTGTGTGTTTTTTTTTCTTTTTATATAAAATCTTGTGATTAGATCTAAAATGTGGCCGTGTGCATTTTCTACACAAGTGAAATTAGGTTATGTTTACATTTCGTTCCTGGTATATTTTAGTAATTTTTTACATACTGAATTTATTTATATATATTTATCTTATTTTGTAAGTGCCTTTTATATATATACTACTTCAAAATGTTACAATATATATATATATAAACACGACATAGTTTTTGTGCTAATTGGCCCGACATAGTTTTTTTATAGTGTAAATGATATGTAAATAAACTCTTTCGGGCCAACCCAACATAGTTTTTGAGGTAATTATATTTTATTATCTGTGCAACACTCTTAATATATTTTGTGTATAAACAATAAATAACAAAACCACAATATCATGTTCCCACATAATAAGCTGACTGGCAAGAAAAGTGTTTTGGCGCTTATCACAAAGATATGTAAACGTGTCACATATCTTAACTTTAACCAAGTTGGTTTTTTAGGAATTATTTTATAACTAAATATTTAGTCAGTATTTCTGACTTAAAGTTGCTTGATGTAATCATCTTGAATTCACTGATTAAACTAATTTTTAAAAAAAATACTTAACTAAGTGAATACGTAATTGCTTACTTGCTGACGCGTTTCAAAACATTCGTTCCTTTTACCAAGCTAACCCTCTACTGGCGGCATCAGGAGAACCTATTTCAGGTTTTGTAAAATTTTGAAATAGCAAACGTCAATCAATTTTGTCATAAAAAAGTACGTCTTTATTTATTTTATTATTAAAGTATATAAAGAAAAATTTCTTTTAATGAACACATTTTTTTGGTTGGAATAATCAATTTAACTTTACTAAAATTGTTAACAACTAAGTGTGTTGGGGCATAACTCCTGATAAAAACCTCCTAGAATAATATAATGTTTATAATGCTGTCAGCATTTCTCTATCAAAGAAAAACCATTGTAATTACATCTGTAAAAAGTGTGAAGGTTGTTGTTTAATACTGTGCATGCATTTTTCCAAAAGTATCAATGCCGTTTGAGTGGTACTAATAAACTATAAAGTTACTAGGCAACAATACTACATCCGACGGTATTCAGTTCAGCCTACTGGGGTGACGGACCAATTGCCCCGACATGCAGCTAAAGTGTTTTAAAAAATTAAAACGGAATAAAGGGATTTCTAAAACTCAACTCTTTGGAAACTTTTCATGCCAAATATCTATCACTAACCTTGTTTTGCAATTGCATCAAAAACTGTAAAATTGAAAGTTAAGCTTTCTTATATAGTAATATGTTGAAATTTGCCTCTTTAGAAGTTGCATGATGGCTTCAAGATCAAACCACACAAATTAATAACTAGGATGTGTACTACTGTTTTTTTTCTTCACAAGATAGTTTTTTCTCTTTTTTTGTAAATTTCAACTTCCTCTTCCAATATTGGTTTTTGTTCCTCTGACGACTTCTGATGATTTTGCCACATTAGTAGTTATCGGTCTTTCTTTGGCATAAGAAAACCAATATTAAATTTATCATTGAAGATTTATTTGTACTTATGTTTCTTAACCAACAGAACTCCTTTTTCAATAGAACTTGTTTTATATAGATTTAAGTCACCATCTATGAATCCTCTCAAATCTTTAATTGCATTACTAGAGGGAATAATTTTCTTTTTTACATTTGTTCAGTAAGTTGCACTAACAACAAATGTTTAACTTGCCTACAAATTCTTCCATAATGAAATAAATATGTGTAGCATTAAATATTGTCATCACACACAGAAACAATCAGACTTGTAAACAATGCAAAGTGCTGACTTACTGTATTCAAAGAAAACGGTAGCATTTTTATTTGTTAATCTAATGGCCGGAAAAATGACTTTTAAACTCATATCCATAGTAAAATATGATTGAAAAAAATTCAATACAAAAAAAATGATTTTGAGATTACAGTGTTGATCTGAGAAAAACTAGCTTTCTTCTACAGAAATTCTTTCCTCAAAATCAAAAACTTTTACGAGTTGTTCCAGACTTGCACTAAGGCGTTTAAATTATACTCAAAAAAATAAATATTACTGTAATGAGTGAATATAAAAACCATTGATAAAGGAAGCCAATATGCCTGTCTCAGTGCATACACATTAAGTTGATACAAACAGTTGTGAATGAAAAAAACCTTCATCCCCAGCAAATGTGTTAATTATAGAGACGATCAACGCTTATATATCACAATATAATTTTTACTGATGATTATATACAATTGTGAAACAATTAGATGAAATTAGGACAACTAAATAGATCTTTATCTAAGGATACCATAATTAATGTTTATAATTTGGAATAATGCCAATCAGCGGTGATGACAAGCGGAAAAGGCAGTTTTATTAATGGAAGTGGACTATAGGCATTAATTCAATTTGTTTACTGGCTATATGACGTACATAAAGTTTGAATACATGCTTTCAAGATCTAAATTTCATTTTTGTTATTGCTGAATAAACATTTCATTTTATTCTATCCAATTTATTTTTTTCTATTTATTAATTTTCCTAACAAACTATTACTTATAAGAAAAGGTAACATCATAAATAAATAATCAATTAGTTTCACATCAATTCATTATAAAAATATATGTTGATTTGTTTTTATATAATTAAACTACTATTCTAGTTAAATAAATAGATTATTCATCTTTATTGGTTAAAAATAAATAAATTTTATCACATCAGACTTAGACAGTAGATTTTATACACAAATAAACACCTTTCTAACCTTGTCTGTCACATTTCTGATTAAAAATAATTGTTTGGTAAAGGTTTTTGTCAAAATAAACCTGTAGTTTTCACTGAGTTGTAACCAACTGATTAATAACAATTTCTGTTTAAATTATTAAACATTTTAGATACTGAGTAACAATACCTGTAAAACTTTGCACTACCTCATTTATTTACTAATAAAAAAAACATTAGTTTTTCAAAATAATTCTTTTCACATTTACATTACAAATATAATGGTAAAGCTCTGCTTATCCATCCGCCTGAAAAATTATACAAAATTTATGAAATTTATCTTTCCAGAGAGGAGAGTCCCTGGCATAAACATTTGTTAATTTTTTTCACAAAGCAATTTGAACTTAATTGCCTTTAGTAAATTATGCCATTTCTAACTCTAAAGGTAAATTAATTTTTTTAAGGTGAGCAAACTTTTTGAGTGCAATATACTTCTGATGGTAAGCTTCTATCTCTTGTCTCATGATGTTATTCTGGTTTTGGACTGCTTCCATATCATGATATTCTTGTGATTTTTCTGATTCCAATTCATCTTTCTGTTCAATCCTTTTGATGCGACAGCTGTAAAAAATAGGAAAACAGCTAATTAACAAATTTCTAAAACGTTAGATATTAAATAAAACTATATCTTAAACACATTTTAAAACTTGGATTATATTGCTGTAATTGAACATTTACTCTCCTGTATAACTGACTATTAATACTTTTATATCTCTCCAGAATATACTGAGAGATAAGAAAATATCAAATAGAAAGTTACAACTGATTTGATAAAATGTTACGATAAAAAGTACTTATTTAAAAAAACCTGTAATAATGCTGAGTCTACACTTCACGATTTTATGCCAAATATAGTATTCCTGATCATACAAACTTACAGGGAAAAAAATTAATTATTGAAAATGCCCCAAAATTTACAATTTCAATATTGAAAATAAAAGCACTTTAATGTAGCTCTGGAAGGTTGATTTGCAAATATATTAAGATTTAAGCATTATGAAAGTTTAATTTTATTGAACAAAAGAATCATAAATAAATTTTTAAAAAATATTTTTTCATATTTTTACATATCTTCATTTAGTCACTTTCATCACTGAATCCACTTTATCTTAGACCGTTGGACATTTCTCTGTGGTTTTTGGTTTCGATTAAGAAAATTACCTCACAAAAGTTTCTTGACATTTAACAGGCTTAGTTCATGCACTTCTATAGGAAGTTTTCTAAGGTCTAATATAAAAACGCTTCCCTAATCCTTTGCTATGTCTATTTTGGCTGTTGCATTTTTTTACTTTTTCAATGAATTGTAACAATCTTTAGATATAGATAAAAATAATAAATATGTTGAATATTAAACTTATTATAACTAACATATTTTATAAAGAAATTTTTAGTTTATAGTTTCACATGTTTTCAGTAACATATGAAAAACTTTATATTGCAGGCACTAGTAGAATTAAGGCTACCTATTAATGTAATCAGGTCTTTCTCAGCTAATATGACAGCTGTTACCTACAATTTTATTGTTAATGTATCCAAAACATTTTATTCCTACAAATATTGCATATTTAGTGATGTTTGTAAAGTCTCTGTAAACGTATTGTACCACTTTATATCATTAAATTGAAGGTGTTGATGTTTTAGTGTTGGGTTTTGTTTTTACAAAATTGTAAATTTTTGGGGCATTTTCGTCCCTCTTCCTTAAGTCTGTCTGCATCACCAGGTAAATGTCTTCTTTCACTCATAAAATAAAAGTGTAGACTCGGCGTGATTATATAAAAATCAATACTATTTCAGTATCACTATGTATCTTTCCGTTATGGCTTGGTTTTGTATCGTGATGGCTAATTTAAGACCATCCGAGTTGGATCACATTCAAAGCGAGTAAACTTTGCAATTTGATAGTGACAATGACAGTTCAGTGAGATTGGGTTCAAATAGTTTTTTCTAATGTATTTAGTGATGATAGTAACTTTTTAAATACATATAGTAATTTGGACAATATTCCAGAATGCCTTCCCATATTAGAAATATCCTGTCACCCCTAGAAGATTTGTTGATCTCTCATCAACATCACATGTTGATGTTGATAACTCATTTACATGGCTCCCCCTCCCCCCTACATTAGGTTCAATAAAACATCATAATAAATAAAGAGAATGGGGAGGTACTCAAATTTTATATATATATAAAGTTAGGCAATGATTTTAGAGAATTAGATATCTCTAGTTTATTTTGTGATGAGTTTTTTTGACATGACCGTGCGGGAAACAAATAATTATGCTCAGAAACAAATAAAAAACCTGAAACGTTACTTAATATCCATATGCATTGGTCTTAAAGAAAAATATTACAGACGCCAATTTATTCAGAAACCATACCTAGTCCAAGGTTTATTGGCTATTTCTAAGTTTTTGAATTTTTAAACCAATTTTTTTTAAAATTTACCAACCAGAACAAAATACATCTCTTGACAAAAGTCTTGTCAAGGCTGTCTTACATACAATTTAAACACAAAAAAAGTCTGATATTGTTCAGTGTTCAAACCTTATATTGAGAAGGATAAAGTATGTAATGCATTTTCAGCCAGTGAATCGGTTGTTTTAGACCTCATGCGAAAATAGAATTTGTTTAGATAATTTGTCAAATTGCTACAGAAAAACACTCATCCTATCGAAACTGCTTTCAAATTTTCAAATTATATTTTCACTACATGAAAAAAAAGATGTTTGAGAAAAAGGTATAAAATTTGTTATAACAATGGAATCAGATTCACACAATCACAGTATGAATGATGTGGAAAAAGGGTGCTTCAAACTTACATCACATCAAACTTAAATTCTACATTTCGAAATTAGTTGGTGTAAATGTGTAGATATTTTTTGAAATTACTTTCGTTTTTACAATTGTAAAGTGAACATTTAGTTGCATTAATTTAAGGGGGCCAACAATTCATACCAGCTGTGTCGCTCGGAACATGAATCATTTAATCCGCAATGGGTTAATAGGGTCAGAGATTAAATTTGGAAGACTTCCCGATCAAATTTGTGATTAGTGCTTATTGAGTGAAAATAGTACCAAAAGCGTTATAGTTTTACAAAAGATAGGTACAAAAATGTGATTCAGTATTTAAAGCTAAAATAAACTTATCTATAAATATCTTGTCTTAAAAGCAGGGCAATAAACATCCTAATATAACAATATTTTCTTTGCTACTTTTTTACAATGTTTTTTAAGTAAACTAACATTTTTAAATGAACTCTTGTTTTTAATCAAGCTCTAAAGAGGTTACATTAAAAGACAAATTAAGGAATATTGAGAGTGTGGCAATATAAAATCACATATTTATATTAAAAGTCTATCAACTGTTTTTTACAAAATGAAACATTGTGGTAAAATGTTATTTTGGAATATTTTAAAAACCTACAATCAATTACGTATCTATAAAACATGATCTGTAATAATAAAATTTTAAATAGATAAAACAAATATTTCTATTTAAATTATAAGCAGAAACCTATCTTAGTACCCTCAAAATAAATGAATAAATATTGGTGTAAAAATATTCAATATTACCGTACCTTGCTGCATAACCTCTGTTTTTAAGTGTTCGCCTACGTTGTTTCATATGAAATATCTCATCCCGAGTAAGTCCACGCATCTTTAGTTGCCTATTGAGATCCCGTACTGAAATCGTAACCAACTCATCATCACTAATATCTGAAGCCGGTCCAGGTGACAGTGAAGCCTAAACAAATTGTTTGGTATTTCTATGAAGATTTTATTTATGCCTATGATAATGATACTGTAATTTAAACCTACTTATGAGTGTTTACATTAATATTCACTTTTCATATTAAAAAATAAATTTACATTTTCATTTTAATAACAGAAAGCGTAACAGTTATAATTTTTCTGTTGAAACTCTTTAAAGTTTTTAATGTATATGCTCAAACACATTTTGCCAAATGTAGTTTATTTAACATTAACATATACAATCTACAATGAGCACTATTATCTCAACTTCCATGACAAAATAATAGTTATGTCAATTCACCATAACTTCTAGTATTTAACAAAAAGCTTTACTTGTTAATTTTGTTGAATGTGTTGTTCTGAGTTTCTTTTAGGCTGAAAATTTTTAAATTTTGAGTTCCATTAACTTAAAAATAAAATTACTATAAAAAATATTTACTGAGACAAAATGTTTTTGACCATGCTAATGCTAATCATCAGTGCCTTATTTGGCAGCAATGATACTCTGAAGTTGCTTGATATAATCATCTTGAATTCATTGATTAAACTATATTTAAAAAATACTTAACTAAGTGAATACGTAATTGCTTACTTGCTAATGCGTTTCAAAATATTTGTTCCTTTTAGGAAGTTAACCCTCTACTGGTGGCATCGGTTAGGTACAAAGCCTGTAACGGGATGGATTTATGACTGTGAAATGGGGTGAGTTATTTTGGTTGTGCGTCATGTAATGGAAAAGGCTGTTGGCTTCAAAATGTGTGTGATCATTTAATATGTTTTCTTTATCTGTTGCGTAGTGTTTGTATATCTCGTATTTTTCTAAGGTTATTAGTTTTTGTACTTTGTTTTAATGTGTGTAGAACATTTAAATTAGTATGTATGTCACTGTGTGTGTTGCGTATTTTCAAGGTGTTTTGCGTAGCTGGATTTTTGGGTTGTTTGTTTTCTTTGGGTAATGTGTTCTTCGAAGCGTGTACAGAATGACCTACCGGTTTGGCCAATGTAATAGATGGGACAATCTTTATAGGTATATTGATTAGGCGGTGTATATTGATTTACACCGCCTAATCAATAAAACTATGCTACAGAAAGACTACGACGAAAAACTCAATACCATAAAATACATCGCTCAACAAAACGGCTACCTACATACACTCATAGACAACATACTCAGGATGATTAAACATAAACACCATCAAACAGCCACGCAGACAAACCACACAAAAAATAATAAATACATATCTCTCACCTACCACAACAAAAACACACAAAATAGCCTCCACATTCAAAATACTCCACTACCAAATATCTTACAAAACAACAAACACTTTAAGACAGCACATACAACCTTTTCAAAAAGAAACTGACAAATACAAACTCTCAGATATTTACAAATTAACTTGTAACGATTGTCCCAACTATTACATCGGCCAAACCGGCAGGTCATTCTATACATGCTTCGAAGAACACATTACCCAAAAAAACAAACAAACCCTAAATCCAGCTACGCAAAACACATAAAAAACACCCAACACACACCGACATACAAACTAATTTAAATGTTCTACACACATTAAAACAAAGTAAAAAAACTAACAACCTTAGAAAAATACGAAATATACAAACACTACGCAACAGATAAAGAAAACATATTAAATGGTCACACACATTTTGAAGCCAACCGCCTTTTCCATTACATGACACACAACCAAAATTATTCACCCCATTCCACAGTCATAAATCCATCCCGTTACAAGCTTTGTACCTAACCGATGCTGCCAGTAGAGAGTTAGCTTCGTAAAAGGAACGAATGTTTTGAAACGTGTCAGCAAGAAAGCAATTACGTATTCACTTAGTTAGGTATGTTTTAAATATAATGATACTCTGTTGAGATGGGTTGATAATGGTTTCAAAGCCAGACCAGATTTTTAATAATGTGATCTCAATAATATCCTCACAGTAAATATGATACATGATTTGTACCAGGTTTGTTCTTTTAATGGGTTTTCATTTTGTTTTTCTGGTAAGTTTGTAAATTTTAATTACTCAAGTATATGAAGATGTGATTATTTTTTTGTTTAAGAAAAGTTTAGATAGTAGTTGATGTCTGTGTAATTTTGACCTATTTAAGTTTAAATTATGTGATTAGTAAAAGATGAGACAATGTCATTTTAATTGAATGCATCTGTTCTTTAATTATTTGATGAAAACTGCAACCTGTTTGCTCACTGAAGAGTTTTTTATTTTCTGTACTGTTTAGTTCATGTATAATTAGTGCTTGGAGTCTTGTCATAATATTATTTGATGACTTTTTTATGAACGTGAAGAATTTGATTTCTCTGTTTCTATGTACTTTTACAAATTACTTATAAAAAAATTATTTTTATATAATTATTTTTAATAATTTGTAATATCATGACTTTTCAGAACTTATAGCAAATTTTGAAAAACTTACTAGTACAAAATCTTTTCAAGTGTATGCTACTAGAAATAATTCTTGGTATTTTTTTAAAAATTTACTTTATTATAAGTTTCTAAAAGTTGTAATATTACAAACTTTCAATTTAAATTAACTGCTACATCATAGACTACAAAATCCATACCATTTTTTTTAGAAATTGTATACTGTTAAAACCAAATCTGTGTATGTGTGACAGTAAGGAATCAAATTACCAATGATATTTATTTCAAACAACTACTGTAATTTCCTCATGTATTTTTTTTTGTTATTAACAAAAAAATGACTTCAACATCAATATTCAAAGAAATTACACTTTTGCTATTACTTGCGACCAGACATTTGTTAACTAAAAGTTGTTAATTGTTAACTTACACTTGGAGGAAACGTTTTCGTCTTACAACTTCTTCAGTCTCGTCATAAGACGAAAACGTTTCCTCCAAGTGTAAGTTAACAATTAACAACTTTTAGTTGACAAATGTCTGGTCGCAAGTAATAGCAAAAAGTGTAATTTGTAATTTACAACCAGCTTGTCATGAACAGCAACATGATTACAATATTCAAAATCTACATTTAGACGCAGTATTTTAGCACATTCTAACATGTGATTTAAAAGAGTATATTTTCAAATCTAGATTCACTAGAATTTTCTAAGTAAACATGAACTGTAAGTAACCTTGACAGATCGTATGATTCCCAGATTGAGTGATTATAAGAGAAGGCAGTACAGTCATTATGTAGAAAGAATTTGACATGTATGTTTTCATTAGAAAACACTATAGTAGGCCTAATTATACATTAGTAATAATTGTTTGAGCTGAACAACTGTCTCCTAAAAATAGAATTTTTCTTTTTTCATTTTCTTGTCCAACTGCACCAACAATTCGATGGAAATAAGTTTTGTCATTCAAGCACATTTGTACATGGAATAGTGTTCACATTTTTAAAACAAGATTTTAAAGACTTGCTGATGATTAATGGCTTCAGTTTTTTGATTCCATTTGTATTACAGCAAAATAAAGCTGTAACTTGAAGTTTAGATATCTTACTCCCTTTTAACAGCTAACATACATGCAGTATTACTTGATAAAATATGCCAGTTTTGTCAGCATTAAAAATGTTTTCCTGGCTACTGTTCGAGTCAGCGCTCGAAGTTTCGCGGCCTACATTCAAACGCTCAGCTGGACTGTGCAGTGATGGTCACGTGACGTCCGATCTGCCAATCGATGTATGATTTGAAGTATTGATTTTCTGTGGCTTGATCCCCACTCCCTTAGCTCGCATTTTCCGTAAAGTTAGTCGTCCCTGTTGTCTCGGAACTGTCGTACAGTTAACAGCCTCGTTAAAATACCTCGTTACGTAAAGTTTGCACAACTTGTGCAGAGTGCCGCTTTTGACCGTGAAAACCTCGTACAAGCATTAAAACTGTTCGTCTTAATGTGTGTTAGTGTGACCGCGTTATTATATAAGTTATTTGCGGATTATTGACTTTAATTACAATCGCCGTTTGTAAGTTCCTTTGTGTCGTTCCGCGCCATAGTTCTTAAATGACTAGGAATTTTAAATGCAGCTTATTGACTTCTCGTTTAAGTTTTAGTGTGACTTCGCCTGGCCAGGATTCCTACGAACTGGGTACCCAGGACCTCTACAGCTACGAGATCTACGACCACTTCAATTTTGCCCTTTCTTGCTCCACGAGGGTAAGTGCTGCATAAGCTTAAGTACTAATAATTCATTTATGTGTAAATTCAGTGCGAATTGTTCTGTAATTAAATGTGCTTGTACGGAGCCCATTATGGCTTTCTAACTTTCGTAATTGCGTGCTCAGCGATTGAAGTAAGGCACTTTGCCGCAGCTTACTATTGTTACTCACATTTCTATTATATTATTGCCGATCTTTCTCGAACCTCGTTTTCTTCTCATTTTAGCTAAGCGCCAGTCGCTTCATTTGGTCCTCCGGGCCGGATAGATTGAATTTAAATTCATTTGATTTATATGATTCATGCAATCTTACTAAGTGTTGCGCAACATTTGATTTCTGATTTCCTTTGTGCGAGTTACACGCGCGGGAAACGTGACGTCATAGGTATACGTCACTTGATTTTGATTTGCTTTGTGATGAGGAAATACTTTACGTTTATTAAACTATACAGTCCACTTACCGCTGTTTAAAAAATTTTGTGAAATTAATTTGTGTTGTGTTTATTTGTGAACTTTATTAAATTATTTATAATGGCAATTAATACTGAATATTACCTCGCTAAATTAAAAAATATATTAAATGATTTGGAACAAGTACAAACCCTTCTTGATGACAAAGGGATGCCGGAAGGCATCGCTCGAGAAATAAGACGCATTCAGGCCAATTTCGTGGATACTTATGAGATATTAGAACAAACGTTCGCCACCCAGGTGGCAAGTTTAGCTGAAAGTGCGTTTAATATCAAAAGACAATTTCAGGACGTGTATTTGCCCATGTTAGCAAAATACCCTAACCTTATCAAGGCAGAGGTGACATCAACCTCGCCCGTCAAATCAGCTGTAGGTTCACCTAACCTCCCTAGTCTTGCGTTGCCTGTTTTTTCAGGAAACAACAGTGACTGGACGGACTTTATAACGATGTACGATTCAATAGTCCATTGCAACGACAGTCTTAGTGATATACAGAAATTCCAATATTTGAAATCGGTACTTAAAGGCGACGCTTTAGCAATTGTCACAGGCTTGGTAATATCTGAACAAAATTACAGCATTGCATATCAAGCTTTGCGCAATCGGTACGCTAACCCACGCCGTTTGGCTGACCACTATTTTAAAATGATTCAAGACTTTAAACCAATTAAGAATGCTTCGCAAACTGAATTGAACCGCTTCTTGACCGCGCATTCAAACGCTGTGTGTGCGTTGAAGGTTATCCAGCTAGATGATTTGGCTGATTTTCTGCTTTTTCAGATGTCCATTAATAACTTGGACCCCCAGACTAGATTAAATTTTGAAACGAGGCTAGGCACAAATCGTATGCCTACGTACAAACTTTTGAATGATTTTATAACGGAACAGGCCCGGGCTCTAGAGTTGTTGGATCAACCGCCTGCCGCAGCTTCTACGAACGCGAGAGCTGCTCAACAACCCCGCATACTGGTGTCGTCAGTAAATGAGTCTGATTCGCAAGGGACCCGTGATTTAAATTTTGACCAACTGGAACCTAACCTTAACACGGCACATAGTACAATAGTCCAGCCTTCGGTTTCGCCCGACAATTCTAGTACACCTAAGGCTACGCAATATGTATACGAGCCTAGACGTGCTGCGTCAGGCCCTACACGGCCATTCAACGGACCGCGCCCCGTAAATATACCTCCTGTTATGAACACTCCTAGGATGTCAGTATTCCGTCACCGATTACCACCGCTTCACATGAATCAATCCCATGTTTCTACGACACACGCAGGCATGTGTTATTATTGCGGAGAAGGACATCGCATCATTGACTGTCAATCCTTTCTCGAATTGCCTTCTGTGGCACGCCAGGATGCCATCATGAAACTACAACGGTGCTTCAATTGTCTTGGCTCACATTTCCAAGCTAAATGTAAGTCCAGCCAACGCTGCAAGCAGTGCAACGAGGCACACCATACTTTGTTACATAACAACCCGCCGTCACAACAATGACTAGTCACACCGCGACACCCGAGGCCAGCAACTAGACGCGCAACCGATACTCAAGCTCAACCTCATTCTTTGTCATGCAACATTACCTCGTCTCTCGCCCTGTTAGGTACCGCGCAAGTCGTCTTACAGGACCATTATGGTCAACCTCGTTTTCTAAGAGCTATTATCGACCCCGGCAGTCAGATATCTGCCATTACTAAGAAAGCAAGCGTCCTGTTGAGCCTACCTACTCGGAGTTCAAATATGTCTTTGATTGGTGTCGCCGCCAAGACCACACGTATCCACGAGTACGTTACGTTGATTTTATTCTCGAGGCATGACCCTGGTGTAATGCTAACTACTGAAGCCGCCGTGCTTAACCACATTACTGACCCGCTGCCGGCTACTAGGTTAGCCTCTCAAATAAGTGCTCAATACCAGCACCTACCTTTAGCTGACCCTCATTTCGACTCGCCTGCCGGTGTTGACATTATACTGGGGGCAGATGTTTTCACCCAAATACTCACTAATGGGCCTTGCACTATCATTCATGGCCAGCCCTCCGCGCTTAACACTCGTTTAGGTTGGGTCATTATGGGATCCATACCGTATAGTATGCCCCATCAACCTAGAGTGTTTATTACCTCGCTACAGTCTATTGATGACAATATTCGACGGTTTTGGGAAGTCGAAGAAGTAACTGAGGCTAAATCTTTGAGCCCTGACGAACAGCTTTGTGAAAGCCTGTTTACTACAACTACTGAACGCGATGAAGTCGGGAGATATGTTGTCGCCCTCCCCTTCAAACCTGACGCTGTAACACTTAAGTCAAACCGCAACGTTGTCCTCGCTAGTTATCATTCTTTAGAACGACGTTTAAGTCGTCAGCCGGAGGTAGCTCGGCAATATCATCAATTCATGACAGAATATATGACTCTGGGTCATATGTACCCCGCACTTAATACTTCTAACTATTTGATCCCGCATCATTGTGTTTTTAAGACCACCAGTTCTACTACTAAGTTACGAGTAGTATTCAACGCATCATCGCCTGATTGTAACGCGAATTCTTTAAATCAGCAATTGCTTTCCGGTCCTAAACTTCAGAAGGACCTGTCTAACGTCATCATTTCCTTTCGCCTGTATGTTCACGCCGTTTGTGCTGATCTTAAAATGATGTACCGACAAATTGCCGTGCGCCCAGCTGATCGCTGTCACCAGCACATATTATACCGACCGACGCCTCAATCTCCGCTTGTGGAATACGAGTTAGCTACTGTCACGTACGGACTAACCCCGTCTGCGTATTTAGCGTTGCGGACGCTTGAACAACTCGTAAAGGACGAAGGTAGCCGATACCCTGCCGCGTCGCAAGCAATACTTCAGCAGACTTATGTTGATGATGTTGTCACTGGCGCCGATACACCCGAAGATGCCAAGGAATTGATACAGCAGCTCATTAACATTTTCGCACTCGCCGGCTTGGAACTTAGGAAATGGTCATCAAGTGATCCTGCACTATTGTCAACGCTACCTTCCGCTCATCTGGAGAACCCGCTACTGTTCCAGGACGATTCTACCGCCATCAAAATACTGGGACTGCAATGGAACCCTACCTCGGACTCGTTCTCCTACCAGAGTCAGAATTTCGTTTCGGTGCCTACGAAACGCACCATACTATCTTATGTCGCTCGGACTTTCGACCCGCTTGGCTTCTTAACGCCTATTACTTTCTGGATCAAATGCTTTCTCAAACGTTTGTGGCTCGAAAGGTTATCATGGGATGAACCTTTGCCAACCGCGCTTCTAAATCAATGGGACAGCTTCATTGTTCAATTCGCCAGTTTGTCTTCTATCCAAATACCTCGACACGTTGGCACACGAGCTGCCAAGCATCACCTGTTAGGGTTTTGCGATGCTTCCGAAGCTGGATACGCAGCAGCTATATATTTGAGAACCGAATGGAATGGAGTCGTTACCGTTAGCATTCTGAAGGCTAAGAGCAGGGTAGCTCCAGTTAAACCGATCACCATACCTCGCATGGAGCTTTGTGGCGCAGTCTTGCTGGCCAAACTCTACAAGTCCGTTCAGCCCGTTTTGAATTTTGTGTCTGACGCCGAGACGTTTTTCTTCACCGATTCTGAAATTGTGTTGTATTGGATCAACACCCCGCCTTATTTATTGAAGACTTTTACTGCCAACCGCGTCACTGAAATCGTTTCAAGTACCTCCATGGACCGTTGGTTCCATGTCTCGACTGCTGATAACCCCGCGGACGTTGCTTCCCGTGGGTGTCTACCTAACCAGCTTGCTGAACATCCGCTGTGGTGGCACGGCCCACCATGGGCGCTACAATGTCCTACTGCGTGGCATTTGTCTAAGCCGACCGGCCTTAACCCGGACCAGACCGAACATAAATCTGAACCTAGACTGCTATGTACGGCCGTTCAAGAGCCTAATCGACTATTGACAACTATAGAACGACATTCGAACTTAATTACTCTTCACCATGTTTTCGCTTACGTCCTGCGGTTTGTGAATAATTGCCGTCGTAAAGGCCAGACTACTAACCACGGTCATAACACCCGCTACAAGGCCAAAGTCGCCTTGAGTAAAACTTCATTTACTACGCCTTCGGTGCAGGAGTTAAGTAACGCCAGAGATCTCTGCGTCAAGCTCATACAAGAGCTGGCCTTCAGCGAAACATTGCAACGGCTCCGTCGTGGCGCTCAAATCATCGATCCGCTCCGCAGCCTAACGCCATTTGTCGACGCCCAGGGCTTACTCAGGGTGGGCGGAAGACTTAATCATTCTGAGATGTCGTACGAATCTAAGCACCCCCTTCTGCTTCCTAAACATCATCAGTACGTCAACTTGATCTGCGATCATTACCACAAGTTAGCCTTACATGCCGGACCTCGCACCACTCAAGCGCTGATTAACGGCGAATTTTGGATTATTGCGTTACGCTCCTTACTTCGGCAACGCATTCATGCGTGCATGCGGTGTTTCCGTCTGCAAGCTAAGCCTCGTCCACCTATGATGGCTTCTTTACCATCATCTAGAGTCACTCCATCGCCGCCTTTCTGCAGGGTGGGAATTGATTTCGCTGGACCCTTTGACACAAAGGCAAATCATTTGCGTACCTCGAAGCTTTTAAAATCTTATCTTTGTCTATTTGTCTGCATGGCTACTAAGGCTGTGCACTTGGAGATGGTATCCGACCTATCCACCGATGCCTTTCTCGCAGCTTTACACCGTTTCACGTCAAGACGAGGGCTACCCTCTGATATTTATTCTGACAACGGCACGAATTTTGTTGGAGCCGCGAACCGCCTGAGTGAGGTCTATCAACTGCTTGACCACTCGAAATCGCTTATCAAGCGCAAACTCGCCGACCAACGCATTGAATGGCACTTCAACCCTCCAGCCGCACCACATTTCGGCGGACTCTGGGAGGCTGCCGTCAAATCCGCTAAAGGACTTATGCACCGCACGATCGGTAATACGGTATTAAACCCTGAAGAGTTGTCTACGTTGTTTACCCGGATAGAGGCTATTCTTAACAGTCGACCTATTTTCGAGGTTTCGCCTGACCCCAGCGAAGGATCGTCTTTCCTCACTCCCGGACATTTTCTTATTGGACGTCCGCTCCTTGCACTTCCGGAGAGATGTTACCCCGAACCGCCTCTTAAATCTCGTTGGTCCATGATTCAGCAAATGACCAACCGTTTCTGGAAGACTTGGTCTACTCAGTACCTGCATTCGCAGATTCAACGCCGCAAGTGGCACAAGAACTCCTCACCGCTTCAGGAGGATCAACTCGTCTTCATCACTGGAGAGCATCCGAGCCCCCTTCATTGGCCTATGGGTCGGATCATACATCTACATCCTGGACACGACCAAGTATCCCGCGTAGCTACTGTCAAAACCTCGCACGGCCAGCTGAAGCGACCTGTCCACAAGCTTGTTGGCTTCCCGCTGCAGCATTGAGTTTCACCTTTGGTTTCTTCGGCACTCTTGCCCCCCTTTTGTTTTTCTTCTCTTTCCTTCGTTTCCCCTGCTATTTCTTCGGCACCCTCGGTTTCCGGTGCTTAATTAGTTCTTCGCCCTCTACCCACCTGGCGGATTAAAAACATTCGTTTTGGTGGGCGGTATGTTCGAGTCAGCGCTCGAAGTTTCGCGGCCTACATTCAAACGCTCAGCTGGACTGTGCAGTGATGGTCACGTGACGTCCGATCTGCCAATCGATGTATGATTTGAAGTATTGATTTTCTGTGGCTTGATCCCCACTCCCTTAGCTCGCATTTTCCGTAAAGTTAGTCGTCCCTGTTGTCTCGGAACTGTCGTACAGTTAACAGCCTCGTTAAAATACCTCGTTACGTAAAGTTTGCACAACTTGTGCAGAGTGCCGCTTTTGACCGTGAAAACCTCGTACAAGCATTAAAACTGTTCGTCTTAATGTGTGTTAGTGTGACCGCGTTATTATATAAGTTATTTGCGGATTATTGACTTTAATTACAATCGCCGTTTGTAAGTTCCTTTGTGTCGTTCCGCGCCATAGTTCTTAAATGACTAGGAATTTTAAATGCAGCTTATTGACTTCTCGTTTAAGTTTTAGTGTGACTTCTCCTGGCCAGGATTCCTACGAACTGGGTACCCAGGACCTCTACAGCTACGAGATCTACGACCACTTCAATTTTGCCCTTTCTTGCTCCACGAGGGTAAGTGCTGCATAAGCTTAAGTACTAATAATTCATTTATGTGTAAATTCAGTGCGAATTGTTCTGTAATTAAATGTGCTTGTACGGAGCCCATTATGGCTTTCTAACTTTCGTAATTGCGTGCTCAGCGATTGAAGTAAGGCACTTTGCCGCAGCTTACTATTGTTACTCACATTTCTATTATATTATTGCCGATCTTTCTCGAACCTCGTTTTCTTCTCATTTTAGCTAAGCGCCAGTCGCTTCAGCTACACTGATTGGTTACGTTTTAAATGGTTTTTGTTCTCCTTTCGTTAGCTTTATTGATATGAACAGTTTTGTCTTCTCCACAAATTGCCATACAAGTTTTTCCATATCTTTTGCAGAATCGATTAAGGTACCTTGGTATCTTCATAGCCAAGTGATTTTGCAATGTCCAAAGCCTTTTCTTGAATTAATTGTCTACTAATTGGCATATTGTTAGACCTGACATCAACAAATCACAAATAAACTACCTTGTCTAAATCATCATGTAATGCAGAGATCCTGCTTTAATATCAATTTTTAAAATTGTATAATTCATATCAAATCCTATAGCAAAATCAATCTCAAGGAAGAATTACTTATTATTGGACTGAAAGTTTACATTATTATTTTCTTCATTGAAAAAGATATGTCTCGTGAATTTATTTGTTTTTTCTTCCTATCCCATAATCTTTAAAAATTTAAACCTTATCCAACAAAAAAAAATATGTTGAGCTTTTGCCATCAAGTTCCTTTAAATTTCCTTGTTCTTTAGCTAAAACTGTTAACCCAAATATTTGTTATCTGTAAACATTTGTTAAGAACTTTTTCATACATTTCAGCTGGAGTTACAGTCAATGCACTCATAAAACTTCTATTTAAATGGTAAACAACTGTTTTTATAGCTTCAGACGACATGTTTTTCTTAAAGGAGAAACTTTCAAAAGACCTTCCTTAGTATTGTACAATTCAGACATTTTGATTTACCGTTCAACTTAGGTATAAATACAGTAGTGCAATCTAACACGATACCTGTTGTGATAACTGTTTTTCATATCTGTATTCATATCTGATTTTTTAAACTCTATTATTTTGTTTGGTTTCTACTTCTGCAATGAAATATTTTAAGCATGCGCTTTCTTAAATTTAATATATGACATGGGCTAAATAGAACAGCACACATCTGTATTTTTTTATTTTACACGGAAAGTTATTTTTGATCAATTTAAAGTTGGGTAAAAAATTCAGTACGGACTAGTAAGTTGTGCATCGTATACGAAGTGATATAGTGACGTCCAACTATAGTTGGTGTTTAGGAATATAAACTTTGCTTAATACGCAGATTGCCCACCCCCAATGGAATGCGTATAAAATGAATAAAAAACATATCCTGAAGCTATATTATAAACTATTATTGTTGTTATTGCTAGGGAAGGTTAATTTTATATATTTATATTGAAATATACCTATATGGTATCCAGTCAGGATAGATTTGGTTGCAATTTTATACATTTAACCATTAGGTAATGTATAAAATTACAACAAAATCTATCCTGACTGGACACTTTATAGGTATATAGTAATGCGTAAAATTACAACCAAATCTATCCCAACTGGAAACTTTATTATAGGTATATTTAAATTCATGTATGCAAAAACCATAAAAATTGAGCCAAAATGTTGTTTCTCAAATATCTTCACATGGAAGGTATAAATTAAGATAGTGGGATGTCACCATATCATTCTGCAGATGTTGCACAAATTACTACAGACTTAATTTTGTAACATACTTTAAATTAATAAAAAATAACTTTTCGTATAAAATGTAGACAAAATTCAGTAATTATTAGGATCAGCGACTACTGCTTCGATCGACAAAATTTTTTTTCTTGATCAATTTGAACTTGCTGAACACGAATCTGAAGTTTTTTACTGCAAACACATATTTACATTATAAAAATAACCTAACCTGACCTGATTTTGGTGCTTACTAACACTCTGATCGGCGAATTTCATTTTCCTGATATATTTGATTTTGCTAAACACGAATCTGAAGTTATTTTTTACGGCAAACACATATTAACCTACGACAACCAGGCCAGGTCAGGTTATTTATTCTTTTTAATGTTTGCAGTAAAAAAAAACTTTAGATTCGTGTTCAGCAAGGTCAAATTGATCAGGCAAAAAAATTTCGCCGATTGGAACGGTAGTCGCTGATCTTAATAATTACCAAAAATTCTTGTGCATGTCGTCCTAGGACGTGTTTTCTAACAATTTTCTCTTTTAATCTCAAGTGGTCCTCAATGCTCAAAATTACTAAAAAAAATATGACTTTTAATAACAACATTAAATTTTGCAAATGCCATATAGTTCTGTATAACCTTAAAGTTTCTTAAAACCATACTATCTAATTATTTAGTTAGATTACAAAGGACTCAGATACATAATTTTTTAACTACATTAGAAAGGTTTCAGTTTTATTGGATTTGGTTGTTACTATTCACACAATTAAATTTATTTACTAAGTTGCTCATGTCTATAAACATATGCATAGCAAACATATGTTAGATCATTTGATCCATTTTGGCTTACTCTTTACATAGAAAAACTCCACTTTTTCATATTTTAATACAGCTATATATTCTTACCTTGTATGTACATAGAAAGACCATAGCCTAAGAAATAAATATGGCTTACCAAGTTTACTTTTCTATCACAGCGTTTGTTTTCTGGTCCCATTACCACTACTTTTAAAAACACAAAACTGTTTATTTTGTCAGCTTCAGTAAGAAACGTAAAAACTGTCAAGTCATGGTGTATCTGAAGTCCATAGCCCTAATACAACATTCAAGATCGACACCTTCTGAGGCTATAATGGATTTGTTCTGGTCAACTGTCAAGAGTACACCGCCTGCTTTGCTACTTCACTTCACAAAATAGAATAATTGTTTACACAAAAGTGTTTACAGGTTACTATTAACACAAATTGTTATTTTGAAAGATATATTTTATTAAAATATACTTCTATAAACGATATAACGTCATTTTTCACCTAACAAATGTCCTTATGACTGACGATTTATAATTTTTAATGCCTGATATTTTGTAATTTTAGTTCAATAAAAAAAAATACACATCAATATATTTAGTATCATATGATCATTCAATTTAATGTAAAGGTATACCACTCACAAATTTACATTTTATAATTTAATATAAAACAATTCAGAATATAACTTGGATATTATTTGTCTAAATCTTCGCTTTCAGCTACTAGTTTTCTACTTAGTATTTAAACGTATAATAATATATAAAGTATTTTAGTTATCATCTGAGTACAGCGATTTGAACAAACGTAAATTGAAATATTTTGTGTTTTAAACACCCTATGCCAACACATGTTTAACTAAACTAGCCAATTATCATTGGTATCTATGTCGTCCACCAGGTTGCGTTAGAGATGAGTGGCACGTTTTAAATAGATTTTCAAATATAATCAACCGATGTGATTGGTACTTGAACTTTAAGCTAGTAAATTACATGTGTACTTAAATAAATTTATAATAGTAAAACTTAACACAATTCTTTAGTTATTAAATAATACTTGACTAAGTGAATCGTAATAATTATATTAATCACTTTTACATTAGTTTATGACTATCCAAGCTTTAAATTTATAAAACCTTATCTTCGATTGCTCCATAACGATTTTCATCAGTCTCTTCCACTGTAAGGACTACAAAATTAAAGACTTAATTATAGTTTAATCAGTGATTTCAAGGTGATTACAACAAGCAACTTCCTTAATTATGTTAGGAGTTCTTTATTTTAGAATATTTATTTCTGGGTAATGCTGCTCAATACTAAAGGACTACACACATTTTTTAATGTTACTTTTTTGTAAATCTATAGGATGCTCTGTTAACGTATACCTCTTAAATAGATAATGTATTCAAAGTAAGAATCATAGAGTCCTAATACTAGAATAAATTTAAATATTTAGCTAAATAACTAAAATCATTGACTTACTAATATTTCTTGACAGATTAGTATGACATATTTCTATTGATAAAAACAACAGAATAAGTTTAATGTTGATCAACACTTTGCATTAAACAATGCTCTGAAGTAGTAAAAATGAAACTGCTGATAAGAAAAGGTTTTGGGGATGATGAAATTATAACTTATAAACTCAAAAATGAAATTATTAATATGCTCATCTTCATTTCTGTTGGGAATATTTCTATGTTTGAGTAGATTTTTCTGCCATTCCTAACTTTTCAATAACTCCTCTGATGGGGGAGAAATATTCTCCTCCTCCTCCTATGATTGAAGTTTTGAAAATGGAGTTAATCCGAAACTCATCAACAGAAGAGAATATTGAAAAGTTAGGGATGGCAAAAAATGTACTCAAACATGTATAGCTCAAAAATACTTTTTAATACCAAGGTGAAAGAGAAACAAACGAAAAATGTAAAATCGGTCCTTCAATTAAAACTTATACCACCAATACATTTTCTAAATTAAAATAAAAACAACAGTAGGCCTACAGTAAATTTTAAAATAAGATTGTTTTTCTCTGTACTAGAATATTTATTTATTTGTTTCGGCTCAACAAATGTCTAGGTGGATTGATAACAGTGTTATGGTGTTTGATACAGTTCTTAATTTGACTTTCTGTCAAACTACTGCACACATCATATTGTGCGCAAGCAACTGCTCAGTACTATCACCATTTTCCGGTAGGCTGTATCTCAACCCCTGAAGGAAGTTGCTCATCTCTCTACATCTTTCTTCTCTCGCCATTATCTCTCATCTAGCATGTTGTTTTTACTCAATTTTTTTTGCAATCACTCATCTAATAAGTGTTGTTAATAATTTGAAAACAAAGTTATTAATTTTATAACCTTTAACTAGTTATTAACCTCACATTGTCATCACTTTATTATTGAACACTATTCAACAAGTGCTTAGTTCATGGTAAACTAGCTAGTGAAACTTTTGTTAATCTTTTTATGAACATTGCAACTAAAATAATTGAAAGTCTTTAGTGAACAGTTCTTGTGGTGTATACACCCTATGCCGTCACCTACATCTTTAAAGAACATTTTAGTGTAATTTGGTATTTTATCAATTTTTTTTGTTCATAACCTCTTTGTTGTATAAACTCAAGGTAACTCATAGAGTTGCCCTCTTTTAAATTTATATGTGTGGTCCTCTGGAAATTTATTGTTATAATTTGTTCTATTCTGTTTTTTTATCAAACATAAGGGCTGATACATTTTTAATCTCTGTACAGCATTCTGTGTTAGATGCTGTAATCAGGAGAATTGCATATATTTATTCGGCAAAGAATGAATGACTGAAAATAAATCATCACTACATTTACTCAAAGATTAGATAAATACTTTAGGGTAATCTTTTAAATAAACCCAATTCCTTTCTCTCATAAACAGTTCAGTCTCAAACTATGAAGGATCATTAACATCACTTGGACATTCTTCAGCTAAAGTGGATGAAAATCATTGTCCTTCAATTGTACAATATCTTTTTGAAATAAAAACTATATTTTCTCTAAAACAAACGTTTGTTGTTAAAAATCTCTCTCTTGTCTCTTCTAAAAAGTAATCCAAGACAGGATTAAATAATTAATTTATAGTACTATTCACAAAAGTTTTAATAACTGTACTTGGTCCTATGGTTTTTTTTTCTTACATGTGGAATGTACATTCCAACTTTAGTTAATCTGTCATCTTTCGAGCTTTTCGAGAAATGTTTTTAAATGAATTTTCAGTATTATTTCTAATTTTTAAAACTTTTTTTTCAAAGAGATTCATTATATTTTACAGCTAATGCTAAGCCACACTTTTATATTGTAGGTATTTACAAAGTTTAAAAGCTAAATAGATTATACTATTTATGGTGACAACTTTACAAAAAAACCCTATATTATTTGCTAGCACACTAAAAAACAAAAATGTCTTTCTCCATCTCGCTTACTCTGAATCACTTCTAACACCTTTGAATTGGTAAATGCAACTCTCCAAAAGAAATTAGTGAACTTAAATGCTCAACCTATCGTTTTTTTTTTGTAATGTGGTCATTGGTCAAGATTTCTTCATTTTGAGCCTCTAATTATCCTGCACATCTCTTGCATTGGGCACTTATTGCCTGAGGTCTCATCAATCATATCATTGACCCTTTAAGTATAAGATATTGTGAATGAAGCTCCTTCATTGTTGCCTTGGCTAGAGTGGCAACACAAATATCTTGTAGCAACATATTTTTCAATGACTATTTTCTGAAAACTACTCCTTTTCCTTGTTTTTTTTTTTTTTTTTTTTTGAGGGGGATAACCCTATGCCAATTTTAACCAGAACTGACAACTTGGACCTTTTTCAGTTGAAGTCTAAGGTTATAAAAGAGATACATCTCTTAAATAGCTATTCTCTTGTAATATCTAAAGAGAGTGGTATTTTGGGGAAGGTTTTATATATGTTAATATGTATAAGTATATACTAGTAGGTCAAGTTAAAAAAAAAAAAAAAAACATGCAATCAGAAATTTAATACCATCTTTTAAACAATTCAACTTTCCATTCACAAGGATTAAGAAATGTATATTTAAATAAAGATACATATTTACACTTCAGTGCCAACAATTATGAATAACAAAAAATGTAACCACTTATAATGATTAAACTTGATCAATATTTAATTCTCAAACAAGTGAATGTCAGTTGTCTAATTAATTGTTTTTTTCATATAAACTCGTCTATTCAGTACAATGTTTTCGGAATCATGAACACCAAATCTAAATAATAATAATGGCAGGTGGTAGTAAGAATTGTCTATTATTTAATCGTTATTATTTAGGACAACGTAAAATATTTTTAATTCTGAGGGTTATATTAGGAATAAAAACTTGTGAAGTGACTAAAGATAGACATGTAATTCCTTCAGTTAGTGGTATTATTTACACAAACCTGCTTTTATTAATATTTTCTTTTTGTTTTATTTATTATATAATTTGGTTGGAAGTTTTGAACCAACTACATACTGGTGTGGATTCAGTGGCATGGAGTTTCTATTTGGTCACAATGCCAACTATTTCTATAATTAATTTACTAACAACATTAATTTATACTAAAGAAGAAATTCAAGTAATGAAATTGTTTATTTTTACTGTTCATAAAATATCTAAAGAAGGAATACCATTTTCAGTTTCTGATTTTCTTCGAACACAACATTTTTTGATTCTTTACAGCATTATTTCAATTTTTACTTTGTTTATATTAAATACAGCTTTGAGTATGACTTACCCTGGTCCCTATTTAGTATCTACTTTCATATTATATCAACTTTTCAATTCATATAACTTACTTAGCCAAATTTATTACATTATAATAATCCATCATTTCAAAAAGCGATTCACAGGACTATACCGAGCTATGGCAAATATTGAGCATAATCACAAAATGCGTTTGAAAAGAGTTAGAACAATCAAGCAACTATACAGACAGTCAATTGATTCCTGTTTATTTTTCAAAACTAAAAATTCAGCTCAAAATCTACTTCAATTAATAACTTACATCATTACGTTAACAGCAATAATATATTCAATTTCGGTAATTACATTAGATGTGCGAGAAGGACAGAAAATTGAACTACTTCCAATAGTATTTTCAGTGACATTTGCATTGTTAAAAATGACTGATTTATTCATTTTAGTACATGCTTGTAATAGCTGTACCCAAGAGGTAAGTTGTCCATATTACAATCATTATGTATACAACAGTTGGTTAAAGATAATGCTACAGTAAATTATGTTTAATAATTATTTTTAAACATGATTTGTTTTCATTTTTTAACTTGAGTTAAAATTACTGCATTTTCATATTTCTAGAAACATAAACTATCAAAAAGTACCAATTATTTTCTTGTTTCTAAATGTAGGATTTAAATCTTTGTCCTAAAAAAATTTCAAGTTTTGATTTCTTAAAAAGAGACTCATCTCATAAAATAACCTTCACCTCTCAACAAATGAATGCTACTTTTAGAAAAGTGTTTGTTTATCAAAGTGTAAATTTGGAATTAATGTGAAATCTCTAAAGTTAAAAAAATTAATATAATAAAAGCTCTGTCTTAAAATTAAGTTATAGTAACTACTTCCATAAAAAATTAAAAAGTAAACAATTTTTAAAAAAGGAATATGTTGAAAACTACACATAAAACTCATTTAACCTGGCAGAGGTCGCGTGAAATATAAAACTTGAGGAGTCGCACACAGTGGATTCGACAGGGTTATTTTATTAATAAAAAAAAAAAATACTGAACAATATTTTATTCTAAAAATACAAGTATCGTAATTAAGTATAATGTATTTACTTAAGTTCTATTAGTTGTAATTGAGGCAATAATGTACTAATTAATTTTAAATAATATTTTAAGATTTAACAAATTTATTGTTTGAAAGGAATACAAGACTTAAGATAAATTGTCATAACATACGGACTCTTTTACAAAGACTTATGTATAATAATATATTCTGAAAGAAAACCAATTTCTGAATAAGAAAGTGTACTGGATGTTTAAAATAGCTGTAATGTAAAAGAACCAATTCTGAAACAAAATGTGTCGAATGTTTAAGTAAATTTATCATAATATTACAATTATAGTGATGAAATGCAACCCTACAAATTTATGATTTTAAACAAAAAGTTACATACAATATGTCTAAGCACCTTGAGGGTTATAGCAATGAAATTCCTTACAGTTCCTCATCCGATTGATGCCCTAGGTATGTAGTACAGCTGAATATCCCGCCTTACACTATCAACAACGTCTAATCCCCCTTTTGTTGAATTGTAAAATGTTTGGATGTAGAGTTTATTTTTATCTCCAGCTTTGAAATCAATTTCATCATTATTATGCATGGTTGATATGAGAATAACTACTACATTATGGACAGTAACTTTTAATTCCCTCTAAACCCAAAAATGTTTGAGGTTACAGGTCGATATTTTGTACCAATGAATTCCGTTGGAATGTGTAATTCTTCTTCGTCTCCTGAATACTCTGATTCCTCTTGAACTTCAACATGATCTTGTTGTTCATCATCTGAATCCAGTTCTTCAACGAGTTCAACAGTAGGCACGTCACGAAAAAGTTATCTTCGAACACTACCAGGATTTTCAATCCTTTTTTCCCTTTCCACGCTATCTAACAGTCTGGCAAGTCTTTCTTCCTCTGCTCGATTCATATTGCATAGTAACACAATAAATATAATACTCAACACACTAAACGATCAATAACACAAAAGCGAAACTAAAAATTATGTCACACTTTAGCCCATGCGAGGGGTCGCGCACAGTGGTTTCCACACTGGCTTTTCTCTAGGCTGTTGCATTAAGACATACGTAGGTGATAACGAAAATACAAACACAGCATTCGACAGCGGACGAGTCTATTTGAAGGTACTGAGGGGGTAGAAGCTTGCAAAAATCGGCAGTTCGAGTTATTAAGAAAACAGTGAAGGCCCGGTGGAAAAGACAGTGACGCGACCCCTGCCTGGTTAACTACATGTTATCTTGTTTTTCAAAATATTTTTGGTACCGTAGTAAATGTTTTTTTTTTTCAATCCAACATCGTGCTATTCTGTCACCAACCTAGTTATACATTTTTATTTGTGGAGCATTATTTCCCAAGATGTTGCATCAGCAGCAGAAACAGATTTAGCTCACTTAGTGCAAGATCTGGTAAGTCATATATATGTGACAATTTCCATTAAAATCTTTTAAGCAGATCGTGAGTATAATGAACATGTAATAACATCACCTACAGTGAACATGTAGAATTCTTCTATGTTTAACTTGTTGTTAAACAACATTACAATTCTCAATAAATGATTTTCACTAACCAGTAGTGATTGAACTTAACATAATATCTTCTAAAGACACTGATGAAGGTCGCTACAGAGCGATTAAAAACGTTCTGCCTTGGTAAGTTTATACAAATTTATATTATTTAAAGTTCGGATAGTCATAAACTAATGTAAAAGTGATTAATTAAGTTTCAACGAACGTAATAGATTACAAAATTTAAGAGGATAATATCTTCATCATAACAGTACAATACGTATGATAAAGTTTAGTTGTATTTTTATTTTTTGGTGTTAAAAAAAACAAATAACACTATTCACAAGTTCTAGTAAGTGCCATCTTCTTAGTGACTGGAGTCTTGATAATTGCTCTGCTGTAAATGTAAGTGCAATGCTATTTTAGCTTTTCGTCAAGAAATGTTTTCAGTACATTGGTATCAGAGCCTATGTACAGTATTGTGAGGTCTCAATTAATGTATGTTCTGTTGAGCTCAAGAGTTTCCAGAATCATCCAAAGAGTTTCATGGTTACAGTCGAGTTCATAACTATCTACATTTAATGTCATATTGGTGGTGTCATAGCATTTATAAATACTTATAATACAAAATCTCAAATCAGCATTAAATTGAACAAAAAAAACAATAGTACATTATTATTAATGTACCTTCATACACAAGCAATAGCAGTAATAATGGTTGATTGGCTGTAGGCCTTAAAATTGTTTAAAACAAATTACTTTAATTTTACTAAATTTCTAACTACATACTAAATATAATCAATCACTTTTACATTAGTTTATGACTATCCGAACTTTAATTTTATAAATTTGTAAAAACTTACTGAGACAGAATGTTTTTGATTGCTCCATTGGGATCTTGATCAGTGTCTAAATTTAACGCTTAAATATTGATTTAAACTTTGTGTTAGGTTAAACGGTGACAGTATTAAAGGCAGGTTTTCGATAATATCAACGAGTATTTGTGATTGTATTGGGTTTGTTCGTTTAATATGTTTGTATTTTGTGTTTGTACATTTCGTATTGTTCTAGTGTGTTGAAATGTAGTCCTTTTTTGTTGATGTGTAAGATTTCTAGGTAATGGTAAATGTCTGTGTATTTGAGTCCTGTTTCTATTAGGTGATTGGAGAATGCTGAGTTGGTATTTCGTGGGTGATCTTATGGGCTCCTCGACTCTTTGTTGGAAGATGCAACCTGTTTGCCCAATGTAGAATTTGATGCAGTTTGTACAGTTTAATTTGTGTACGCCTGGTCCTTGTAGTTTATCTTTGTTGTTGGTGTCATGTTGTATATTGTATTGTAGTTTGTTATTAGTTTTGTATGTTATTTTGTACCCTGTTTTTTTTTAATTTGTGGGCTATTTTATTTGATGTTCTGTTTATGTATTAAATTGTGATTGTATTTGTTTTCCCTGTCTGTAGGGTAAATTTTAGTGTTTTTTTTTTTTTTTTGTATATTGTGCCATAGTTTATCTATTATTGTGGTGTTGTATCCATTTGTGTATGCTAAATATTTAATGGTGTCTAGTTCTTTGTTTATGTTTTCTGTGGTCATTGGTACTTCTTTAAGTCTATTGAGCATGGATCTAAAGGCAGTGTCTTTGTGTTGGATAGGGTGGTTTGAGGTGTTTTGGATAAGTGTATCTGTCATTGTTGGTTCCCTGTAAATTAATCACTTAAACAATAGTTTATGACTATCCGAACTTTATATTTAGTAAATTTGTTAAAACTTACTGAGACAGAACATTTTCAATCGCTATGTGCCAATCTTCATCAGTGTCTTCTGCTTGGAGGTGTTGGGTCAAGCGGTGGCTGTTTTAAAGGTAGGTTTTCGATTTTTTTTTTTTCATGAAATACTTTCATGAAGTACAAAATCTTCTAGGTAGAGATCAAGTATTGTGTATAAAATTCTGCCAATGGCTTTGATAGAACGAGAACAATTTTGTTATACTCTTGAATTTTATAGTTCATTATGTACGGTGAAACTTATTTATCACTTTTACTTTAGTTTATGACTATCCAAACTTTAAATATTGTAAATTTATAAAAACTAAGTTTTTTTGCCTCTTGTTTAGGAAGACATTAGTATAGCAACAGCATTTCATTTATTTGTCCATCAAGTTAACTAAATTGGTTACCATTGTAACATAATAAGCCCTTCCATTGTTTTCATCAAGTTCAGAATTATTTTAATGTAAGGTTTAGCAACAATTTTTAATTCATGTTCTAATCGACAGACTAATTAATCAGTTGACTTCTGTGGTCATTTATTCTGATGTAAATAAAATATTTCTCTGCGGCCATTTGAAATAATTTTAAAACTTTTCAGATTATTTTCCAGACAATATTGTAGGTGTACTACTATTTCCATGTAATGTGTAAATATCTTTTCAGGCAAAACAAATGGCATTGGTGACTCATCAAATCATTGCCTCAGGAAAAGTCACAGAAATTGTGGATGAAGTAAGTACAAATTTGTAATAACATGAAAATCTTCCTTTATTCATTTTATCTTCACTTTGGCTGTTATTATATAAACATTTTATGTGCTTTGTTTATTCAGTGCTTAATTTTTATTTATTATGAGAATATTTTTAAAATATAAGTTGAATCCATCTGTTCAGAATACTATAGTTATTTGTTTATAATAAAATTTAAATAAGACTCTTTTAAGTAGTTTCATAAAAGAAAGACTACTAGAAATTCAATATCAGCACCACAAAATTGATATTAAAATTAAATTTCAATTTTATAACCAGAGTATTCTAACTGCAAAATAAACTGGTTCAATAGTTTAAAACACCTAACTTTTATTTATACTAAATTTGAAGATAGTACTAAATTCTTAAGTAATCAAAGTACATTATCATATTTTCTGCAACACTGAATAAGTATTGACTTTTATTTAATGCTAAACAAACTTAATTTTGATTGTTTAAAATTTTTAATTCAAAGTCATTCATCTTTACACTGACAAGATTCAAACAATAATGATGTGGCCTCAATGAATCTATATTCATGTTTGCCAATATCCATCAACAAAAACTTATTTCAAAAAAATTATTGATAAAACTACAAAGTTTCAGTTTCCAAATTTTTTCAGATTCCAAAACTTTTAATTACACAAGAGACTGACAACTTGCTTTGGTAATAATCCAGTCTGTAATCTTTAAATAGATATGGCTGAAAATTAAAACATGAAAAAAATTATATATATTGGACACATTGTGTCCTGTGTCAATCAGAGAGAGAAGCTGAAACGAGTCCCAGATATAAATACACATATTAGATTCCTATCTACTATTAAGACCGAGTAAACATTGTGGCAAAGAAAGGAAATACTATCAGCACTAAATCTATGATGCGGAAGGGCTTCAATGTGCTAAATATTAACAGCTTAAGTCAAGCGTATCCCAGCTGCTAGTTAAAATACCTTTAACCTCTGTTATTTTTATGCATACATATTATATTATGGCAGACTATTATGAAACGCTACTAAATATTTTTTTGTAATAATTCAGCATGTTCCATAAATATTGTTTTTTTAACTAATGTAAAATCTGGCTGATTGAAAAAAAATATTTTTGTAAATACCATTAAACTGCTTTGGGAATGGAGTCATATTGAAGTTCTTTAGTAACCAATAAAATGCACCTATCAGAATGAATAAGGCTGAGGATCCAGTTACATCTATAAGGATGATGTTAGGGTCGAACTAGCCATATGGTGCAACTGCCTTTTCTCAGTTGTGAAAGAGGAAATATTGCCATGAGCTGCATTTCTTATTCATTCTTTGTGTTAAAGGCCTGATTAAAATTTTTAATAAATTACTCTTCAAAATTTAATAAAGAAGTGAAAATGTCTTTGTAAATTTTAATAAGTAAAATTTAATTTTCTAAAGTATTTTCATAGTATTAAATCAGTAAATATACTGAAGTAACCAGTATGAATAAAATCTTTTTTTTTAAATTCAAAATGAGAACATTAATGTAACCTGCCTTATACTGTGAACAATTTGAACTGACAGCGAGACTGCCTGAGTCAAATTGTTAGATACAATTGTTTATATAAGCAACTGACCTTGTAAATCTTTATGAAGTGTAAATAATAACTTATATGCTAATAAATGTTTTATAACTAAATAATGCCTCAATAACCAGAGGGGTTACACTGATAATTTATTGTTAATAACAACTAATTTAGTAGTTTAGGAATAATTTTAAACACTTACCATTGTGATCTCTTTGGCTCCAATTTCCTCTTTTCATGTAGGATATATAGTATAGTAAATGTCTAAAATTATTCATCTAACACAAATTTAAGAAAATTAGTAAAAGTAAAATAGTCAAGATGCAGAATATTGAAGCACAACTCTAATGTTACACTAATAATACTGTCAGTGTCACTTTTTTTACTTGAATCTTCCATTACTGATATTCTTTGTACTTTACTCTCGACAAGAGCATCTGTTTCCCAATACTGAGCTTCTGCTTCAGTAGAAGATATATTGATATAAGAAACATATTTTCTTGAGATGCTGTATTGTTTTTTCCAGTGGCTTTCTATAATTGCACTAATAGTATTTTCTGTAATGCCTTTAATGCTATTTGCATTTTTGTCAGCATTCATTCTTAAAACATTGCTTTTACTATGTTTTACATATATAATCAATTGGATTTAAGTTACAATAATAATGTTAAAATATTGTGTCTATTCTTGCTAAATAGTTTATCACTTTATATGTTGCCGGCTTTTGAAATCAAGCATTTTCTAACATAACCTAAATTTCCTAAAAGCAGACAAAGGTAACTCCATTGTAATTATGCACCAACAAGACATCGACATGAAAGTCATCAGGTTCATTACTGAAAACAAAATAACCGAACTCCGATCAGACCCCACACCAAAACTCCAGACAGAAATTTAAACTCTTTTAAACAAATGCACCGAAATCATGAAGAGTGAACAAAAGAAATATAAACAAATAAAACCCCAAGCCCCCATATTAAATGCATTATCTAAAATCCACAAGGAAAACACACCCATCTGTCCACTAATCAATCACACACATGCACCATCACATAAATTAGCCAAATACATAGACAAACTTATCAGAGAAAAACAAAAACTTTCACAATCACAGATCTATACACAATAAAATAGGCCTCATACACAAAATACAAGACATCCACATACCACACAACTCCACCATAGCCTCATTCGACATAAAAAACCTTTACACTAATGTGCCAATAGAACAAACACTGAACATACTACAAAATATGCTCAGAGCAAACAACACGCCACATAAACTCACACTCATCACATCACAAAACTACTTCACATACCAACACAAATACTACACACAGAAAGATGGCCTCCCAATGGGTTCCCCTATCTCAGGCATCCTAGCAGAAATATTCCTACACCACATCGAACAACAATATATTTTACAGAACAATTACCACACACATAAAATAATTTACTACCATAGATATGTAGATGACATTTTAATATTATACAACGGCAACAAAAGGCAAATCAAACAACTACATAATTACATTAATACCATACACGAAAACCTCACATTTACTCTCGAGTTATAAGAAAACAATAGAATAAACTTTCTAGATCTTACTATCACCAAACACAACACTAGACATAATTTCAAAATTACAGAAAACCAACAACTACAGATATGGTCATACATAATACATCTAATCACCCCACACAACACAAACACGCTGCTTTTAATCACATGTTACACCTTCTAATAAACATACCAATGCTACAGAAAGACTACCACGAAGAACTTAATACCATAAAATACATCGCCCAACACAACAGCTACCAACACACACTCATAGACTACATTCTCAGGAAAATAAAACATAAACACCATCAAACAGCCACTCAAACAAACCAAACAAGAAAAAAATAACAAATACATATCCCTCACCTACCACAATAAAAACACACACAAAATAGCCTCCACATTCAAAAAACTCCATTACCAAATATCCTACAAAACAACAAACCCGCTAAGGAAACATATACAACCTTTTCAAAAAGAAACTGACATATACAAACTCTCAGGTATTTACAAATTAACTTGCAACGATTGTCCCAACTATTACATCGGTCAAACCGGCAGGTCATTCTACACACACTTCGATGAACACATTACCCAAACAAAACAAACAAATCCTAAATCCAGCTACGCAAAACACCTAAATAACACTCAACCCACACATACCGACATACACACTAATTTAAATATTCTACACACATTAAAACAGAGTAAAAAACTAACAACCTTAGAAAAATATGAAATCTACAAACACTACGCAACAGACAGGGAAAATATACTTAATGACCACACACAATTTGAAGCCAATAGTCTTTTCAAATACATCACACAAGACGCCGACACCTCACCTAATGTCATAAATCCAACCCTGTCATACCGTTTGTAAAGAGCCAAAAGCCGCTAGTAGAAAGCTAGCTTCGAAAAAGGAACGATCATTTTGAAACGCATCAGCAAGTAAGCAATTACGTATTCACTTAGTTAAGTAGTGTAAAATTAGGTTAATTTTCTAACAGTTCACTTTTGTCATCTCATCTTCAAATGTGACATTATTTTATACCAGCCCATATGTAATTTCACCTCTTTTTCAAGTTGTAGTAAGTGGTTTATTGTCCTTAACACTATGGGGTAGCAATTTTTTTTTTTTAACAATAAAACATCACTAAACACTTTTAAATGTTTTAAACTTGCCTTTGTTTGTTGAGGATGGCCGTTTCGGGAGATGTGTCCCATTGTCAACTCAGACCATAACAAAAATAACAACCTAGCTGCCAATCTCCTTCAAATGTTAATAAAACATCATGTAGGAAGATTTGGCAACAACTTCCCAAATATAGGAAGGTTTTGGCAATGCATCTTAAAAAGTTGTCAAAATTAATTTTTTTTTATTTATTTACAATCTCCATTTGTTGACTGTAAATGTTGGATGGATAATTGTCTCATTGAGGTAAATTACAGGTCATTCATTTATAACATTGTTGTTTACTCTTATATGTCTAAATAATTTCCTCTCCATGCAACTGTTTCATTCCTTTTCATCACTTAATCCTTATATTTGTATACTTCTTATATCTGATACTCAGTTTATGAATTACATTATACAGTGTCTGTGGTTACTTATGTAAGGGGACAGATTGGGCCGTTGTTAACTGAACGTCAAGGTAAGACTCTTGTAACTAGCTAACTTTTGACTATGAATGTACAGCTGCTGTAGGTGGGAATTAATCGCTTAGATAAGTTTCTTTTCATTTACAGTGCAAAACTGAATAGTTCACATATCTATTTTCCATGTGCAATGTTTACTCTGGTAGTAGTACAAAAAATCTCATACACATTAAACACTCAATTATACTACAAATATTATCATTTTAAATTTAATATAATCACCTCTGTTTATTTATTCAACTTTACTTTCATGTATTCCTTTTCTTAAAATGATTGCTATGTTGTAATAACTCAAAATTTTCCCCTTTTATTATTACCACCTAAAAGTTACTCCACTCCATCCACCATGTCAGGTTTACTTACGAAATGTGACATAAGTTACGCTGTAACTATCCTGTAAACAGTCCAGGTTCCAAATGGGATAAACTCCTAAAACAGAAATTCCCTACATACTATGTATAGGATAAATACTATAAAGTACTAGTTACTAGTTTTGAAAATTACTTGAATGAGGGAAAAATTTAGTAACTCAAGTTTAACACAGAAACAAATAAGCTTTTAATTTTTTATATATTAGGATTTTAAGACAGTCTATCTTAAGCCTGTTTAATTTAAGACAGAAATATTTTATTTCAGCTACTTGATTTTTCACTTGAGATTCTACATCAAGATTTCCATTATTCAGTGTTTGATGTCTTTCAAATTGACTACACTTTATTTCACAAGGTATTTATTTTAAAGTTAGTGTTTAATCTATTTAAACAAATTTCAACTGCAAAACGTCTTTATGAGCTATTAGTTTGTAGTATGATTGATAGTATTTCTTTAATTCCTTGCTTCTATTTTTTCTCCATAATGTACAGCTTATCTCCTCTAAAATGTGTTTAAGGTTATAGTAAACTAAAGATTTTCTACGATGGATTTCTCCTTTTAATATACGTTTTTACCATTCTTAACACAAGTTCAGGACTGTATATGATAAAGCTCTAGTGATTTTTAAATTATTATTTAGGATAAAGATTTTTACATTATTATTAAATTATTTGTCATCTTACTGAACTTAAAATTATAGTAATTAGTGTTAGTGATGTAGATTATGATGAGGACGCTAATGAAGTTAAATTTAGATTACTCAAGGCTTATTCCATTTATGATAGTGATATTGAAGAAGACCCAGACTCAAATAACCAGTATCTTCTTATGAGTTTTAGAAAAAATAATCAGAGAAAATCCTCTTTATGGATCTTCCTATCCTATCCTAACAAATCAATCTTCCTACATTTCAGCCTATACTTAAAATATTTTTTTTATGCAGAAAAAATTATTGCTTTTTGCATTATAATCCATCTGTTATATATTTATAACTTTCTGTAAAAAAATTAAATAATTTTATATATTGATACTGGCAAACAAAAATTCTTATTGGGCATTACAATTACAAACACAAATGCACAGTGTAAACATGTCAATATTTTAGTTTAGACATTATTAAAAATAAATAAAAGTTTGTTTGCAACGGAAAATTATAGTAAGGATTTTATTTTAATAAACTAAGTACTTCCTGTGTGTTGTGGATAAAGGTATTGATATATTAACAAAATGGCAGTGGAGGACAAGTGTTCTAGGGTGTAACTGTGTTATAGTATTATGTATTATATTAATCTCTATAAAAGTAATAAGCGAATAAGTGGGACTAAAAGAGATTTATGCTCTGTATAAGTTGCTGTTCAAAAAATGTTTTTTTGTAATATAACTTATAAAGTTTTATTATAAATTCCAACATAATGTATTTGTCCAACACAGATAATAAAGTTGATGTAGATAAATTACACCCTTCAACAAGAATGTATTTAGTACACCTTTCCATTTTGTTATAACAAAATGTGTATATAACAAGTGCTGAAAATGGAAGTATGTACTAACAAATTTATGAAAGCTTTACAAAATTTAATGCAAGACAATGTTTACTTACTGAAATAAATTTTTAACATTGATGAAGACCAGCTGTTTAGGAAAAAATGCCAGAAATAAGGTTCATTTGTAAGATTGCAAAATCAATGGCAGAGTTTAAAGCAGCATAGGATTATATAACATATGAGATGAAACTAATAAAGTATATCATAGCAAAAATCCATGAGTTTATAAAATAATTTAAAAACAATTGGCTACATTTCCTATCAAATGCTAAATGATGATGGCTACAATGTCCAAAGATTGGTTTGTTAGTTGTTTCATTCTAGAAACTAAAAATTACTGCTAAGAACAAAACTTTGATGACAAAATGTTATTTTTAATGGAAAACACACCTAGTTCTTCTGGACACAATTAGTGCCAACATAAAAATAGTGTTCATGCCACTTCTGTCATCTAGATTATAAATCAAGTAATGATAAATAGCATTCAAACCTCATTATCTTTGTACCACATTTTTCCAAAACTGAAGATGGTAAGCAGAGTTCTTCTCAATACTGCAAATTGAAGCGATTTTCTGAGGACCTATCGTATGCCTTCTAGACCTTGGGAAGAAATAAAACCACCCCTACCAGTCAGCAACAAAAACACCCTCTTCAATCTTCACCTTCACAGAAATTATTTGTAAACCTACAGTTCTACATTGTTGAATTTGGTGTAGAAGAAAGGGGGAGAGATATTTCTTGGTATTGATTTTAATACTATGCTTAGCTTCGTAAAAGAAACAATTGTTTCGAAACGTGTCAGCAAGTAAGCTCTTAAGTATTCAGTTAACTATGCATTAATTAATTATAGTATTCTAATACTGATGTAGAAATTCCCATAGGTTTCATTTTGACCTCAGCTTTCACACAATTAAGTACGTTTTTAAGAGTTGTTGCAAAGAGCTGACAAATAACAACACAAAACCTTCTGCGTTTTGTTGGAAAACTTTTATAAGTATATTTACACCCTAAAATTAAAGTTCATATTTATAGGCTGGTTTGCCATTATAGGTCAAGCTGCTAGATAGGACATTGCAGCATAAAAAAATATTTACAATTTATTTTTGTACTCAACATTTAAAAAGTTGGTTTTTGTAATTGTTTAGAACATGAATATTGTACTATCTTTCCTTAGTTATGTTTAACTCGACAGGAAAAAGTAATCACTGAGGTAAACTAGAGGTAATTTTTAATAATATTTATTTTTCACATGCTTTATAATTTTGTTCTTGCATCCTGAGGCATTACTCTTAACCTGCAGAGTCCTTGATATTACTGTATGTTTATTTATAAAGTATTAGAGAGTAACTTGAAATTTTCTTAAATTTGTTGTGCTTTGATCAACTTGGAGCTAATTAATATTTTTGAAATTTATTTCAGGTGTTTGGCAGCATTACAACATATTTGATATTTTTAATTCAATTTAGAGATGCAGTTAAACCATTACCAAATATACCAGTTATAGGGGATAAGTAAAATCTTTAATTCTAAAACAAAAACCCCTAGTTTATGCACACTGTTTTTAAATGGACACACAAATGCACACAACACACACTCACATATGACCTAGAATTATTGTGTAAATAGTAACCACACTTATAACTTATACTGGTTATTTTATTTTTTAATGTTTGAATTTAGTTATGTTAAAAAGGTTTTAGCTAAATAAATGTTTCAGCAAATTACAAATTTGACTATAGGTTTAAATAGATCTGACGTAGAACAAGGTTGACTTTTAGAATTGTATTCTTAATTTAATTTTGTATTTTGGGATTACTGCTAGATTCTTCTAAATATTTCTAGTTCCATTTCCTGCCATTTCTATCTTCAATAAAATCTATATGTGCTCTAACAAATAGATGCATCTATAAAGATGCATTTTATACACATTTAGGTTACTGAATAATACTTCTAGCTTATGTCAGGATACAAAAATGTATGAAGCATTAAGATATTGGAGAAGCTAATAATGGCAGAAAATAGTACCAAGAAATAAGTTAGTACTTATAGGTTTGACAAGTTATAGGCGAGGCTGGGGTAATCCCAACACTGCTGTTTACAACCTCCTGTTCACCATACAGAGACCTGGTTAGTGTTGTCACCTACAAGCTACATATGTAACTTTGGTTCTATGAGTTGGAGTTGTTACCTGAATTTGTGTAACTTGTATAGTTTGTGCTAACAAAAATATTTGGTTTATAATTTGTCTTGTAATTTTGTAACATTGAAGTGATGCAGGACTTTTTGTTGTTTAATTATTGAATTACCAAATCTACCATAAGGTGCATGTAGTAAAAAGTTATTTGTGTTATAGATTTTGCCTCTATATTGTCATATTGAGGTAATTCCATCATCCTGTCACAGAATTTATGTCAACAGAGTGTTGATATTTCACCTTGTGATTTTATAAATAAGAAAGTCATGACAATTTATTATAAACGTTATTATTCCTTCCACTTTTTTAGCTACAGAAAAGGAGCAGGGGTAGGAAAATAATTTAAAATTATTTTTAACTAATAAGAAAAGTGTTGTTAATGTTGTTAAAGAGTTGGTTGTATCGAAAATTACTATTTATCAGTCATCTAAAACTAAATTCGGCTCTTAAGTAATCCATGGACAAAATCTACTTTTATTCTAGAGCAAGAAATAGAGCTAGCTGAACAAATAATTAAATAAGCTAAGATAAAATATTTTATGACACTAAAGTATCAGAATAAAATTACTTGTAACTAAGTTACACATTAGTATAATAGATTAATTCATAAATTTTAACAGCAAAACCAATGAAGAACAACTTAATAAAAATAAAACAACAACAAAAAAAACAAATAAAAGTATGTGTAAGAATAACATAGATTCTTAAAGGGCCAAATGGTGTATCCTAATAAAAACTTTAAAAATTAATGAGAGTTCTAAGCCAAAACAAAAAATCTTTAGGACAAAATAAAAATTTTATCAGAAAAGGAGAGTGATACAGTCAGAGGCTATACAGAGAACGGGGCTTTTGTAATGAGGGGCAGATTTGAGGATGGGTTTCTACAATAGAAAATAATTTGTAGGCAACAGTTTTATCCTATAATGAATGAATACACAAGAACTTACTTGCTGACACGTTTTGAAACAATTGTTTCTTTTACAAAGCTAAGCCTCTACGTAAAGAAACAATTGTTTCGAAACGTATCAGCAAGTAAGCTCTGAAGTATTTACTTAGTTATGTATTAATTAATTGTAAATTAATCAGTGAATTCAAGATGATTACAACAAGCAAATTAAAAGTTTTATGTTAAATAAATTATTGAATAACATGGAAAGATGACATAGTAAGAAGCATAGATGACATGGTGAATTAATGCTCTACGGTAATAGTAGTTAATTTTTTTGTTAGCCTCTAGTTCAGATAAAAATGAATTAATCGATTTTTATATCAATAAAAATTGAAATAAACAACAAAGAAAATTTAACATGAGATTTTAATTAAATTACTTATTGCAAACCTACAATTACATTTATAAGAAAACTGCTGAGAAAACCTTTTCGAGCCCACTGAAATGTTAAAGTAGACCTAATTTTGTTGTAATAAAATTACTTCAACTATATAAGGTAGGCAAGTTGTAATTTAGTTTTATTATTAAACTAAATAGTACCTTGCTGAACTTATAATTTAAGTGATTTTTTTAAAAAAAAGTTACAAAGACAAAACATTTTTTGCTGAAAGTGCCTACCCTAACAAAGATTGCTTTATAAAAGTTGTATGTTTGGCTAAACTTCAATTAGTTTCATTATAAATCTTAAAGTTTTGCTGATTGTAACAGACAATAAAATTTACAAGTAGTAATATTATATTTAATTCAACACTTTACATGAACTTTCAATATAAAATGTAATAGTGAAGAAACTACTAATTCATCTTTAAACTGTCAGTAAACTATTTTAAAGTACCCTATGTTAGGGCTTAATGCAGTTTTGTTCTCTTTAAACATATCTATTTGTCAACATTTCCCTATTACAGAAGTCAAGGCGAAAACAGTTCCAACATTTTTGAAAAAAAATTACATAAAAGTATTTGAATATTTTATTAATATCTGTTATACAATAGCGTCTTAATAACTATTGTATTACAAAACATCTACAATATATGATGAAAAATTTCTTTCTAATTCAAACTATTTAATTGCTCCAGGGTGACTGAATTTCTCTGGTATACCCTTATATAATTACTTGATAATGAGTACCAATTTCACGTTTTTTAAAATGTTTTTGCATATGGTACTCAAAAAAATAATCTAAAGAATAAAGTCATTACATATGTAAACCATGGAAAAACAACTAAAAAAAATCCAAAGAAATTTCTTCATTAGAGGAATGCTTGCTGAAGTCAAAGACCTCCATTGGTAAAACATTTTTGTACCTGGGTATGAGTCCCAAAAGCCGCTCAGCCCTCATGTACACTATAATCTCATACGCACAGTTACCTCTGTCTCACATGCACATGCAGTTAGTATACCTACCTCAAATGAGGGTTCAAGATTCAATGTCCATGTGCCAATAATCAAAGTTAGTAAAAGGAGACAGTACGGTAAATGCTGCATGAAGAATAGGATAAAAAGAAACTAAAAAATAGACCCTGAACACTTATCCTTATGCTAAGAGGTAAGGAAAGGTGTTGTCTTAGAAATACTTTGTTCAATGAGGCTGTGAGTAGGAGTGACATGCACTTCTTCTTCTTTTACTGTCTATTGCAAAATTGAATAGGCATGTAAACAAAATTGAGTACTGTATTACCTTTCGAGCTAACTGCAACCATCCTTCAGTTAAGTCTATGTTACTTGAAGCAGTTTATTAGTCAGAGTAAATGCATGATATTCAGTTATTTACATGATAAGGAGTAAGATGGTCAGTTGGTAAAGACAGGGGCAATATACCCCTGACTGCTTATCTATATTTACCTTTTAAAAAGAATTGTAATGGCCACCTTAACTGTGAGAGGATTTCTTCTATTGACCATTTGATAAAACTACGATTGTTGCTTTCTTCAACTTGTGACTTATGTGAGGATTTCAAATCAGAATTCTGCCATGTTAGGTACTGGATGAGATTCTCCCAGTGCATGTTTATGCCTAGCAAATTTAAAGATGTTAAAAATTGTGTGTTCTGCCTTAAGAGAGCAAAAGTGCATGATGCTCATATTCACTCTCTAATGGGTCGACCAGGATTTGCTGTTGTAAGATAATGTTCTAGTCTATTATGTATGAATTGTGTTTTTAATTACACAGTGGCCAAATACTGTGTACTACCACTGTATTGCAAGCATAGTGCCATCTACTGCAAATATGGGCACTTATGTATTTGGTGTTGTCAAGATATTGTTGATGTAGATGTACAACATGCCTTATAAAAAACATTCTACAACTCTGGATTATGGTTGTAAAAGACCAGAACTACACCAATATATTTAGATTAGACTACTCATGGTTTGAATACACACACACACAGTTTTATATATATATATATATATATATATATATATATATATATATATATATATATATATATATTCTTGATATTTAACATTATCCATTGTTTTTCCGTTGCACTGACTTTATGAAGTTAATATATTACTGTTTTTGAGTAATTTTATCCACCATTAAGTGCAATAATTTTACCTTGAGTGATAAAGGTAAAATTATTGCACTTAATGGTGGATAAAATTACTCAAAAACAGTAATATATTAACTTCATATATATATATATATATATATATATATATATATATATATATATATATATATATATATATATATTAAAACAACATAGGTTGTTCAAATACAAGAATATTTATTAATTTATATCCAAAGCTTTTCGTTGGTAAACAACGAAAACCAACAAAAACTAAAACATATATATATTTTAACAATCAAAATTTTTGAATAGTCCATTACATTCGGTGAATCTTAGTAATCACTTAAACAATAGTTTATGACTATCCAAACTTTGAATTTAGTAAAATTTGTTAAAACTTACTGAGACAGGACGTATTCGGCAGTAGACACTATTGAAGATTGGCACATAGCGATCGAAAACGTTCTGTCTCAATAAGTTTTAACAAATTTTACTAAATTCAAAGTTTGGATACTTATAAACTATTGTTTAAGTGATTAATCAAAATTTGTTGGTAGTCAGCAATGAAGCAAAAATACTTACTCTAAATCTAATACAAATAACCAAATAGAATGTATACCTTAACAGTATTATATTTTGTGGTGTGGTTGTGGTTGGATCTAAATATGCACGTATTGCTTTTAAAATATAACTTACTGTCTGTAATAAATTTTTAAAACTTACAGTTTTTGTGTTGTGTACATCTTAGGTTTATTACTATAATTACACTTTAGTCTTGTCCGTAACTCACAGTATTGAATAATGCACTGACCTAGTGTGAAACACCACTGGTAAAAATTATCAGTAAGTAGTGGGTTTTTTTTGCCAAGTTAACCCGCAATTGGCCGTGCCGTTAGAAAAGCCCTAACAAAAATAATTACTGTAAAGGAAATTTTTTATTCTTTTCCACTACAGTTTTGATCAGCTAGGTATGTGTCATTGGCTTATCTAGCACTTGATTCTGCTGTTAATCTCACCGCTTTGTAGTGATGTGGAGTGAAGGTAAAGTGTCTTGCCATTGTTCAGTTAGAGCTGTCCTAAAAGTGCAACCATTTTTGTTACAGTTTTTAGCAGTATACTTAGTTTTGGGGCCAACCATAATCAAACACTTCTGGTTTCATACTTAAGGCTTATCTTTTGAAAAGATCTTCAATTGAAAATACATTTCCTATATGAAGAATGTTCTATCAGGAGTCAAAATCCACGTAAAATTACCATATTATGAAACGTTTTTAGAAAATTTATTTTCACTAGAATATATTATTTTAAAATTTATTGATAAAAACACTTCATGGAAACTCAAGAACTAGACTACTTATATAAAGTGTAATTGTTTGATGCGGAACTTACACAAAATTTGTTTCAATTTAGAAAATTTCTGAGGTAAGGCCCCACAATCTGGGTACTGTCAAATAACGAAGAACCCTTATACGAAACAGAAGGGTCATCAATGTAACAGATCAATTTGTATAGAGTATATTAGATCAAAAGTCTCAATTTGCATGATGTGCAATGAAGGAAATTAACGGTTAGTTTACTGGGAGTTGCGTCGTTTCAGTTCTGTTCATTAAACATTTCCTGTACATTAATTTTAAATATTTTCTTACTGCTAAATTGTTATATGATTTGTAATTTACATATTTATTAACAAATTTTCACCTAAAAATTTATTTTAAAATGAAAAGCTTGCTATAATTAATGAGTTTGTAAATATTAGGGGTTCATTATATGCACGACCATTAACCTTACAAAACAGAGCGCGACTGATCGCGGGTTGGTACCAAAAGTGTAATCAATTGTTAATGCAGCAAAACTAGTAGTAGAGTATTTTTCCATCATTAATTAATTATTTTGTTTTTAATGATATTTCTTTGTCAATAAGGACTTCAATTACGATAAAGTAAATTTTGAGAAAATCAACATTTTCAGTGTAAGAAATAAACATATGTTGATTCTTGGAACAAAACCTTTTGCAATGTCAACTATTCTTATCATGTTTACTTTACTGCTGAGTCATTTTCATTGAACCACAGCTCTCCACTTCACCTTTATTCAATAGAGTTCACATGTGTTGCGTTGACGCAACGTTGGGAGTTTCCCAGCAGTTGAGATGTATCGGCCATGTTGAAAGCAATTGACCAAGAGACCCACTATGAGTTTTAAACGTGTAATAAAACAGCAGAAGAATTGCTTGCAGTTCTTGATGAAATTGAGGAAGAGGAGCGGCATGTGGTGTCAATGCAGTTATCATACCATCTGATGTTGATGAAAATACCGGCAAAGAAAATATCAACAATAATCAAATTGTCATAAACGACAGTGGTGAAAGTGTTCCTTCGGATATTGCTGGTTCTTTTGAAGTTCACTTTTCCGTAAGTACAGAAACAATGAAAAAATTTTAAAAACCAGTAGCAAAGAAACAAAAATTATGTCTAGATTGGGAAAACTCTTTACCAACTACATCAAAATTTCCAAATGATGTAGAAATAAAAAATCTTATAGAACATCTAAAAACCAAATATGGTGGACTAACAACGCTTGAAACATTCAATTTATTTTTTGATAATTTGTTCCTGGACAAAATTGTTGATTTTTCTGTATCTTATGCTAAGGAAAAATCACCATAGCTTATCTTTAACTCGTCCAGAATTGAGAAAATTTTTTGGAATTCTCATTCTGACCAGGCATTATTTGCTACCTCATTATAAAATGTTTTGGAGTAAAGATCTTCATAAAGGTATACCAATTAATTGTACAAGATACAATTTCTATAAATAAATTTGATGAAGTAAAAAAGTACATTCGTTTATCAAACAACAATAAACTCGATAAATCCGATAAATTTTCAAAAGTCCATCCCTATTTTGATGAATTAAATACCAAATGTCGTCAATTTGGAGTGTTTTCACATAAATTATCAATTGATGAGGAAATTGTGACCTATTTTGGACAACATTCAGCAAAAATTTTCATGAGAGGAAAACCATTGAGATTCGGTTTCAATATTTGGTGCATTGCTTCTATTGATGGTTATGTATACAATTTTGAGCCATATGGGGGAAAAGGTGGTGAAATAAAAACGGCTATGGTTTAGGAAAGGTCGTTTATAATTTATTGAAAATAGTTGAAAATCCAGAGAATCACGTAATTTTGTTTTGATAATTTTTTCAGTACTTACACTTTACTAAGTAAACTGACAAAGATGAATTTCTTAGTAGCTGGAATAAGGGGAAATGGGCTGCACAATATTCTGCTGACATTAATGAACAAATTTCTAAAAGCTCCAAAAGGAAGTTATCAATTTGCCTTTGATAAAAAGAACAATACTTTTGTTGCTCGATGGTGGGATAATTCAGTTGTTACAGTCATATCAAATTACGGATCAGTTGAACTAACCCTGAATGTAAAACCCTACAATAGAAAAGAAAGGAAACAGGACTTTGTAAAGCAGCCAAATGTTTTCAGTGATTATAATTAAAGAATGGGCACGTTTCTCATGATAATGCTATTGCCAATTTCAGAATTACAATAAGAGGTAAAAAATGGTTGATAACCGTATTTGTAAATGGAATTGATTATGCTGTAGTAAATACATGGAAATTTTATATTTCATCAACCAGAAATAAAATCAGTCAGATAGAGTTCAAATCTCCTTACTTCGATAAGCAAATATTAAGGAGCCTGACAAGTGCAGCAAAAGACTTATTACTCCAGTAAAATTACTTTACCAGATGACGTACGAAAGGACAAAACCGACCACATCGTAAACCAAGATAAAAGTAATGCAAGACGGAGATGTAAAGTGTGCCACAGTCAAACAGTCTACACATGCAAGAAATGTCAAGTGTTTTTACATGTTGAATGTTTTGAAACATTTCACAATTCAGAGTGAAATAAATTGTAAAAAGTAAAGCTATGTTAATCACTTAAACAATAGTTTATGACTATCCGAACTTTGAATTTAGTAAATTTGTTAAAACTTACTGACAGAACGTTTTCGATTGCTATCGATAGCGATCGAAAACGTTCTGTCTCAGTAAGTTTTAACAAATTTACTAAATTCAAAGTTTGGATAGTCATAAACTATTGTTTAAGTGATTAATAAGATTCAACCGAACGTAATGGACTATAAAATTCAAGAATAAAGATATGTGTAAATTGTCAATAAATCGTTTCATGTATTGATTATTGTTTTTTTCAGCACACGCCATTTCCCAAGTTGCGTTGACGCAACGCCGCGAGATGCAGGGAACTCCCAACGCTGCGCGAACGCAATAGGTTATTACTTAAAAATTAAAACCATCAGATTCATGTTCAGGTTTGATTTTAATAATTCTATAGTAGAAATGTGGATTAAATAAGGAAAAACCATATAAAATATAGATGTTGTCCTATTGGGAAGAAATTGGTAAATGAGAAAATATGAAAGTAACAGATAACGTATGAATATTGTTGTAAGAGTTAAGTCTTAAGTGTAAAATAACGAATGAAAATGTATCTGTGGGACGCCTAAATTTAAAAACGTGTTGAGATTTAATACAATTTATAAATTAGCACGTGGTTTAATGTTACATTTTGTTTATGTTTTAAAGACGTTTTATATTTTCGATAATGTGATAATGTATTCGATATATTTTTCGATTGATAATGTGAGTTAGGTTCTATAACTAGACATGGATGCTGATGATATTTTTCGTAAACTAACTACAGGAGCTAATCCAAGGTTTTTAAAATTACCCAGAAATGAGTTGGTAAGTTTTTATTATTAAGTTAAACTGAAATACACATACAAAGGTTTTACTTTGAACGATAAAAAACAAGGGAACGATAAATAATTTGGTATTTATTGCATAATGATTTATTCAAACTGAAGACTAGGTTAACCCTACTTATTTCATAACCTAAAACTTGCAACTGTAGGGATGTGCATCTTGAAGTGTTTTAATAAATACTTATTTCCTTACCGAACACTCACAAAATGCTTCTGCTGAGAAATAACAGCACTTTTATCTTATAGATGTTGATTATGAATGACATGTTCTGCTATGCATGATTTTTCTAGCCCATTTACATATACTATAGACTATTTTATAAATTCTTGATTTTCTCAACATTGAAATATTATTTTAGTGGTTATCTAATAAATATTTAGGTTTATTTTGACGGTTGTTTTTTATTACGGCGGCCCCACACGATATTTTGGATTATTGTTCAAAAGCACAAAAAGGTGCGATATCCACAAAAAAAAAAATTTTTTTGCTTTGAGGAAAGTTACTTTTTTGGAGTTTAAAGCAGGGGAAATGTTTTTTGGCGGAAGCACAAGTTGTGAATAGGCGCGGAGTGATACAAATGTCTCTGACGTCACGGTACACACTATTTAGACCTATCTTAGGGCTCCGAGAAGAAAACATTTTGTACTAATTTTTATGCTTTGACTAATTATTTCGCGTGGATATCGTATTTTTTTGTGATTTTGAACAATATTCCAAAATATCGTAGGTGGCAGAAATAGCAAAAATCAACGTTAACTAACCCTCTACCACACACAAAGATTTATTAAAATCCCGCATTAAAACTACTTACCAGAAGCAAACAATCACTTACAGACACTATTTCACGCCGAAATTCACTTACACACACTATTTCACGCACAAAACAGAAATCATTGCACTTAAATTCTACACACACCTATTTACAGACAACCTGCAGGTATAGGATTCTGCTGCTAAAATAAGAACATGTAGCCAACCTTCCAAATGAAAATTATTACGTACAAAACATCTGGACGTACACTGGTTTCCCAATCATTAAGAAACAAACTGAAACTAAAAATAATTATTATATATTCAATTAATATTGCACAGCAACCTTAATAATTCAAAACATTAACAATTAGTATTTCTTTCATAACTAAGTATAATTTTGTAATTTTCCAACATAGAAGTAAAGTTTCGAATATGCACGCAAGTAATATTTTTTGAACTATGTTACTTATAATTGTATATATAACTAAGCTAATGTACATATACTACGCAAATAATTACTAATAGACCGACTTTTATCTTCGGCTAGTATAACAAAACTACCTTCAAAATCTTAAACATAAACGGCGAGTATTAGAAATATTATACTTCATTTTCTTGAGATAAATTGATGAAAGAATAGTAATACTTTATAAAGTTAAAAAATGTTATTAAAGCACAATAGCAGCTGAAGAGAAGTTACAAATATACAGACTTATAACTTCAATTAGTATTACACAACTACCATCGATATTGACAAATACAAAACATTGAATATTTACTCTAACAGAGGTAAACTTTAAAAGTTTTAATTGAAATAATATATAATATCTCTTACATTTATATGTTTCATAAGTTATAAAAAAACAACCATTTTGACTTCTATAAGCAACCTTTAAATTATCCTCTCTAAAAATTTAGGTAAAAATATAGTTTTAATGACGTTGGTTTAAAATATTTTTTAAATTACTTATTTTATTGAGTAGAACACAGAAATCTACTTTTTTTCCGTGGCAAATACGGAAAGTTACATTTTCACATTTTAAATGTTAGTATGTAATGGCAAGTAGGCCTATGTCGTGGAACCGGGCGCGCAGTAGCTACAGCGCACTGCACTACAACTAGATTTTGTTGTAATTTTATACATTACTACATATCTATATTAAAATATAAACCTACAAAGAATCCAGATGAAGGCCTAATTTTGGTAAATTTAGACTTATTGCCGATCCAGAAAATTACAACCAAATCTATCCTGACTGGATACTTCATAGGTATTAATCACTTAAACAATAGTTTATGACTATTCGAACTTTAAATTTTGTAAATTTGTTAAAACTTGCTGAGACATAGTGTTTTTTATCGCTCTGTGGAGATCTTCATCAGTGTCTTCTGCTTTTAGATTTCGGGACAGGCGGTGATGGTTTTAAAGGCAAGTTTTCGATATATATATATATATATATATATATATATATATATATATATATATATATATATATACACAGGGTGTCTAGTGACAGGGAAAACCTGGAAAAGTCAGGGAATTTTAAGATTCTGGAAAATTCAGGGAAAAGTCAGGGAAAATTTTAAAAAATCGGGAAAATATTTATTTTGATTAGAAACAAAACTAGTGGCCATTGCTCTGGAATATTTGGTATTGTAAGCCAGCGGTTTAGGGGCAGGGCAGTCAGGAAATAACACTTCTTTATTTAGATGCCCATTATTTATTTGATAAGCGCGTTGCTATGACCTCAGGACTTATGTCAATAAATATTAAACGTGTCGAGTTGGTACAGCTGGGAAGTTTTAGCCTGGACCATGGCCTTGGGGTGCGCAGTGGTTCTGTTATCATATGGACAGGTGGGGATAACAGATAACTCAGTCTGTTTCTGACCACACAGAACACTGTGTAAACATTCGTAGCCAGCTATTTGTCTAGACTCGTGATAGTATGTGTTTTATTTGACGGTGATTATTTTTACACTGTTTATTTCAACATGGAAGGTTCCGGTTTTCATTGCCGTAGCGGGCAATCACGTCATGCAGATGACGTCATTACCTTCCCTCCTTCCTTAAGATAAATATAAACTGAAAGATGAAGTGACAGAAGCAGAGATTATATGGTGCGTGAATTTAGTAATGCAACACTTCTTTACGCAATGCAGAAGGTAGTGTGTGCCTCTTTCCAAGGATGTTCCCTGATAGCACCATTGCACAGAACATAAGATTGTGGAAAGATAAAATTTCCTATAGTGTTGTATTCGGTTTATCAAATTATTTTAAATTCAAATTCTAACTATGTAATTGGCTTTGATGAAAGTTTAAACAAAATATCACAAAGAGCCCAAATGGATTTGAGTTTTAGGTATTGGGATGCACAGACGGATGAAATGAAAGCTCGATATTTTGGTTCTGTGTTCCTTACAGACACAAAAGCAAAAGAGTTACTCAATTAGTTCTTAAAAGGTGTTCAAAGTCTGGATTTATCCAAGATCCTTCAGATATCAATGGATGGGCCCAATGTAAACTGGGCTTTCTATAGACAGAAAATGACCGAGAAAGATAGAAGAGCAGCTGAGAAGAGGAAAAATAATATTCAGCTGAAGGAACTGGAAGCTAAAAAAGCAAAAGTGATGTCAGTTGCTACAAAAGAAATAGAACTTATATCTGAAGAGATTGAAAAACTAAAGCAAAAAAGCTAAGACAAGACAGTTGTATAAATTTGTTTATATTCTAAGTGTTATAAATATAGTGTAAATACAATTTAGAAAAGTCAGGGAAAACTCAGGGAATTTCTTCAAGCTATTTTACTAGACACCCTGATATATATATATATATATATATATATATATATATATATATATATATATATATATATATATATATGCTGATACGTATTCCTTCACGGATGGAAAAATATGATGAAATGTTACTATCTGGAGTACATCCGTTCATTCTGCAGTCCATAAATTCGCAGTTCCAAACTGCGAATTTATGGACTGCAGAATGAACGGATGTACTCCAGATAGTAACATTTCATCATATATATATATATATATATATATATATATATATATATATATATATATATATAGTAATGGGGTTTAAAACTATAACCAAATCTATCCTGACTGGATACTTTGTAGGTATATTTTAATATAGGTAGATAGTAAAGTTGAATAAAATTATAACCAAAAACCTTCAGGAATTTATAAAGTTCTCTGTGCGAAAGCTTAGAGGATCTTAGGCTAAGTAGAACGAAGTCTTGACCACACTACATTAGTTCAGTTAGTGAACAACTCCATCATTCACTATATGGAGAAAATCAGTGTAAGGTATTTCCATTCCTTTGCCAGTCATTGCACTAAAGCAACCTGATGGAAGATTTATCACTAATCACTGGATTATAGGCATTTGCATATTTAGCCACTTTTTACAGTTTTTTCATATTTTAACTAAAAAGTATTGATAATGCATATTTAATGCAAAACTCAAGGTTCGATATAGTGTATCAAAATATACCAGATGAGTCACTATTGCGCAAAAATTACATACCGACAATTTACCTACATGTTCTGGAAGAAATACGCATTGAACACAAGGACAACATTATTTGGATTTAAGCTGACGAAACTACACCTACTTGTGGCGATACATGGCAAATTTAATTGTTAGTGTATTAAATTAGAGCCTTCTTCCTATTTGGTGGCCTGCAAAGAACTAGAAAAGACAAACCATTCTACGATCGCCAGATTTGTAAATGAGGGTATTAAAAAATATTTTCAGAATCTTATGCAGATGAAAGGGTGTTTGTGTTTCTCTCAGGTGCTGCTCCTTACATGATCAAGGCAGGAAAAGCCCTTCAAGTATTTTATTCCAATTTGATTCATGTGACGTGCTTTGCTCGCTGAAGAAGTACGATCCACATTTGGGAATGTAAATAAACTGATGTCATCAACAAATAAAGTGTTTCTTAAGGCACCATCTAGCAACAAGGCCTACAAAGAAAAACTACCAAATGTGCCTTTACCTCCCGAACCAGTGGTAACTCGTTGGGGTACGTTGGTATAAGCTGTCTTGTTTTACAATAAACATTTCGAGTCCATCAAAGGTGTAACAAACGACTTCGATAGTACAGAGGCTTTGGCAGTTTATCAGTGCAAGGAAGCATTTAACGATTCCAGTATTAAAAAAAAACATTGCTGTGATTACCACACAATTTTTCTAGGTACCGGCAAGTATTACAAATCTTGAAACTCAAGGTTTGGCGTTGATTGAATCTATCTAGTTAATGGATAAAATCCATCTACTGAACTCCCCATTGCCAGAGGTATTCCCAAACAAACTTAAAGAAAAGTTTGAACAGTAACCCAGGCTTTGAACCATTGTGTCAAATTAATAGTTTTATAAATGAAATAAGTGCCAAAATAGCACCCAAATTCAAATATTACCCAGTTACTTCAGTTGATGTAGAACGGTCCTCTTCTGTTTATAAAAATATTTTGAGCGATAGAAGACAACTTTACTACCGAACATTTGGAACAGTACCTGATCGTTTATGTTTACAACAGCAGCAAAAATTATAACGATTTAATTCAGGTAATTAATACATAGGTAATAAAAATACTGATTAAGTGATTGTGTGATTTGATTATTATGTTGACTTAGAAATAAAATATCTAAAAAAATTATTAATTATTTATTAATTTATTATCATATTATATTCATATAATAAGGTTTTCATGCATATTTTAAGCATTTTTCATGCATATTTCAAGCTTTCAATGTTGCATATAATCCGGTCTCTATTCATCACAAACACTGATGATATTGCTAGTGTACTGGGAACAACATTTTCTAACTTATCTTCTACTACAGCTTATAATAGATTATTCCAAACATATAAACTGAAGGAAGAAGTTTTACTGTTGGGTTGTCTGGAGATTCTCCTTTGAATACTTCGTTCTTTACAGAGGAATTGGAGTTAGCTCTTGCATCAACGAAGGCTTCTGCACCAGGTCCTGATTCCATTGTATACTCTATGATTAAACATCTATTATCATAGGTGAAACTAGTTCTACTTCAGATATACAATCAATTATTCGACAAACAGTGTTTTCCTGAGGAGCATGGTTAGAAGCAAGAGTAATTCCTCTTTTAAAACCAGGTAAAGATAAAACGAATTACAGTTTCGTGTAAACTGCTGGAGAAGATAGTCAAATGACGTCTTGTTTGGTGCCTAGAAACCAATGAGCTTATTTGCAACAAATAGTGTGGTTTCAGGCAAGAACTGTTCACCAATTGGTTTTGTTAGAATCTGCTATTCAAAATGCTTTCTCTTTCGCCAAACACTTGTTGCGGTTTTTTTCGACCTCAAGAAGGTATATGATATGGGATAGAAAAGAGGAATTCTGAACAATTTAAAATTATGAGGTATAACAAGGGAACATATTAGGATTCATCGATAACTTTTTGTCAAATAGGTCCTACTGCATTCATCTTGGAAGCCCATATTCAAACAGTTATAAGCGGGAGAATTGTGTAAGGGAGTGTGTCTTGAGCATTACACTATTTGCTGTTGCCTTTTACAGTATCACTGAAATTGTAATGTAATGTATTTGTGATATACTGTTCTCTATTGATGACGATTTCTGTGAATATGAATGGCAACCTTGGAAAGGTCTTTGGAAATAGTTACACACAGATTAGAGGAATGATAAAAAACTACAGGTTTTAAATTCTCTGTCTTGAAGACTCATTTTGTTGCATTTAGTTGACGTAGGCAACACCAAAAGCCTCTCCTTTATCTTGATGGAATTCAGCTTCAAACCACGGATAGTGTGCGATTTTTGGGTCTTTAATTTGATAAAAGACTATCATGGGTGCATGATTTGAGAATGAGATGCAACAAGATATTGGATATGTTATGAGTCCTTGGTGATACAAATTTTGAAGCAGACAAAACTAGTATGATTCATTTCTATCTTGCATAAATTTTGGATGTCAAGCCTATTCCTCTGCACGACCTACAGTTTGGAAAACTCTGGACTTAGACTTGCTACTGTGCATTTAGATCCAGTCCAACTCCTAGTCTTCTTGTTGAGGCTGGGGAACCCGCCCGGTCAAGACGACTTCAGATGCTACAAATATCTTACATCTCTGGTCTTCCAACCAAACTAATCCGGTATTTAAAATGGTCTTTAATAACTTTTATGAACAGTACTATGATGCATGTCAAACATTTTACTGCTCCATCCGGCATAAGAACTTAGCACTTCCTACTATGTTCGAACAATCAATGTGTTAATCTTCCTCCATGGATAATAAACACGCCACTCTTTAATTTTTCATTGTCCATTTATATTAAAAACACTACTCCTGATGTTTTCCACCAGGGTTTTTTTTCAATTTCCAGATCCCATCAACATGATGAAATTATTTTCACTAATGGGTCTAAACTGGACGATGTTGTTGGGTGTGCATTTCATATGTTGGGACATATCTATATTTACTGATTGCTCTCAGCTTGCAGTGTTTTTACAGCTGAATCTTTTGCCATTCTTAAGGTTTCTAACTGCCATTCACTTTAGGTCTTCACATTTCCTTTTGAGTTCTAATTCCAAAAGTCTTCTTCAGGATGGTTTGTGTGTAAACCCTTTAGTTGGGGATATTTTGTGAGCTGTACACAAACTTCAATTGGAGGGTGTAAGGGTAACATTATGCTGGGTTCCTGGTGACTGTGGAATTACCAAGAATTCAAAAGCGGAAGAAGTGGCAGAGAATGCCTCAAGTATGGTGCCAACTACACAACGAGTTATGGCATTTGATTATGTATGTTTAAAAAACACTTATTACTCACTGCTTGGAATGGCATGGAATGTGTAAACCAAAATAAGCTGAGGGAAATTAAGGATACTGTACATCCATAGAGATCTTACAATCGCTCAAAATAAAGGAAGAGATGGCTACCCGTCTTTGCGTAGACTACTCTTGTCTAACTCATGGTTATCTGATATGTTGTGAGAACCATCTTATGTGGAGATATTGTCACAATCAGTCATACTGGTCGATTGTGGTGGTATGTTCATGACACTTTTATTTTACTAGGAAGTCTAAAGGTGGTGTTGAGGGACGATGCCATTCCCATTGACTGTGTCATTGCTTTCCTATGTCATCTAAAATTATAATTTAAAATATAATGCTTCAAATTTTTTATATAATTATTTTCATATTTATTAAATATTTTAATATATACATTTATTTGTTTGTGTGTTGTGTATATATTTTTATTTATTGTTACAGTATACACCTTTTTATGTTATATTTATTTATTGTTGTTTATTTCTGTTATTTTTTTAATATAAAAAATTATTGTTATCATATTATTATTTATTTATTTATTGTTACATTTTCTTTTGTTATGTTTTTTTTATTGTTAATGGTTGTTTTCATATTTTTGATATGGTTAATAATTTTGTTATTAATAATTAATTACATTGTTATTTATTATTATTTTTTATTATATTGTTACATATATTTAATGTTACGTCTTTGTTTCTAATTATTTTTTGTTTGCACTGTGAAAAATCTTTGTTGTTTATTTAATAGATTTTACGTCACATTAATTTTAGTTTTCTACACATTATTTTTTAATTTCAATAATAACGTAAAATAGTTTTTCGCTTCAATGGTTTTCTTCTTGTTCTTATACTGAGAATGGAATAATTTTTAAATCAAATAAACAATTTTCTAAATAATATCAAAAGCACAGTGGTACAATATATTACAATGAAAATATTGTAATAAAGCCCAATACTTCAAAAATAACAAATAATACAAGTTACTTTAGATTAGACGCTTATTTACATTTTGATGACCATGTCATCATCATCAGAGGGTCTTATAGCAAAATACAGTTTAACAAACAAAAAGATCACTCTAGTCCTTGTTTCTTAGATTATATTTTGTTATAAGTCCCAATGATGATGATGACATAGTCATCGAAATGTACATTAGGGTTTAATCTAAAGTAACTGGTATTATTTGTTATTTTTGTGGTATAGGGGTTGTTTCCAATATTTTCATTAAAACAATTTTCTGTAAAATTCAATTATTATTTTATTTACCTTGATAAAATACAAAGTTATATGTTTTCAGTCTTTGAAGAAACCTTTAAACTTGGAAAAAAATGGTTCTTCCTTCCCTAAAGTTGTAAAAAAAGAAAAAAATATCTTTCATCAGATAAAAAAGGAAAGTTTAGATGAAGATAATACAGATGGAGAACTGACACTTTTAGGAGACATAAAAGTCGGCAAAGAGAACAATGAACAAATTAAAAAACATAAAAAAGAAAAGACAGAAAAAACCAAACGGCAGAAGAGAGCAGAATTAAAATTAGAGAAGGTAAGTACTGTGTTATTTATTTGTGCTCTTAATTACTTTAAGAAATAATAAAGAATATCAATTTTTTACTCAGAAGCATTATTGTATATTTAAAAAGTTGGAAACAATAAATAAGGCTTTAATTTTGAAAAATACAAAACTAAGGTACTAAAACTGTATAATTTGAATGTTTTTTTATAAAACAGATTTTATTTATAAAACATTAAATAATTATATATGTACTTTAATGTGCAACAAAGTATACAGTCATGATAATTTTAGTTATAACAAAAATAACTACTTTGTTAAGGATTACCTTAGAATGGAGGAGTGGTTAAATTGACGTGCAAATAATGTTTTTTGTTTATAACCAAACTTATCCTTATGGTATATGCTCTTGCTATTTTCAACATAATTTTGTTACAAAAAAATATAACAGTAAAAACCACAAGTAAAAAAAAAAAATGAAATTTCAGTAGCATGTTTTCTCATTACAAAATTTAATTTACCACAGAAAATAAAGAAATGCTGAGATTCAAGCAACTTAGCAGTGGGGTTTCATACAGTTGTTTCACTTATTTAGTTATTTTCCTTGGTTTCATATGACTGTAGAGTAATAAGGACCTATGACAATTGTAAATTTTTAATTTTTGCAAACATGGCATGTTTTATTAGTGTAATATTCAACATGAAAGTATATATAAAACTAAAATAAAGAATATCATAAATTGTTCTGAAGGAAACAACTCTATTTTCCTAAGTGTCTTCTCTATCAACAACAATCACTTAAGTTTTTTAACAAGATTCATGAATTTAATTCTTTTTAGTTTACTCATTACTTGTAATTCTTAAAATAATAACAAAGTTTACTTTTTTTAAGTAATAAATTCTACTCTAACCAAATATTTTATTTAGTAATAGCAAAATTCAATGTAGTCTCACTCACACAAAGGCAGAGGATTAGGACGGGTCGTATTCCTTCCGGCGCTCTGTTTATTAGTCACCTAGTAGTGCTTCCTTGATCAAACTCTAATTTTTTAAATTTGCCAACACACCTCAAAAGGTTTAACATAAATTAATTCTGCACGTCGTTACGAGAAAATTAATACCAAACAATGTATAATTTATTGTCACTTCATGAGGGGATAACATGAAATAAAAACACTATAAAAACGCTAAAGTAAAACACTACTTAACTATTCTTAGTTAAAATTACGACTTAAAAAGTTAGAGTTTGATTATAAGATACCACTAAATGACCAATGGAGGGGAAATACGTCCGACCTCGGGTCTGTCCTAATCCTCTGCACTCAACATTAATTGTGAGTGCTGTAACAGGCTTAAATTGAGAATTTAAGCAATTCAATGGAAATTTAAAATTTAAAAAATATAAAATTTTAATTGTCAAATAAAAAAATATAAAAATAAATACAGTGCCATAAGCAGCTATTTCAAAGAAACGTTTTAAAGTAAAGCCATTTTTAGAGGGGGGGGAGTTTTTTTATTATTTTTGATTTGAAGGAGATAAATGAAGCAAAAGAGAAAAAGGAAAAAAAGCCAAATTTCATGTAGAAAGTTCATCGACATTTGAAAATGTGCAGAAAGAAGAATTATGAAGAACATCAAAAATAAGAAAATCACTAAAATTCAAGATTTAAAATTGCCAGATTACAATTTTTATACTAAACTACAGACATTTTAGAAACACCGGAGATAGTGATGTAGGGATCAGACAATTTTAAGGGGAAGATCGTATGATTCTACGACACTTTCTAACAAGGTTGCTGATTGGATCAGGTGAGATCCGAAAAAAAATAGGGGTGTTGAAAACAGAAGAGGAGGATAGTCAGTAAGTCTGGAGATGCGGCCAACGATGCACGATGCTCATCTTACTCCGATTTTTTAAAAGTGTTAATTACTAACATCATGTGCTAACTGTGGGGGAAAAGTGGCTGCAACATGTAACTTTATGATTCCCAACCCTTTTTTAGGGATTTTAGTCAATAAAATTGGCTAAATTCAATTAAAATGTGGTTCACTTCAAATAGATCAAAAAATGGAGGCTTCAAAGTTGATAAATCGTAAATTGCTTTTAAAAGATAGTGAGAATAAAATTCGCTTAAATAAATTTTAAAACTTTTAAATGTGAAATTCATTTAGTAAAACAAGGATAAGAATTGTAAACGTTTAGAAATTAAATTTGTGGTGTCGCGGAATAAAGGAACGACATGAAGAAAGAAGAAGAAGTTCCACGCCACCAAATCTGGTCAGCCCAAACTGGAATCTAACAAGAGCCCAGGAATCGACACGAATTAAAAGGTAGTTGTTTTCTTCTTGTTTAAATCTAAAATTTCTTAAATTAATTTATTTTTGGGGAAAATGAAAATTTGAGTTATTCTTTTAAATTTAAAAAAACATAATGAATAAACTACGTTATAAAAATAATGGCTTTATTTATATTAGAGGTAAAGAAAATGTATTAAAAGGGTTGTTCACAAAGTATACTGAAATAAAATTAATATATAGATGAACAATTATGTTCTTTGTAAACAAATAAAGGGGAAAAATTAACACAAATTTGCTAATGGTTTTAAATGTTACAGTAATTATGATTAAGGAACTATTAAGTTTGTTTGAATACTAAAATAGAATAAATAAAACATGGCTAGTTTTGGATAGGATGAGTGATAGAAATTTACCCAGCAAGTTAGAAATTAACAAGATCAATATTAGTATAGAAGACAAATAATTTATGTTGAAGTAATTTTCAGATTTACAGAAAATAAATGAATACTGTTCAAAAACAAACAACAGTCAAATATTTTAATTATTAATTGATAAACTAGTATGATTTCTATATCTATCTAAATGCTGATTTTGCACATGGTGTGTAAATATTAGGATCTAAATATGATGTTTAAAATTAGGTAAATGTTCTGATGACATTAGTTATCAATTTGGGTTAAATTCTAAATAAGATTTGTTGATCAAAGTAGATGAGGTTTATCAAATTATTTTAAATATGTGAATTGTCTTTATAAATTGTTAATTGGGATTTTTCTTTTATAAATTGTTTTTTTATTTATAAATAATGGGGAAATATTCTAAATGTTTAATGCTGAATCACGAAGTAAGTCTTGGCTAAATTAATTTTACACTACTTAACTAGGTGAATACGTAATTGCTTACTTGCTGACGCGTTTCAAAACGATCCTTTTTCGAAGCTAACCTTCTACTAGCGGCTTTTGGCTCTTTACAAACGGTATGACAGGGTTGGATTTATGACATTAGGTGAGGTGTCGGCGTCTTGTGTGATGTATTTGAAAAGACTATTGGCTTCAAAGTATGTGTGGTCATTGAGTATATTTTCCCTGTCTGTTGTGTAGTGTTTGTAGATTTCATATTTTTCTAAGGTTGTTAGTTTTTAACTCTGTTTTAATGTGTGTAGAATATTTAAATTAGTGTGTATGTCGGTATGTGTGTGTTGGGTGTTATTTAGGTGTGTTGGCTAAATTATTTCCTAAATATGTGGGTTTTGTTATGAAGGATATCTTAAATGTGCATAGATTTTGTATAAATTATGAATATTATTATGTGAAAATATAGGGTATAAATTTTTTGTTTTGAATAGGTGAAACATTTTGGTAAAATGTGATTTACTTGCATAGGTGATTTTTCTTGTGAAATTATAAATGTTAATATAGGCGAGGAAATAAAGCACAAAATTAGGCCAAACCTATGATAATTGGTGCAGTAAGTCGGATCGAAATGCGTTTTTTTGCATTCGATTCAGGAAGCCACCATTAAAGTTTGTGAATATAGCCACTTTATAAGAAATCAAAATTGCATCGTGCATAAGAAAAATGCATTTTTTATAAGTGCATTCACTGGCTCGATTAAGAAAAAATGTATAACTCAGTGAATAATCACAGAAATGGGCCGAATTTTAGTACTCGGGGGTTTTTGGGGTCTGGAATTTTTGATCAATTTTGTATCGTACTTACGGAAAATTCTAGAAGAGGTTAATGTCATCCGCCCTGGGCCCCAGGTACTCTGAGGGTCATCACCGATATCATATTCGTGTTCAGCGACCCCAAAACCCCCCCGAGTAAGGAGCTTCGATCAATTTCGAGCCAAATTTATGGAAAATTCCAGGAGATGCCTTGAACCAAATTTATGGAAAATTCCAGGAGATGACGTAGGTATTACTCGCCCTGGGCCCCAGGTATTCCGAGGATCATCGCCGATATTATATTCGTGTTCAGCTACCCCCCCCCCCCCCGAGTAACGATTTTCGTTCAATTTTGTATTGTACTTACGGAAAATTCCAGGATATGAGGTTGATGTCATCCACCCTAGGCCCCAGGTATTCCGGGGGTCATCGCCAATATCATATTCGTGTTCAGCGACCCCAAAAACCCTGAGTACTAAAATTTGGCCCATTTCTGTGATTATTCACTGAGTTATACATTTTTTTTTTAATCAAGCCAGTGAATGCACTTTTAAAAAATGCATTTTTTTAATGCACCGATGCAATTTTGATTTCTTATAAAGTGGCTATGTTCACAAACTTTCGTGGTGGCTTCGAATGCAAAAAACCGCATTTCGATCCGACTTACTGCACCAATTATCGTAGGTTTAGTGCTTTATTTCTTGGCCTAATATGTTTCTCCTTTTAGGGATATTTTTCTATAATTTAAATTTAACTGTAAGGTGTAAGTTTTCAGGATATAAATGTATGCTAGAATTAAGTACATTTTTCAAATGGTTACATTAGGAACCAAAGGATTCAAAGGGTTAAAATACATTAAAATATTCAAATAACTAAGCTAGGGCAAAGTCATTAAGAAATAAATACTAAGTTCATTTATAAAAGTTTTATTGTGCTTTAGAAACTCTGTAAAATGTATGAAGTAGTTTTGTAAGAAGTTAAGTTTTATAAAATTGATATACCTGTGCTAAAACGAAAATTGATATAAAATAAAAAACAGTGTTTTTTACTAACTTGCAAACTGAGTTGAAATTTATTTAGTAAATAATTTTCTTACACACTCCGACACCCTGGTTATTAAGTTGAGATGCCTAGAAAAAAATCATTCCCCGGGAAACAGTACCCAAAGGGTTAAATCTCAGCAAGTTAGGTTTTTTAAAATAAAGTCCAGTAACTGGTTCTCTGGAAGATTTTCGCAACTGTTAGCACAGGGCTGACTTCGGTCGAAGATCCTTGTTCAAAAATTTTATCTTTGTGACGGTAGGTAGGGCCGTCACAGTGTGTGTGAGAGAAACTGACTTGGCGTCCAGAGGTATTCGTATTTTGATATTGCTATAGCTATAATTTTAATGTTAGTCATGTGGTCTAACAGTGTAAAATTACCAACAATGAATTTACAAAGAGTATGTAAATGAGGCTGTTTATATACCAATCTTTGACAAAGGTTTTAACTACTATTTATGGTTTCAACAGTTAAAGTGACTTTATTCTTCTTTAGTATATAATGCTTAATAGCATCTATGCAAAGAAAAAAAAAAGGTTGGAGAAGAACAGTACATTTTTACCTTAGCAAATTTAAACTCTATTTTAGTTATGTGTTGTTTTTTGTCCTTATTTCAAAAAAGCCTAGACATAATTGTCAAAATAATCTACGAATGTCTACAAGAAGGAGTTATATTTTCAGATCATATGTAACATTCATTTTACTCAAAAGGAACACTAATTACTGATATTTTTCAGCATGACACGATTCACACAGCATTGAACAATCTTGTACGTGACTCACAGCATTAAAATAATGGTATTCAAGTCTGTCGAAAAATATCTGTAAGGTTTGGTGTTTTTGCCAAGGGATATCAGTAGAAATAATTTTAAAAACCTCAAAATGTACAATAATTTTTTGTACCAGGTCCTGTGTTGAATCAAGTTTTATCTACTCCATTTGTTATCCGTTTGAATGGCTTTAGTCCTTCATTCTAATAGTGTTAGAGTTTTTTATATCCCTTTTTACTTTATTTTCAGACAGGGATACCAAGAATATAATTTTTCTCATAAATTCTGAAAGATATAAAACTTTTTGAAATAAAGTAATAATTAAAAAACCCTTTTAGTAATAATCTCATCACTCACTTTATCTTATTGGTTTAGTTCCAAGTTAAATATTTGCTTTTCACATTGCCATATGAAAATTTTGGTTATAATTTCTAACATAGTCATTACTAAATAACGTGTTTCAGATTAATCAGTTACGTAATGTTCATCGCATAACAGTAGTTGGAGAAAATGTGCCCCCACCACTTGAAACTTTTGATGAATTTGTTAGTCAATACAATGTGTCTCTAAAGATAGTTAACAATTTGAAGAAATCTGGATACACAACACCAACACCAATACAGATGCAAGCAATTCCTATAATGTTGCAGGTAATATTTTTGTTTTAAAATTTTGCTTATGACTTGTTTAATTTTTTTTTTTTGTTCACAGCTTATAAATATTGTCAAAATCTCTGGTAGAAAATATTCTGACAGACGTTATGGATATTTATTCCATAACACATTATGAAATTTCAGTTTCATGTGGTTTTTTGTGGCACAAGTGTCTTTAAAAGTAAATTATGCTCATCACAGCATTGAGACAATATCTACTGTATATATTGCTATACTGTATATTAATAAATATATAATAATGTTTAAGAAAATGTTTGGGTATTTGCCCGTTGTGAGAATAATATAAGTAGGCATGAGTTGTAGCTGAACCCATACCTTCTTTGATGTTTTTTTTAATACCTTTATATATTTATAAATGTTACTCAAGTATTTAGGCAATATTTAATATTTAAACTCATAAAATGTTTCAATTTATTTTGCTACCTTGGATTGATTATTGTCTTTGAAACAGTTTATTTTGAGGGCTTATGGAAGAAAACTCATATAATGGGATTGAAGAAGGTAGTTTTATTTTGGCATCAAATATGAGGCATGCAGGAAAGTCATTGAAGTACCAATCTGTGAAATTAAATTAGGAGGCAGCAATTTATTAACTAGGTGCAGTAGAATCCACTTAATATACTCTTGTTTAAGATAATTTCCCACTTGTTACTATTTTTTCTCAGGCCCTAAACCTCAGCAACTAAAATCATACTAATTTTCAAGGATAATATGCTTTGAATCCTGCTTAACAAGCTTTTATTGATACAACGATTTTCTCGACTGCTATAGGAAATTTTACCATTACGGTGCTATAGTTACATAGCTAAGGTGCTGTATAATGTGTCAATGGATGGGAAAAATACGTTAATCATGGAACAGATTCCGATACGAAACATAATAGAACGATGATAAAGACTGTTTGAATATAAGATAAGTATGTAACTGTATGTGCCATAGGATCATTTATTATTATAGTGTGTAGTTGTTATCAAGGATAGAGTGGTGTATTTTTTAGTGTTATTAGATGAGTGGGATAAAAAAAAATGCTTTATCTGTTGATGATAAATTAAAAATTTTGAAGTGTTATGATGAAAATTCACATCCGAGAAATCAAATCATGGCCGATCTGGAATTCCAAGTTCCACATTAAGAACAATGTTAAAAACTAATTTAAAAGCTAAAGAACAATTTTGTTTACATCTGCTTATGAGTAAAACATTGTAAGCATCACAAATATCAGATCAGTGGAGAAGCAGTGTTAGTAAATGAGAAAAATGTTTCTTTGTGAAAAGAAACCGTGTTGCCACAGTTTCTAAAGGATATTTCCCCAGGTGGTGTTTTTAATGCTGACATGTTTGGATTTTTCAAACTTAAGCTAGGTAAGTCGCTTGTTTGTACAAAAGACAAGTAAAACAGTAGAAAACTAAGTAAAGATATATTTTTAGTATTCGTCTGCTGTACAGATGGTTCAGAAAAACCTAAATTATTGGTTGTGAGTATGTTTTTCTTATTATAATCTGCCAACTGTTTGTTTTTTTAAAGTTACAAATTTAATGAATTATATTTTTGGTTCTTAATTATATGAAGTTAATTCTTTCTAAATTTTAAAAAAAGCTTCCATTTAAAATTATATTTAAAGAAAGAGCCAATTAATCTAACACGTCCAGAACAATTCATTAGACAATGCAAATTAAACTTGGATGGCATTTTATAAATTTTGTTAACTTTCTAAGTAAGACAAAAACGTTTCCTCCAAGTGTAAGTTAACAATTTAACAACCTTTAATTAACAAAAAGTCTGGTCGCAAGTAATATCAAAATTGTAATAAGATAATAGATAAATTGTTTAATCTTATAAAAATTGCCTATTGTAGAGTTTTTATTGATATTGATTAATTACTTATTTAAATTATACAAAATTGAATTTTCAATTTATTGTAATTCCAGTCCAGCTATCCCTTTATAACAATCGTCAAGTTATTTATGACTAGATAAAGGTCATTGACAACAAATTTTTATATTGCTGAGCATTAATTTAATCTTATAACTAAAGACAACTTTCCTTAGTTTTAACAAATTAAAGCACCTAGAGAAATCAGTTGTTTTATGTTAAACTTTGTGCCTGAAGGTCCTCTTTACATTTGGCAATATGAAAGTGTGAAGAGATATTGTTTGTATAGAGAGAGTCTTCATACCATATTTGTTTGTATAAGATTTTGTGATGGTTTTAGCTCATACAATTTGCTAAATCTTGAGTTGTTTTTAAACGTTAATTTTATTTGGATTTGATTACATAAACCAATATAATTTCACTTGATTTTTGTGTTATTGCTCAAAATAAATAAAAATAAGATTACCTTAGTATGAGATATCTTATAAAGTAATTAATTAAAAAATATTGTACATTTAATTGAGAAAGGTTTTTATGAAATAAGCTGGTAACTTTATGTTTAAGGCAAAGTAAATAGATTAGGGATCAGCAATCCTAACTGAGTAAGGAAAATGATTTTTGTAGGAAAAATAAAAGATGTAGGAGATGTTTAAGAATTCAAATATAGTAGTGATAAAAATAGGCATGAAAATTAATGTAAAATAAACATTAGTGGAGGCCACCGGAAGTACAATACTAACCTGTCCTGTGACACAGTTATAATGCAGCTCCTTTGGCAAATAAGCGAATGCATAAAAAAAAGGAAATCGATAGCTAAACAAGGAAATTAGATCATATATAGATTGATAAAACTAATTAGGTTTCAAATGTGTGTTGAAAAACTAAATAGGGAAGAAATAATTAATGTATATGAAATGACATAAAGAAAATAATATGTTGACCAGGGTGATAAAGACTATGGAATAAAGCAAAACAAAAGATAGAAGGAATTTTAGATCAAGTACCAAGAGATAAGATGACTAATACTTTGAAAACTGTACAAGTTTAAGAATAGAAATTTGTCAGAACAAGGTAAGGTTTCTGAATGTAAAAATCATTTCCTTTTTTATTTAGAAAGTACTGGCAAAATTGAAATGATGTGATTATTAAAAACTTATTAAAATATTTTAACATGTCACTAGTGAATTTTTTTTTAGAAACAAGAATTTACTGTCCAGTATATTTTTGTACTTTTAATATGAAGTTTCTTTATTAATTGAAAGTAAATTAAGGACAAAATTTTCAATAATTATTATCCAAATGACATAACAATTCAATTTTTAAATGTTTTATTATAAATATAACTTCAGTTTGTACTTAAGGGAGTAAAATTACAAAAAATAAAATACTTTGATTACCTAATTTAATAGACAATTTATTTTTGTAGCTTTCCTAGTAAAAATTTCAAAAATTTGAAAGTTCTCAAATGAGCTATCACAACAGTTTCCTTGTTCACATACAATTAGCATTTAAATAAACACATTTTTTAAATTTCTTATAAGAAAATGTAACATAAAGGTTCTAAATTCTAAGTAAGAAAAAAATTACATGAGGTCATTTGAGTGATAATAATTTTCAATCAAGTAATTAGTTACTTGACATTAATTCATATGATTTTTGTTGTTCAATTTGTCACAGGGTCGTCAGATTCTTGCATGTGCTCCAACAGGTTCAGGGAAAACAGCTGCCTTTGTAGTTCCTATATTACATAGCCTTGGATCACCAAATAATGGAGGCTTTCGAGCACTAATTGTTTGTCCAACAAGAGAACTTGCAAGGCAGATATTTAGGTTAGTCTTATTTATGTGTGCAAGTGCATGCTACTATAGCTTCATCAGTAACAAGCATTTATAACTTAGTAACTCAGTGCATAGCATTAATAAAAAAAGAATACAAGTAAATCATACCATTGAGAACCTGACAAATTTCCCCTAATAATTTGGAGCAATTGTAGTGTAATTTTTTATTAGAAATAAATGAAACCTCTTGACCACAAAAACTTTCTATTTAAATCCTGATGCACATTTGATTGCAAAGCCAGTTATCTTCATACGAAATTTATTCAGAAAGAAATTTTATTTATTTTTAATAAATAATTTTACTCAGTACAATTGAAAACGATTTGTTTCAGTAAGCTTTCACAAGTTTACTTAAATTTAAGTTTGGTAAGTCATTTATTAGTTTAGTATAAACAACATTTTTGTAAATTTAAAAACAAAGTATTACTTTAATCATTTTTTAAAATTTTTATTGCAGGGAATGTTCATGGTTAGCTGAAGGCACTGGATTAAGAACACATATAATCAGCAAAGTTAAACAGTCAACTGACAAGTTTGGTCCTAATTTTGCTAATAAATTTGGTAAGTTTGGAGTTAGCAATTGCTTGAATGCAGCAGCTCATGGTAATTTTCTTCTTTAGTTTTACAACTGTTTTTTAAATTATGAAACACTTTTTGTATTAGATGCAAATATTACCAAATTCATTCAGCACAATCCTCGGTTCACCATAAACCACAAACAGAACAAAATAAACTGTCTTTAATAACAGACTACCATCCTGGTCTACATAAACTCAACAAGATATTGAGAGATGGCTTCAAAATTCTTCAAGCTTCCGTCCACACCAAAAATCTTTTCACCGATCCACCGCAAATTTGGTACAAGCAACCTCCCAACTTGAAAAACATCCTAGTACATCCTAAACTACCAGACCCTGATGCAGAGAAACCACACAAACTTCCTCATGGCTCCTTCCCATGCAATAGACCTAGATGCAAGACGTGTCCAATACACCCCTCAGCAAATAGTTTCAACAGCCAAACAACAAAAATGGTCTTCAAAATACAGGGTCATCATAATTGTACATCGAAAAATGTCATATACCAGCTACAATGTAAACTTTGCTCAGCACAGTACATAGACCTGACCACGGATGGTCTGAATATCAGAATGAATGGCCACAGACATGATGTTAAAATTATGAATATGGATAGACCAACAGCTCAACATGCTGCGAGTCACAACATCACAACTTTTGATGACTGCTATACCACAAAAATAATTAAATCACTCCCCCCTGATTGCAATCCCTCAGAACTGAGAAGGTGGGAACTATCATACCAGTGGTATACCAAGTCCAGAGAATCCCCTAACTTCAACATCAGATAAATCCATTCATTTTTTCTTTTTTTTCTTTCTTTTTTCCCCCAAATAGCCTTATCTCTTTTCCCCTGACAGACTTATATAAACTATAATCACTCATATGTTCATGGAAACAATATATATCTTTAATCTGTGCATCTCTGATTTCTACTCTACACAATCTGTGATTACAATTATTTTATTTCATTCTCTCATATTTCTTTTTGTGTTTTCTCTTCGATTGACAAAGACCACTGTGTGGTTGAAATATATCATTGTTTAAGTGCTTTTATGTGTTTCTATTTCAAGACTACAGTGTGGACTCTTACCAAGGTAAGTCTGTCAGTCTCCTAGTCCAAAATCTCTCTCTCTCTCTCTCTCTCTATATATATATATATATATATATATATATATATATATATATATATATATATATATGAAGTTAATATATTACTATTTTTGAGTAATTTTATCCACCATTAAGTGCAATAATTTTACCTTGAGTGATGAGGCACCTTTCGGTCTTTGACCATTGTCGAATCACTGATTGTTCACTGCTGTGGATGCTACGTCCGTGAAGCCGGTGTTTGTTGAAGATACGCGCACTATTTCTTGATCTGTGTGTATGATGTTTCTGTATAGTATGTCTTCTGTATATGTTGTTTGTAAATTCATTAAGTTGTTGTGTAAGTTTTTATAAATGTGGTATTTTTCTAGTGAGTTTAGTTCTATTGGGTTGTTATTTATTTCCAGTATGGTTAGGTTATTTTCGTAATTTGTAATTTCGTGTTTATGGGATATTAGGTGTGCTGCAACATTTGATACTTTAGAATTTTTGTTTTTGAATGCTCTATAGTGTTCTTCAAATCTTATTTTAAATGTTCTGGATGTTTTTCCTATGTAAAAAGCGTTACAGTTGTTGCATGTGATTTTGTAAATTCCTGATAGGTTATGTTTTTCTGAATTTGTTATGTGATTTTTGTTATTAAGATATTTTATTATTTTGTTGTTTGGTTTGTAAGTTGGAGTGTAGTATTCTTTGTTATATATATTTGTTATTTTTTCTATTTTGTTATTGGTATATTTGTATTTTAGGTAAATTTTTTTATTATTATTATTTTCGTGTTCCGGTTGTAGTGTTGTGTTGAGGTTAGGTTTTTTTGTGAATTTATTGTATATATTTTTTATAATGTGTTTGTTGTATCCATTTTCTATTGCTATTTTTGTAATGTTATCTAATTCTTCATTTAATTTTTGTTTGTTATCCTGTGTGTATTTTATTGCTTTATTTATCATGTTACTGTAAGTGTTAATTTTGTGTGTCCAGGGGTGGTTAGTTATTCTTAAATATCAAGAATATATATATATATATATATATATATATATATATATATATATATATATATATATATATATATATATGAAGTTAATATATTACTATTGTAAGTAATTTTTTCCACCATTAAGTGCAATAATTTTACCTTGAGTGATGAGGCACCTTTCGGTCACTTGACCATTGTCGAATCACTGATATTTTTCTGGTGTAGATGTTCGGTCCGTGATATTGGTATTTGTTGACGTTACACGCACTTTCTCTTGATCTGTGTGTATGATGTTTTTATATAGTATGTCTTCTGTGTATGTTGTTTGTAGATTCATTAAATTGTTGTGTATGTTTTTATAAATGTGGTATTTTTCTAGTGAGTTTAGTTCTATTGGGTTATTATTTATTTTAAGTATGGTTAGGTTATTTTCGTAATTTGTTATTTCATGTTTATGTGATATTAGGTGTGCTGCAACATTTGATACTTTTGAATTTTTGTTTTTGAATGCTCTTAACTTCATAAAGTCAGTGCAACGGAAAAACAATGGATAACGTAAAATATCAAGAATATATATATATATATATATATATATATATATTGTAATATTTCTTTTTATAACATAAATATTTTTGTAACACAAAACATATAACTCATTAATAATTTAAAGTCTTTATTACAACAATTTTTTAATTCACACAATAAACAGAACAAAAAAATAAAACTTAACAAGTTTTAACACAATAGGCTAAACTCAATTCCTTCAATTTTAGTTACAAAATTTTATACCCTAGGCTATTTTCTAAGATCTCTTAATATCTCGGGGTTTATATGCATGGGCTATATCTTTTAACTCTTTGGTTAATTAAATAAATTTTGATAAACAAGATTAAATTTAGAAAATAGTTTTAATAAATAACTTCCTGATGAAAAAACTTAAATTTGGAAATAAGCAAAAAGGTCCCTAAACTGTTTGAACTGGATTATGTTTCTTACTACTAACTATTAGTTAATTTCAAGATATTCTAATAATGTACAATTTTAAATTTCCTTATAATTTTAAAAGTTCACTAAAGTTTATTTGTATAGCGCTATGTACTTAACTTATAAATTATCGAAGATCGCTTGTTCATTTAGGATTCAGTTCTCTTTAAATTTTATATTTAACACACTTAAATTCCTTTTAGTTACTTCAAATTATATTAATACTGTATTATAGCTTTAAATTCACTTATCCTTGTTTTAATTTGGCCAAGTTTCTTCACAAATATGTATAATTTTGACGAATTTCTTCAAATGGAATTTTGACTTCTCAGAAAAGGTCTGCTCCGTTGGCTACCCCACGCTAGACTAACGCGTCCTATCTCTTTTAAAATGTTTAAAAACATGGCGGCGATTCCTTTTCCAACTCATATTAATTATCCATAAACCTTGGCTTTCATGCAACGAAGTTTCATTTCTTCCCACTAGAGTCGACTGTAACACTGACATACTTTGGCTCCAGATCTGCTGCAACAACGAAATTGTTTCACCCATTTTAATTTCGTTAACATACTGTTTCAACTTTCCGATCCTTAACAAACCTTCTAGTGTTTATTTAATTACTATTATTTGTGTGTGCAGTGTCTTGCGTTTTACTTTTGTAATAATTACGAAATGTGTGTGTTTTTGGGTTGGATTTATATAAACATAACCTCTGACTTCATTGTTTACAATCGCGTTTAACCTCTTATCTCTCCAATAATTACTTATGCCCTATGTTAATAAAGTTTACAATTTTGTTTGAATATAATTATTATTAGATTATCTTGTTTTAATTTTATTTGTTAGGTTATTTGATACAACAAATTTCCTAATGCATTTTACAGTTCAAATATCTTGTTTACATGTTACAACCTTTTCTAGGCTTTTACCTAAAATTAGTTTCCATTTAATCTAACCAATCTCTTAATGAATTCTCTATAAATTTTGTGTGAGTTATTTCTAATCTGTTTTTCCAATTCTTAAACAATATTATATAGCCCATTCTATAAATGTTACAATGTCCCCTAATTTAATTTAAATAAAAAAATATTCTTAAAATCTACATTAATATATTCTTTAACATTTTACAAGCTTGATTAAATATACATTTTTTTTTTTATAATTGGTTATTTTTTTTGTTTGGATTTACTTACATATTTGTATTTTATTATATATAGTGCCTTTCTTACTTGCTATTTTCAAAATGTTACAATATATATATATATATATATATATATATATATATATATATATATATATATTGTAACATTTATAGAATGGGCTATATAATATTATTTCAGAATTGGAAGAATATATTAGAAATAACTCACACAAAATTTAAAAAGAAATTCATTAAAAGATTGGTTAGGTTAAAATTGAAACTAAATTTAGGTAAAAGCCTAGATTAGTAAATAAGATATTTGAACTGTAAATACATAAAGAAATTTGTTGTATCAAATAAAATTTAAAACAAGATAATCTAATAATAGTTATATGTTAAACAAAATTGTAAATATTAGTAAAATAGGGCATAAGTAATTACTTGAAGGAAAAAGTGAAAAACGATTGTAAACAATGTAAGGTTATGTTTGGAAAAGTCCAGTCAAAACACACACATTTCGAAATATTACAAAAGTAAAAAAAACAAAGACACTTCACACACTAATAATATTAATTAAATAAACACTGGAAGGTTTGTTAAGGATCGGAAAATTGAAACAGTATGTTAACAAAATTAAAACTGGTGAAAACAATCGCGTTATTGCATCAGCTGTAAAAACAAATATAAGTCGGTCAGGTGCAGTTTGAATCTAGTGGGAAGGAACGGAACTTCGTTAAATTAGAGCATATGATTTCTTTTTTTAAGAAGGAGGCCGCCATATTTGTAACATTTTAAAAGAAAAAACAAAGTTTTAGTTTAGTTAGAAGCATTCTGGCGTGGTGACGCCGAGGAAGCAGACCTGCCCTGTGCAGTCAAAATTCAATTTGAAAGGAATTCGTCAAAATTATACAGTTTGTGAGGAAAATTGGCCAGATTAAACAGGAATAAGAAAATTAAAAGATATAGTACAGTGAAAATATAATTTGAAAGAACTAAAACCAATTTAAGTGTGTAAAAAAGTGAAATTTAAAGAGAACGGAATTCTACGTGTGAGCAAGCAGCCATTCGCCGTTATTTGATAAGTTAAGTACATAGCGATATAAAAAAAATAAACTTTAGTGGACTCTTAGGATAATAGGGAAGTTTAATTTTGTACATTAGAATATCTTGTGATTAATAGTAATAAAAACTTAATCCAGTTCAAATAGTTTCGCCTTTTTGCTTATTCCAAATTAAAGTTTTTCCATCGGGAAAATATTTATTAAAACTAATTTCAAAATTTAATATTGTTTTCAAAATTTATTTAATTAACAAAAGAAGTAAAAATATAGCCCATGCTATAACCCCGAGATAGTAAGAGATCGTAAAATAAGCCAAGGGTATTAAAATTGTTTAACTATAAAATCAAAAGAAATGAGTTAAAAAAAGAGTTTGTTAAAATTTGTTAAGTTGTAAATTTTTGTTTTGTGTATTGTTTTAAATGTTGAAATAAGAAATGTTATAATAAAGAATTATGAATTGTTTATGAGTAGTTTTTTTTGTTTAAATAGAAATTAAATATCATTCAAGAAAATAATAATAAAACTCTGTTGTGTCTTTTTTTATAAAAATATTACAATATTACAATATATATATATATATATATATATATATATATATATATATATATATATATATATATATATATACATATATATATATATATATATATATATATATATATATATATATATATACATGTATATATTGCTGGGTTTGGCCTCACCTACCAAGGAATTTAAACCTTGTGTAGTAAATTAGAGTAAAGCTTATGTGTAATAAAGTTATCATGACAGTTTTCTTAACCATTATAAAACCCTCCCTTAACACTTTTTTGTCATATAGCATGGGAGAAAGAGTATCTTTATAGATGCATTGCCCATGAAGTCTCTATCACATCTTACGCATACAGTTCGTGATCCTTTTCCAGTTCCCGTCTTTGAACAATACAATTTTTTTTCTTTTATTCCATATCCAAACTATTTCTTTATTTCCGTCATATTTGTTAACTATAATTATTGTTCTAAACTAAATAACCACTAATATCACCAATACTTACTAATCAGCTCACATTCAAATAATCTACTTCACAAAAAGTTTACACAAACTAACATTGAAAAACAAAATTAGGTAACAAATTAGAAATTGTCGGAAATAACACCGAATAAGTTAAAAGATATTCTTATAATAAATACTTACAAAATGCGTTAAAAAAATGTACACTTAATCACCAAAATACACAACAGAACAGATGACTTAAACAAGGAAAACAAACTTGCACGAACTCCCGTAAGGAAGTTTGTAGCTGTCTAAATATTGCAATTGTTCATAGACATATTTCTTGAAATTTGTGTGAAAAAAGAACCATTCTGTTCAAGCTACATGGATTAAGCTTTTATTTAGTAGACATTTTAACTGGATCTGTTAAGTTTTAAGAACTACAACCGTTGGAAATTCTGAGCCGATATATCAGCAAGCAGTCTTTTTCCATTGATAATCAGAGTGCCGATATATCAGCTTGCCGTCTTAAAAAGGTATATTAACGTTATTGTGATAGATTTTCAGTGGGAATTTTAACAAAATGATATATATTACTTTCTGATCATATTATTGTATAAAATCAATATAGGGACAGTAATGTTTAAAAACATTGGTTTTTTACATAATCATTTATGCTATGCACTGTGAAACAATTTGGTTTGACTACAATTTATTAGCCAATGTCGTTCTACCTCACTAAATACATAAATCTGCTTCAGCAGATTATTTTGTACCTTTCCAGTCCCACATGGAATGGGATCTACTGAAAATGGATAGTTTTTCTATTTTATTCTAAAACTTTATTATCTCTTCTCTAGTCTCTTCAATCATACATGTTTATACATTTTTACTGATTGTAAAGACTAATTGTTTTGAAATATAAAAAAGATATGAGACTGTTGAATGATTTTAGTTAGTTTCAAACAAAAAAAAATTAAATTAAATAATTCAACCATTTCATACACATTTTAAATGTTAGCAGGTTTTGTAATAGAAATAAACTAATGTCATGTTATTTCAATGTTTGTGTGTATCTTTCTGTAATTTTTAATTTATTTTCTAGATATATTGATAACAACACCAAACCGTATCATATATCTTTTGAAGCAAGAAAATGTTACTCTCTCTCTAAAAACGTAAGTTAATAATATATTTAAAAAAAAAATGTAGACAAAACCATAATATAGTTATTGTTGTCTTAATACTACAACTGATAACACTGCAATCCTATAGCCTTAGACTTGATTCGGCTATTGTTCTGTAAATAAAAAATTGTGCAAAATATCTAACACACGTAAAATATAATGTTATTAAATTCCTTCTATTAGCTCATACTCTCCTGATATATATCTTGCACAAATTTTCAATCTTTAATAAATTACATTTTTATTCGTCCAATCTAGTTGTGATACATTTTATAAACCTGTAGTGGATGACTCTTGATTTTAATACAGTTTTTTCAAATATTTATTCATTTACTAGAATTTAAAAAAGCTTAGGTTTCGGTCGGATTCGAACTGAATGACTATATGTTTTAAATCCATCACTTTGTCACAGAGCCAACTTTCCCATAGCTAGAAGTCTATTACTTAAAGATGTTTATGAAATTATAAGAGAAAGATTCCTTGCAATAATGAAGTAATACAAGAGACGAATAGAATGAGAAATTATAGATCACCATCAACTTCATAAATTATAAACTAAAAAAGAAAGCGAATAAATAGTAACAAACAAAAATAATAGTCCAACACCATACACTGTATACAGAGGGAAATGGATAATTGCAAGGATATTCACTTTCTGTTTTGCCACTTCATATTGTGATTGTGTCATATGTATATGTATAATACATATTTGTATTAACTGTAATTATAAACTAAAAAGTAACCAAAATAAATTTTTTTGTTGAAGTAATTAGGAATTGACTTTAAAACAATTTTTTATATTACTTGTTTATATAATTGTTTTCACAATAAAATGTAGTAAAACACTATATAAAGTATTAAGATTGTTAGCTATCCTACAGAGATATCACCTTTTGTTGAGTTGGAAACCTTGTAATTATTCAAAAGGTTTTTCAACTTAACGCTTTTTAAGTTTTAAATACTTATGTAGTTAGCACCAAATAGTAAATGAACAAAATATGCACAGTTTTAACACAAACAAAAAATATAATTACAAAAACTCTCGATGAAGCAATATTGATCAGTCTATAGCTTGATTGCTAGAAAACATTATTAAACTAAGAAACAGTAGTTTTAAGATGGATCAAAAAAAAAATTTCATCTAATATGTTTTTGTTTTGTTCTTAGCATGTTTGTGAATTTCCTAATGCTCTAGAATGATAAGATATGGTCCTTTTTTGTGGATGTAGAATTTTTTAGACTGTGTAGCTATGGCTTGTTTCTATTATATGGTTAGCAAATGATAAGTTTGTGAAATACATTTTAGAGTGTGTTTTTAAATCTTGTTCTGAAAGCTGCTCTCTCACAATGTAGAATTTGTTATGATGCTTGGAGTTTATATATTGTGTATAAACTTGGAGTTTGGTTGTAATGTGTTGTATGTTGTATTGTAGTTTACACAATACAAACTTATTTCTTTATAATCACTAGTAGTGTTGAAGTAAAACTAAAAAATAACTGATTGTAAAGTCATCATTATTTTCTCCCTTCGTATCTCACCCTCTTGATAGTAAAGTTATTAGTGGTAAACTGTATCTTTTTAAAAGAGTAGAAAAAACATTAGGTAAAAATACTAAAGTTGTGTATTTATAAAAAATTATTTTGATGATTTTTTAAAATATTTTCTAGAAGAGGTAATTTTTAAAAAGACAATATTTTTAATTATTTTTGAAGTTAACTCACACTTTTATATCAAATAAAAAATCGGCTAATTATTGAGTATCCTGATATTGTCAGTATTTGCAAAATATATACCTGTTGATATAAAATGCCCTCAGGAACATGAAAAAATAATTAAATTTTATTCTGACACCATATTGATCAATACAAAATTACCCAATAACAATACTTTTGGTTGCTCGACCATTGTTAATATTTTTGATGTTATATATCTAATATATATACTCTTAGTAGTTCAAAAAACTTCATTGATGAAGATTTAAAAAATCTAATGGACAGCTAAAGAAAACTGGCTGCTACACAAAGGGAGTTGGAATAAAAATTCTTAAATATCTGTTTTAAATTGCCAATATAAGTTTAATAAGATATAAAAAATTTCATATAGATTAGCTCTATATATATTCTCTCTAAATAACACAAAATATTGTTTGGTAGTATTAAAAAAAAGCATTTTCCAATTTATCAAACTTCTGCTCTCCAATAAATCTGTAATAATTTTTTTTTTTCAGAGTAGAATGGTTGATAGTAGATGAATCAGACAAACTATTTGAAGTTGGGGTCAGAGGATTCAGAGATCAGTTAGCAGAGATTTACAAGGCATGTGAGGCAGAAAATGTCAAAAGAGCAATGTTCAGCGCTACACATACAGTTCATGTAACAAAATGGTGTCGCAAGAATCTCAAACGCCTTATATCTGTTACTATCGGGCATAGGTAAGTTACCTTACCCAAACACAAATAGTGTATTCTGTGATTAATATCTAAAATTGAAATCTATTTTGAAATTATGCAACAATATATGAGGATTTAATTTATCATTGTCCATTTGAACAATTTCTTTAAACATATTGCAGTTTAGGTATTAAAATAGTTATTGTAATTCATTAAAAAAAACTTCATTTAACGTTGCTACTAAAAGTAAAAAATATAATGAAGTAGGAAACTATTTATGGGAGTTAATATATAATACAGTGATATGTGCTCCATGAAGCTTGTAACTAATAAAATTCTGTAAAAATATTATTAGACCACTAGAGAATTTTATTGTGCTTAAATAAAAACCACATTGAGCTTCAGAATACCATCGGTGATAATTTAGAATAATAAAACACAATTTCTTTATTTTTTATTAGTTCATAGCTATTTAATTTTAAAACAATTATTAATTTTTATAATTAACAAAAGTGTATTTTCTGAAAAAAAGCCTACAACTATCAAAAACAAATCTGTATAGAGAGGGAAGAGAATTTTGTAATTTGTACCTGTTTTCTGAGATATGTATCACTTCTTTCAGATGAAAGTGTTTATGAATAAAAAAATATCAACATTTTTTGTTACTAGCAATCTTTTTGCTAAAAATATTTTTATGAAAAAAATAAAATTTGACTATTGCAAATAATCAAAATGTATTTTTTCTATATTCAAAAATTATGATATAATAATAATAATTATAAAGTAAAACCTCTACTTATGGACAACCTTCTTTATGGGCCCCTTTATTTTACGTACAGATTTTCAATCCCCAGTTCTGTTGCCATAAGGATGTTTAAAAAATTTTTAAATAACAGGTTCTCCTACATGCGGACATTTGGTATTTTTAGTTATAAAGTTAATATAAATTTGTTGTCTGTGTACGTAAAATTTTATCTTGAGAATATAAAGAATGGTCTGCTTTTTCTATAAACAGAAACGTGACTCTGTCGGTAGGCATGAATCATCATTCTCCTTCGTGAATCACATTACCAAGATGTTTCAAGAATATGAATGTGAATAGTTTAGGTCTGATTTAAAAAACTAACAGAAAATCATGGTTGGTGAATTAATAAGAGAATGGGTTAGTGGGATTAAATTTCAGAATCCCAAAATTAATCAAGATGTCATTATTTTCATGGTTAATGCATCATCACACCCTCAAATTAGATTAAGCAAAGTAGAAATATCATTTTTACCTCCAAATACTACTTCTTGTTGTCAACCTTTGTATCAGGGTATATACTACCGTTTTAAAAGCTTGCATAGAAAAATTATACTACGTCATATTTTATCTAATATGGTAAAATTCTCTAGATACCAGTGATTTTATTAAAATATGAGTGTGTTGGAGCTGTTTCATGGATTGTATCTTCTGTAAAAAGAGTTAAGAAAACCACAGTATAATCAACTGCTTCCAGCAAGGAAATGTAATCACAGTTGCTTGCTTCTTGGTACGGGCATCCAGCATCAGGAGACGCTGACACCTGATGCCGGAAATAATCCCTGCTTGTCAGTATCTTATTCATGCCCAATACCCTTCCGAGTCTTGATTTCAGCTTTTCTCTGGGCGGTTTGGCATTGTGCAGAGTGACAATATATGATGCAAGGTCTCTACATTTGTGTGTAATCTCTAGCATATTGCTGAGGTTGAATTGTTGGAGGTAAGTCTGTGTAACAATGTAGACTGCAAATGCAGTCAAGGATCTTGGGACACCAAGGTAAAATGATGTGACCATTGGTTCCTCCTAATTGGTGAATAATGATCTTTCAGTTCGTTTCAGTCTCCAGCGTTTTTTTTTTTTTTAATACCAACCCACCTCTCCCAGAATATCACTCCAGCTTTTCATCAGCATTTGGCAAGCGAGCGTTTGGGAACTCCAACAGGTTTGATGGTATATGAAAATTATTTCACCTACCTTCTCTTTTCCACCGGAATGACCCTGTATCCATTGGAGAGCAATATTCTTCTTTATTAATTTTTTAAAGATGTTCTTCAACTTACTAGTTTTGAAATAGTGGTCTCCTGGGTTAGATTTGGTTATAGCCTCCAGTGCCAATTTGGAGTCCCTCATGATGCAGGTGGTTTCCTCAAGGTGATGGCACCTCACCAAAGCAGCATTTATTGCTAATATACCAGTATGTGTGTTATAAGTCGAGTCTGCTGGCACATAAAATGTACCTCCCATAGACTGGTTAAAGTAGCCATAGACTGGCTGTGTAGAAAAACTTCTACAATCTATTCCACACAATAACATCACCATAGTAACCAAGCATATAATATTATTAAGTTGTGATTTTTTTTTTAATGACTGAAAATAGTATAATGCTATATAATTTTTGGTTATAATTAAGCATGTTGTATAAATATTTGTTTTATTTTAGCTAATGTAAAATCTGTCTAGTTTAAAAGTAATTTTTGTTTCTAAAAATGTTATAAGACAACGTTAGGGAAAAGACCATGATAAATACCTAACCAATGAAAGGCCTTATTTTAAATGTTTAAGGGAAGGGGTTCTGTTAGCATGAGAAACCTTGTGTATCTGGGCCCGTCTGTCTTGTCTCAGCTATGGTAAATGAAAGATCAGAATGGGGGTGCAATTGTTAATTTTTTGGTCCTGAAGTCTTGTTTTTACTTTTAATAAAATATTTTTTGAAATTTAATAACAAAGTGAAAATGTTTTGGTAAGTATTAATAAGTAGCATTGTTTCATTTCTTTTATATTTTTTCAAAATTTAACTATGTTGAAAGAGTAAAGCCGTGCAATGTTTTAAATGTGTAAACAAAGCAAGTCATTTCAAGTAATTGCCAAGGTAAGTTCAAAACTTAATTTCTTAATATGTTTTGATAAAATCAAGTAAATATACAAGAACCCGTGTGCATTAAAAATCTTTTTTTGAAAATACAAATTAGAACTTTAAATGTAACCTATCTTTCTTCAGAACAATTAGAATAGACAGCGAGTTTGCCTAAGTCAAATCATTAGATACAATTGGTAAGGAAAACAATTGACCCAGTGAGTCTTTTCAAAGTGTAAATAATAATAAATATATGAATAAGGTTTAATGTTTTAAATTAATTAAAGCACCCACATTCACAAATAACCGGGTGTGTTGCAATAGTAAAGAAAAACAAAAACACAGCAACACTTAATGAAAGCCAAAAGTGTATATAAGAAATTTAGGTTATGTTCACTAATATAAAATTTAGAAAGTTTCACTCTTATATTCATCACAAGAATAACGGAATAACAAACATCGTTTGCACTGTGACGTAGTAGGTCTACAGGAGCTATCAGAAAAAAATTCTTTAGTACCAAAGAAAATTACAGACATTTAAAAAAAAGTAAAACGTAAATATATTAAACATATCATATTTTTCATACCAGTGTTATTGTTCTTACAAGATACTGTAATATGTTTTATTTATAACTTTTATTATTAAAATAGAGTAACATACTGTATTTGTAAGTGCAAACTTTACTGTAGACTACTAATGTTTTTGTGCTGTGTAATAGTGTTGAGTTTTTTGGCCGACATAAATAACGTAAGTAGTACATTAATTACATTACCTATTTACATATTTATCTGCTATGTTTACCCATAAACACAAGTTAATTTCGTGAATTCTGTAATTCGTCTTTGCTCGGATTCGTCACCCCTTGGACCCAAAAGTGATAAATTAGAGACGTTCTACTGCATATACAAAATAAAGTAACAGATACTATTACTTTTTAAAAAATAATAATAAAATCAAGTCAAAATAATAAGTAATAATAATGTTTATAGGGGAAAGATTTCATAAACATGCGGGAACAACAATTTAAATTTAACCTAAAACTTTAAGTATATTAAAGTTAAATATTTCTTACATGAATTTTCACTAAATTATACAATGATAAAGTTCACATAATTATTTAAAATTGGCTTGAAAAATCTATACTTCTCACTTCTGCTATTTTTATCTTGTAAATCTATAATTGATTAATTTATTTTTACTTTCCAAACCAGTGTAGAATTTAAGCAAAATAGATGAAAGCAATCATTCTGCTTGAAGTTGATATACTATTCTAGCAGGAAATTATAGTATAAATAAATTAATACACTACTAAAAAATAATTCTTATAGCGAGTAAAACAACAAGATTGTTAAAATGAAACTGTGGAAACTAAAATTATGTCATCCCACATAAATTATTTAATTTGTAAAATTAATCAACCACATCTTTCTTACGTTTTGGCAACGCACAAAGTATCTAATCAATCGTCAAAATGTTAGACAAATTAATTTTTGAAACTGGTATTGTTCAGTTGCGTATATAGAATCTTGATGTGTAATTTATTATGTAATTATATGTGGCAGCAGAAATTAAATTGCATTCTTTATTTTAAACCTAGTAAAACATGTATTGTAACAATAATTTTATCAACTTTTTAAATTTTTTTAAAAGTAATTTTACTCTATGCATTTCTCAAAAACATTTCTTACAAAAAACATTAGTAGCATAAAAAATAAAATGTTTTCAGAAATACAGCAGTAGATCTGGTGCAGCAAGAATTAATATTTGTTGGGAGTGAACACGGAAAGTTAATAGAATTTCGGAATCTCATTCACCAGGTAAATAACTGTAGTACAATGATAGTTATATAGTAAAAATTATAATATACTTCGTAGTCAATATAAAAGGAAAAATAACTGTTTAAAAGATGTATTCTGATGTGGTAAGCAGTAACCATGAACAGACTATGAACAATGAATTTGTCTATAAAATACTTTATTGTGTCTAAAGGAGACGTTCTATTTTAATTGGCCCATATTCTGAATATATGCAATAGAACCTCTCTAATTCGTCATAGTAATAACAAATATCCTTTGCACTGTCTCATAGCTAGGCGCTATCCGAAAAAAATTCTTTAGTACAAAAGAAAGGGACAGACTTTTTTAAAAATTAAAACGTAAATAGTTTTAATATATCATATTTTTGCTTGGTAGTGTTATTGTTCTTACAAGGTTCTGTAATTTGTTTTTTTATGTCTTTTATTACAAACTATACTGCAGGCTACTAATGTTTTTATCGTGTTCTGTAATAGTGTTGTCGAATTTTTCAGCCGACATACATAATGGTACAACATTAATTACACTACATACGTATCTATGTTCTATGTTTACTCAGAATTACATGCTAATGTTATGACTTCTATAATTCAACTTTTTTCTCCAATTCACCGCCCCTCGGTCTCGGACGTGACGAATTAGAGAAGTTCTATTGTATTACTTTTATTCAGGAAAGGTTTAAATAAATGAATTAATCACATATTATTAAACCATTTACACTGGTCTCATGAAGTACAGGAGATTGCTTTACTTTGAATATTAGAAAAAATCTCAAAAGAGAGTTATTTAAGAAATACAAAAATTAATGTGTCACAGTTAAAATAGGTTTAAATTTGAAAGAAACTAATTTTCTCACAAAGTGTCCATTTCAGGGTTTACCCCCACCTGTACTGGTGTTTGTACAGTCGAAAGAAAGAGCCAAGGAACTTTTCAATGAACTAATTTATGATGGAATCAATGTAGATGTGATACATGCAGACAGAACTCAATTACAGGTAATTCTAATAAATTACATTGTAAGTATGTTAACCAGACTAACTGAGGTTATGGGTAATATGGTAAATTAAAAATCTTAATAAATTGGAAAATATCTGTAATCTGAAAAAATTCTTATTGTGATTAAAAATCATGTTTGCAAAACATTGACACATACGAAACATTGACATTTACACATACATCAATAAATTCGAGCAGTTGTGATGAAATTTATTAAAACAATAAGAAACCCCTACACCTTGATCGTTTTAAAAATATTTATTCAGTTTAATATTCATCACCTTTTATTATTTGGTAAAATCACATTTTTTAAATATTAGTGTCTAATTTTTCATAATTCATACTGTTTAAAATTGAGTAATTTTATCTTTGAAGGCATTAACATTGTTAATGAAATATTTGTAAAGTAATATTGTATGAAATTAATATTTTAATATCATTATAGTTTTTAGGTTTAATTGTTGGTTTACAAAATTATACAGTTCAGTATATGTATTATCATATATTAAAAGAAAAAATAGTGTACTTTATTTTAAATTAGAACTATAGAGAACAATTGCTTGATAATGAAATATTGATTCCGAGAGGTAATAACTGAACATTTGATATAATATAGTATACAAATTTTAAAATACCATATTTAATACTACTATATTTTAAAATTGTCTAATGCTAAGAAAAATATAAGTACAATGAAAGAACAATACTTCATTGTTTTTATTATTGCCACTTCTAACAGAGACAACACATTTATCAATCATGACATATGTAATAATAAAAAGTCACATTAACAAACTTAATACATTTTTTAAAAATATTTTTCAAAATTTAGGCTAATATAATTCTGTGAATAATGTGAGAAGAATAATAGGTAGGAATAAAAAAACTCCCTTGGAAAGTATTTGGTGGGATTGTCCTAGAATCTGAAACTGTAAAAAAAAATTGAACATGACACCTAATTAACATTACTTCTAAAGACAGAAGTACTAGCAGCCCAATAGCAGTAATTCGCATTATTTCTGGTTAGTGTTTACTCGGCTGGTAGTAGTGATGTTATTATTCCCCTCTTCTGCCCTTTCCATGTTTACTCTATCTCATAGTAACTGCATAAAGTATTAACTAAATTAAACTTATAAACTAATTACTCGAGCGAACACTCTCATTTATTAGTAGTCAAATACTGGTCAAGAAGAATGATTAATAACTGATAGATAGAGAAGAACAAATTGTCAATTTCAGGTATCAATTGACAGTTGACTGACTATATCAAAATCTTTCATTTAACTGGCTTTCAACTCAAAGCTTAATGAGTTCAGCTTTTTACAAAATATAATTAACTCCAGGAAGTACTTGGTATATAAATAACATCCATTTCTGAAAAATATGGTTAAAGTCACAAGGAATTAAATGTTGCTAATTTCACATAAAAAATGTTTTATTTGGTATATTACTTCCCTACAATTATTTTTAAAAAAATTGTTTAGAAGTTATATTGAATTTTAAGTTTATTAATAGACCTTATATTTAAATATTCTCCATTATGTCTTCTCTTAAAAAAGTATATAAATTAGCCAAATTCTGTTCTACAAATGACCAATAATAATTTTTTTGAAATAGACTACAGTGTATAAATAATAAGCGGAATATTTCACTATTGTTTATAGGAAAACATTATATCAAGTTAAGGTTAGAAACATATAAATAGAATGTGTTAGAATGTTAGAAAATCATGTTGTTAGTTGTATTACTCATTTCAGTTGTTGGAAGACATCAACAATTGTCATATGTGAACACAGTTGTTTTTTTTGCTTAGATGTGTAATATGCACACTCATTCGGTACAAAGCCTGTACTCAGGAAGTGGATATATTTGAGTGCCAATGCAACACCATGCAGTTGAAGTTTTTTGCTTATTCATTTACGCATGTTTATATTTTATGTTATGTAAATTTTTCCCCTTTTTATGTATATAATGTATAAAAATTTATTGGTTTTCATATGAATATTCCTGTAAATAATAAACATTATTAACCGGTTTTGATTTTATTATGATAGTATTATGTTGATGGTCACTAATATCGGTTTTTTAACCACAAGTGTTTTTTGACCAATGCCAATCCTATAGAATTAAGAAAAATATAACTTTAATATATTTCAACAAAATTTTTAATTAAATTAAGCACTTGTAGTGAAATTGGCAATTCAATATATAGCATGCAAAGGCATATCTTTAGTGGTTAAAGAGCTCTAGTCATATATAGTTTGCAATATGTTTACCTGGCAATAACCTTATATGCTTTTCCCTTTAAAACTACAGTACTAATTATATGTAATTTCAACTTCAATTTTTTCCAGAGAGACAATGTGGTAAAAGCATTTCGTGAAGGCAAGGTGTGGGTACTAATCTGCACAGAGTTGATGGGGAGAGGCATTGACTTTAAAGGTGTTAATCTTGTTATTAATTATGACTTTCCGACATCAGCAATTTCTTATATTCATAGGATAGGTGAGTACATTTGTACATTAATGAGAAATTTGCTAATATTTGCTTTTCTACAAAATCCTGGGAATTGCTTTTTCACAACTAACTAATTTTATTATCCTGTTGTTTAAGAATAATGTCCGCTCTAAATTAAATCTTATTGGCTACAATGTGTACAAGCCAAATTTATTTTCTTCCTAATATGTAAAACATTTGGTGAGAGGAATATTTAGTATTCTCTCATATTTCTACTTCTACATATTTCATTATTATTTGTTAATAATTAATGAATTCAGCCAAGTAGGCTTGTGTGCATTTGGAAGGCCCTGTGATAGGTAGGTGGAATATATAGCAATACGTTTGCCTCAATCTTAATTTTACTCAAGCTCCATGGTTCTGGATTAACCATACCTACTAAAAGGGTTTTGATATCCCCCTTGCCTTTCTGGCCGAATTACACTTATAGTGATAACACATAATAATCTAATCTATTTTTATATTTTACTGTTTTCATGCAAAATACACTTAAACACCTTATTTAGTTAGAATCTATCTAGTGGACTGACATCTTCATACAACCCAGATAGAGATTAAAACAGTTTAGGTTTTCTACCAAGCTCTTGCAAGTCATGATCTTTTCCTATATCCATGACCAAAGGGGTTTATGTCATTACTTTAATATTCTTATCCACCTGTAATCCTTCATGGACAAAAATAATCTGAACTATTACTATATATAGCTACAAAAAATTACATTTGAAATATCATCTAGTAAATAAGTGCCAAATGCTCATTTCTGGATGACTTGCCAGGTATAATGTAGGAAGGCAAGCAAATTAAAATATTTAGCATTAAAAATGTGTGCATGTAAATTTTGTTACTAGAATTGCACCGGTTGAAAAATGGAAAATTTTGAACAAACATTAAGAAATGTCTAGTTTGAAATGATGTTTCTGCTGCAGGGAAATCTATGAGGTTCTTGCTGTATTTGGAAAATGGGCAGTAGGGTAAATCACAAATTAACATTTAAAATTTATATTGACAAGGCTGTTTTAAACTTTATTTAATCAAATTTTTCTTCAATATCTTCACTTAAACTTTCTAGATTCCTCCTTATTTTGAAACATACACATAATGATCAATTAACAAATAATAAACTAAGGTAAAAAAATAACAAAATTGCACTTGTATAAAAAATATAATTTTAAGCGCTTTATAAGTGATAACATTTATGTAATGAAATACAAATAAATTGCCGCAAGGAATTAATTCGTACCCATTACTGTGCAGAGTAATAATTAGTAAAAAGGAATTAAAAATTACTTATGGTTTGAAATTTGGATTAGATTCGAGGCTTGCACTATTATTGTTCATTTCATATGTATACAAGAATCTTTACATCTTTTTGTAGGAAATTTTACTGTTTATGTGTTACAAGTTGGATTGGAAAGTAAGGTCAATTTTTGGCTAGCAGACATTATGGATTGTATCTTTTTATTTTTGCCCAAGGTAAACTCGTTTTGGAAAATCAGATTTTAACAGTAACTGTTCTGCTACGTTTATTCTAAAATCTTTATAATGCCTCTTCTTCTTTAGTGTTTGGGATTTTAATTTACTATAAATATAAAATAAATTAAATGATGCAAAATCATTTTTTAAAAAAATTATATCTTTTAATCGTTCGTTTCATAATTAAGAAACTAGTGAGTCGTTGATCCATTCGATCAACACCAAACATGACTTTATTATAACCAGTAATAACATTGTGAGGTTCTTTATTTCCTCGTGAACACCCTTTCTCCTCTCATTTCAGTTTCTCCAAAATTCAGATCAGCGTGAAGTGAGGAAAGAACCACAACATCCTTATTATCTTCCACATAATCTCTAAACTTCCTTTTGAAGACATACAGATGACTTTATTTTTTTAGTTTACATTCTTTGAAATCACTTGGTGTATCAAACCTAGTTTTTAAAGCAGTTCCGATAGCATGAGTGTTATTCTTTAGCAATTTGACAAATAACTTAGATGAAAAATATCAATTATCTAAAAAATCGTGTATATCCCAAGCGTGTAAGATGCATAAGATCTAAAACTACTGATTCACAGATGAATTGTGTATAGAGCAGTCTTGATCTCATCTTCATAAGACTCTCATCAAGGAATAATTTTAGTTCCAGGTGATAAATTTTAAAAAAAATTTCAAAATATGTTATAGGCCTCAATTTCTTCAATTTGTCAAAAACATCTTTCACCTATTTGTTGTAAAAATGCAGGAACCTAGATACAGCCTTAACCGGGCAATAGGTATGATTTCAGAAAAAATTGCTGTCTAATTTTTTTTACAATTACATCCGATTATTCTGTTATTTCTCCTGCGACATCTTTATATATAATGCCAAATAGCTTTGTAACTCACATTTTGTAAGACGCTAATGCATTCTATTATGTTTAGATGTCTGACAGAAGGTCAATGGGCCATAAATATCTCTTAGAAAGCACAGACATCTAGTCTTGTGTGTGACATTTCAGAAAATAAACTTTACTAAAGCAAACAAATCAATCAAACAATGATGACATTCTTGACTACCTGGGTTCATCTTTATAATCACTACTGATAAATTGTCATGACTATAACAATCATATCATAACACGATTGCTAACCTAGTCTGTAAACCGCAATGGGTTAAGTGTAAGTTTGTTTCATGTTGAAAACAATAATGTGAAAATATAGAATTTCATGTGCAAGAATGTAGTGATTTCTTGATTGTAGAACACAATCGAGGATAGTTGCAAATATTCCCTAATAACCGTATTAACTATAGAAGAAAAGATAAAATCAATAAATATATTACAGACAATTTTAAAATTCTTGTTATGTTTACTACACATTGTATCTCTAAAATAAAATATGGAAAATATAGCAATAAGTAGAAATGATTTGTACATAAAGTTAGATATATATATATATATATATATATATATATATATATATATATATCTGTACCGTAAATATCTTAACCTAAAAATCAAGAATATATATATAAAGATATTTACGGTACAGTTGTTTACCTTGGTAGGTATTAAATTCTTGTATTTAACGTTATCCGTTGTTTTTCCGTTGCATGTTCCGTCCATACATAGGAAAAACAACCAGAACATTTAAAATAAGATTTGAAGAACATTATAGAGCATTCAAAAACAAAAATTCTAAAGTATCAAATGTTGCAGCACACCTAATATCCCATAAACACGAAATAACAAATTACGAAAATAACCTAACCATACTTGAAATAAATAACAACCCAATAGAACTAAACTCACTAGAAAAATACCACATTTATAAAAACATACACAACAATTTAATGAATCTACAAACAACATATACAGAAGACATACTATATAGAAACATCATACACACAGATCAAGAAATAGTGCGCGTAACGTCAACAAACACCAACTTCACAGACCGAACATCTACAACAGAAAAACATCAGTGATTCGACAATGGTCAATTGACCGAAAGGTGCCTCATCACTCAAGGTAAAATTATTGCACTTAATGGTGGAAGAATTGCTTACAGTAGTAATATATTAACTTCATATATATATATATATATATATATATATATATATATATTCATTTTTTGGACTAGGAGACTGACAGACTTACTGTGTGGGTCCAAGCTCCGTGTGTTTGCGGGGTGAGGTACGGGGGAAGGAGGGGTACGGCCTTGTAACGGTTATGTGCGTGTATTCCTTTTCAAATAACATTCGGCCAGTTAAGATAGTGGAAGTGTGTGTGTTAGAATTGTGCGTATTTCTTCTATCGTCTAGCCTAGTGTTTTTGTTTAGTGTTGATAATTATACAACACTAATTTTAATTTTTAATTAGTGTTGATGTTTTAATTTTTTAATTTAGTGTTGATTATAGTTAGTCATGTCTCAAAGTTCGTCAAGTGGAAGTAGCCGTAAAAGAAGTTTTGTTGTACATAGTGAAGCTCGAACATTAATTAGTAAAATAATTGAAAAATGTGACGAAGAAGCAAAAACTAATTCATTGCGTTTCCCATTAAAACAGGCCACAAAAAGAGCAGCAGATTATTGTGGAAAGTCAGATAATTTTATTCTGAAAGTCCGTAAAGAGGCTAGGCACTTGAAAGAACAAGGTTCAAGCAGTAAGCTCTCCTCACCTGGTAAAAAAAGAAAAACCAGGTTCAATGACAGAAAAGTTTCTGTTGATGACTTCGATAAGTGTGTCATTAGAAATATAATTCAAGACTTTTATAAAAGTGAAAGGGTTGTACCGACAGCACGAAAACTGCTACCCATAGTGAAACAAAGAATTCACTTTCCATGGGGAAAGAAATCTTTGATAAGAATTATAAGGGGAATGGGTTTCAAATGGAGAAAGTGTAGTAGTAGGAGAAAAATTCTTATAGAAAAATCGGAAATTCGGGAATGGCGACACAGATATTTAGTGCAAATAAAAGCCTTACGTCAATCTGGAAGGGATATTTTTTACGTGGACGAGACATGGGTAGACAGTAATATAACTGTTAAAAAATGTTGGCAGTCAGATGATGTTTTCGGTGTATCAGAAAACTATAGAGCAGGATGCCGCCTTATACTTCTACATGCTGGTGGCAAAAATGGATTTGTGAAAGGAGCCAAGCTTCTTTATAAGGCAGGAACCACTTCCGGTGACTATCACGGTCAAATGAACCAAAATAATTTTGAGAAGTGGCTCAAAGAGATGCTTTTGCCAAACATTCCACCCGCCTCTGTAATTATAATGGACAATGCACCTTATCATTCTGCTCTAGCAGAAAAGTTTCCAACCAAATACTCAGTAAAAATGGAAATGATAAATTTTTTGAGGAAACGTGGTATTAACTGTAACGAAACAATGAAAAAAGAAGAGCTCATTCCTTTAATTAACATTCACCGACCGAAAGAAAAAGTTTTTAAAATAGACCAGTTTCTCTGTAGTTTAGGACATACTGTCGTTAGAACTCCACCTTACATGTGTGACCTAAACCCTATCGAACTAGCTTGGGCTAAAATAAAGAATTTTGTGAGAGAACACAACCCTGACGGCAACTTAAGTTTAATAAGGTTACAGGAATTAACCGAACTGGGAATAGAAGAAGTGACAGAAAATGACTGGATCGGATATTGCAACAAAGTCGAAGACCTTGAGAAATATTACTGGGAAACTGATGGCATAGTATCAGATGTAATAGACGAACTAATAATTAATATTAATACTCAAGACGACAGCAGTACAGACGATACTACCAGTGACAGCGATTCCAGCATCAGTGACGCAGAAAGCACACTTGCTAGGCCACTGTAATACGTAAGTACATGTTATCAGTATTTGAATAGATGTTTTTTTTATGGGTAGTAGCTTTACCCTCACTTAGCCTGTGTTTACGCATTCCTCGAATTCCTAGCAAACACACGGAGGTTGGACCCGCACAGTACCTTGGTAAGAGTCCACACTGTAGTCTTGAGATAGAAACACATAAAAGCACTTAAACAATGATATATTTCAACCACACAGTGGTCTATGTCAATCAGAGAGAAAACACAAAAAGAAATATGGGAGAAATAAAATAAATATAAATTGTAATCACAGATTGTGTAGAGTAGAAATCAGATGTCACAGATGCACAGATTAAAGATATATATATTGTTTCCATGAGCATATAAGTAATTATATTTTATATAAGTCTGTCAGGGGAAAAGGAAATGGAGACGTCTAAGGCTATTAGGGGAAAAAAATATGAATGGATTTATCTGATGTTGAGGTTAGGGGATTCTCTGGACTTGGTATACCACTGGTATGATAGTTCCCATCTTCTCAGTTCTGAGGGATTGCAATCAGGGGGGGAGTGATTTAATTATTTTTGTGGTATAGCAGTCATCAAAAGTTGTGATGTTGTGACTCGCAGGCATGTTGAGCTGTTGGCCTATCCATATTCATAATTTTAACATCATGTCTGTGGCCATTCATTCTGATATTCAGACCATCCGTGGTCAGGCCTATGTACTGTGCTGAGCAAAGTTTACATTGTAGCTGGTATATGACATTTTTCGATGTACAATTATGATGACCCTGTATTTTGAAGACCATTTTTGTTGTTTGGCTGTTGAAACTATTTGCTGAGGGGTGTATTGGACACGTCTTGCATCTAGGTCTATTGCATGGGAAGGAGCCATGAGGAAGTTTGTGTGGTTTCTCTGCATCAGGGTCTGGTAGTATAGGATGTACTAGGATGTTTTTCAAGTTGGGAGGTTGCTTGTACCATATTTGCGGTGGATCGGTGAAAAGATTTTTGGTGTGGGCGGAAGCTTGAAGAATTTTGAAGCCATCTCTCAATATCTTGTTGAGTTTATGTAGACCAGGATGGTAGTCTGTTATTTGGTAATCTCTATGAATGATTATTTTATTTCAGTCTCTCATATTTCTTTTTGTGTTTTCTCTTCGATGGACAAAGACCACTGTGTGGTTGAAATATATCATTGTTTAAGTGCTTTTATGTGTTTCTATTTCAACACTACAGAGTGGACTCTTACCAAGGTAAGTCTGTCAGTCTCCTAGTCCAAAAAATCTATATATATATATATATTGTTTCCATGAGCATATGAGTGATTATAGTTTATATAAATCTATCAGAGGAAAAGAGATAAGGCCAATCTTTACCAACCAAAACTAACCTAAATATATATATATATATATATATATATATATATATATATATATATATATAATAGTTATTTAAAAATAATAGTTCAAAAAGGTTAATTTTTCTTTGTAGTTACAAAATTTAATTCATAAAATCTACAGTTGTTTTGAATTGTTATTTTCATTCAAGGTAGGACAGGGAGAGCAGGAAGAAAAGGACGAGCGGTTACATTTTTCACAGAGTCTGACAAGCATGCTTTAAGAAGGTAAATCATTAAGTACTTGAAACACATTATTAAGTTTTAAATAAATAAAAACCTTTTAACCACAAATAAAAACCTTAACCTTTTAACCACAAATAAAAACCTTTTAACTACAAATAAAACTTTTTCCTTTAACCCTATGCATATTTCGGTTGCAAAGCAATCACCGTCAGAGGAAATCATTACAAAAATAACTATTTTATTATCATTTTTATAATAATTTCCTCTGAAGATAATTGTTTTGCAGTCAATATATATATATATATATGGGTTCAAATAAAAAGTTCTGTTTGTGGTTAAGAGGTTTTTATTTATTTAAAATGAAAATTACACTTCAGTTGCTTCAAATTATTAACCAAGCTTAATTTGGTCAAGATAAAGAAGAAAAACAGTTATTACACAAAAGGCTTCTACAATCAATTACTTAAAATGAATAAAAGTGTATGTACAATAAAAATACAACAAAACCTCAATTATCCTAAGTAATGGAGGAAAAGGTCACATGGAAAAATAAAAACACTTTATTTAATTATTTATATACATAATGTGTGTGTGTGTGTGTGACGTCATTATCAGTGGTTTAAATTTGAAGTAATCAATCTTTTTCTCTAGGTTTATAAAAATCTACAAACAACATCCAGTTTTAGAAAATACTTCTATATTTACATGTAGCGAATTTTTTTTAACTCATTTGTTCACAGACAAGTTAATTGAGGTTCTGCTGAAGAAATAAAAATGAAAATTAAACAAATTATTTTATCACAAATGATGCTGTCTCAAGGTGAGGGCAGAGCAGTATAATTAAATTGTTCATTTCAATTGTTAAAGAGCTTATGACAGGAAGGTTAATGGAGTTGTTAAAAATTGTATACGTTAGGGGGAAGGCAAAAGAAGTTATCTGATGTTGATTAGGAGGTTCTCTAGATTTGGTGTACCACTGGTATGACAACTTCCATCTCAATTCTGAAGGGTTGCAATCAAGGGGGAAGGCCTTAATTATTTTGGTGGTATAACAATCATTGTAAGATATGATGTTGTGACTGGCAGCGTGTTGAGCAGTTGGCCTATCTATGTTCTTGGTCCCAACGTCATGTATGTGACCATTCATTCTGATACTCAGACTATCCGTGGTAAGGCCTATGGACTGTGCCAGGCAAAACTTACATTGTAACTGGAATATTACATTTTTTGATGTACAAGCATGATTGACCCTGAATCTTGAAGTCCGCATTGGTTGCTACGCTATTGAAACTATTTGTTGGGATGTGTATTGGACATCTAAGACCAATATGTTGGAATGTGTATTGTTGGGACGTAAGACATGTCTAACATCTAGGTCTGTTGGATGGAAAGGAGCCATGAGGAGGTTTAGGCGGTTTTTTTAGTACTTGAATCTGGTAGTTTTGGATATTTTTCAAATTAAAAGGTTGAACCAAATATGTGGTAGATTTGAGAAAATATCTTTGGTGTGGGTGGAAGCTTGAAGCCATCCTTTAATATTTTGTTCAGCCTCTGTAGGCCTAGATGATAATCTGTAACTAAAGACAGTTTGTTGTCTTCCACCTATGGGTGGCCTGGGTTCATCAGATGATTGAGTTAAGCAGCGGATTTGATCCTCAACAAGCTGTTTATTATATCCTCGTTTTTGGAAAGTTAGTAATATATATATATATATATATATATATATATATGAAGTTAATATATTACTATGTAAGTAATATAAGTAGAGTGATTCGACAATGGTCAATTGACCGAAAGGTGCCTCATCAATCAAGGTAAAATTATTGCACTTAATGGTGGATAAAATTACTTACATAGTAATATATTAACTTCATAAAGTCAGTGCAACGGAAAAACAATGGATAACGTTAAATATCAAGAATATATATATATATATATATATATATATATATATATATATATATATATATATATATATATATATATATATATTTATAGGTTAGTTTTGGTTGGTAAAGATTATTTAGACTTTTTGGACTAGGAGACTGACAGACTTACCTTGGTAAGAGTCCACTCTGTAGTCTTGAAATAGAAACACATAAAAGCACTTAAACAATGATATATTTCAACCACACAGTGGTCTTTGTCAATCGAAGAGAAAACACAAAAAGAAATAAAATAATTATAAATTGTAATCACAGATTGTGTAGAGTAGAAATCAGATGTCACAGATGCACAGATTAAAGATATATATATTGTTTCCATGAGCATATGAGTGATTATAGTTTATATAAGTCTGTCAGGGGAAAAGAGATTGGAGACGTCTAAGGCTGTTAGGAAAAAAAATGAATGGATTTATCTGATGTTGAAGTTAGGGGATTCTCTGCACTTGGTATACCACTGGTATGATAGTTCCCACCTTCTCAGTTCTGACCTTCTCAGTTCTGAGGGATTGCAATCAGGGGGGAGTGATTTAATTATTTTTGTGGTATAGCAGTCATCAAAAGTTGTGATGTTGTGACTCGCAGCATGTTGAGCTGTTGATCTATCCATATTCATAATTTTAACATCATGTCTGTGGCCATTCATTCTGATATTCAGACCATCCGTGGTCAGGTCTATGTACTGTGCTGAGCAAAGTTTACATTGTAGCTGGTATATGACATTTTTCGATGTACAATTATGATGACCCTGTATTTTGAAGACCATTTTTGTTGTTTGGCTGTTGAAACTATTTGCTGAGGGGTGTATTGGACACGTCTTGCATGGGAAGGAGCCATGAGGAAGTTTGTGTGGTTTCTCTGCATCAGGGTCTGGTAGTTTAGGATGTACTAGGATGTTTTTCAAGTTGGGATTGACAAAGACCACTGTGTGTTTGAAATATATCATTGTTTAAGTGCTTTTATGTGTTTCTATTTCAAGACTACAGTGTGGACTCTTACCAAGGTAAGTCTGTCAGTCTCCTACTCCAAAAATTCTATATATATATATATATATATATATATATATATATATATATATAGATTTTTTGGACTAGGAGACTGACAGACTTACCTTGGTAAGAGTCCACTCTGTAGTCTTGAAATAGAAACACATAAAAGCACTTAAACAATGATATATTTCAACCACACAGTTGTCTTTGTCAATCGAAGAGAAAACGCAAAAAGAAATATGAGAGAATGAAATAAAATAATAAAGATTATTTAGATTTTTTGGACTAGGAGACTGACAGACTTACCTTGGTAAGAGTCCACACTGTAGTCTTGAAATAGAAACACATAAAAGCACTTAAACAATGATATTAAACAAAAATATGAATGCACGTAAACAAAAATATTACTATATATATATATATATTGTAATATTTTTTTTTTTTGAATAATTTAAATATATTTCTTTATAATAACACAAAATTTAATAATATTAATCTTTAGAAAATAATAAATTTCTGGGCGCCAGTTAGAATTACAAAATAATTGTAACCCTAACAGTAAAATTTAAATTCCTATTACTTTTATTTTTTATTACTTACCATTTATAGTAATAAATAAAACACTTTCTTGTAATTCGATTAATTTTTGTTTAATATAGTTTTTTTAAATCTTATTCTAGTTACAATATTTTTGTTTTAATCACTTTCTCTATTTCCTAATTTGGTTAAATATCACAAGACTCTTTCTTTCAGGTTATTAGGTGGGTGTTATGACAAATTAAAATTTAGTTTATGCAGTTAATGTTGTAATAAATTTTATAAAAGAAACGCCTAGGCCTAAATTTATTAATTTTGAATTTACAATATAATAGTTTACAATCTTTCTTAAATTTAATTACTTATCTGAAGTTTAATGTTTTTGTCCAAATTTCTAGCCTTTTAAATTTATTTCTATAAATAAATCTTTCACCACTACGTTTTTATGCTTCAATTCTTCCTTTAAATAAAATTTTGGTTAACTAAGTTTTTGCTTCCAGTTCCAATGGAAGCTTCTCTAACAATGAATTTTTCTAATTGAAATTTCTAGAGAAAAAATTAAACTTTGTCAATTGTTGAAACATCTGTTATTTAACCCACTGATTATTTGATTTTCATGTCCTTACCTGGACAGTTAAGTTTTATCCTCTATGCAATAATTTTTAGGTCTTGTACATTTCTATATTTGGAAAACATCTGCTGTTTCATAATTATACTAGCCGCCATCTTGGTTTTAATAATTTATAATAATTTTTTTTTAGGTTATGACTCCATTGTTTACATTTTCGTTTTTTCATCCATTTTTACTTTACTTCTATTATATTTCGAATTATTGTTTATTTTTGTTTTAATGTTTTTATGTAAAAACATTACAATATATATACAGTAAACTCCCGATTGTCCGTGGAATAGGGTGGCCTGGCAACGCCGGATAACGAATTCCCCGGATAATCCGCTATGAACAAAGAATGCGTAAAACTATCGATAATTAATCACATAGGTTATGGGTATATTGTTATATCATAAGTTACACAAATAATGACCCCGGTTAATGGAATTCACAAATAATCTTCAGAGGACAAAATAAATACAGAAAATAATTTAAAATGTCGATGTATTTGACAGATTATAACATGTACATTTATATGTACTATTTACAATACGTACATAAGTATATGACAAAAGTATGTATGTATATATGTAATTTCCTTTACACATAATACTTACACTTTTTAACAATAAAATCTGTCACTTTCGTCTGTTTTTTTGTGAGCATTGATTTAGCTTTAATGTGCGATCTAAGTTTCTTGAGAACCATTTTGTCGCAGTGTCTACTTGTGTCACAAAGCCATAAAGATCGATAATGTATATGACAGACATGGATAATACATATGTCACATCCTAGCCTATTTATAGCCGAGATTAGCTGACATTTGTTTACAATCTTATGATACACATTAGGTTTTCGGGCGTCCAAGCATTTTGTCATTGTCCCTTATATACAGTAGTCTGCTCGCCCCTTTTATTTCGCTGGCCCGCGTCGGGATGCTTCCCTTTCAATCTAAAAATTAGTACGTACATATTTACATATCTATTCCCTTCATCTTAACTTCTATTAAGACTTATATGTATTTACATCGTAATTCACCGTTTGGAAATTTAAACACATGAATCTGATTGGAATAAAAATTGGATATTCGTAAAACAATGGCAGACCCCGGATAATCCGCAAACCGGTTAATCCGCCCACGGATAATCAGAAATTTACTGTGTATGTATATATATATATATATATACATATATATATATATATATATATATATATATATATATATATGAAGTTAATATATTACTATTGTAAGTAATTTTATCCACCATTAAGTGCAATAATTTTACCTTGAGTGATGAGGCACCTTTCGGTCACTTGACCATTGTCGAATCACTGATATTTTTCTGGTGTAGATGTTCGGTCCGTGATATTGGTATTTGTTGACGTTACACGCACTTTCTCTTGATCTGTGTGTATGATGTTTTTATATAGTATATCTTCTGTATATGTTGTTTGTAGATTCATTAAATTGTTGTGTATGTTTTTATAAATGTGGTATTTTTCTAGTGAGTTTAGTTCTATTGGGTTGTTATTTATTTCAAGTATGGTTAGGTTATTTTCGTAATTTGTTATTTCATGTTTATGTAATATTAGGTGTGCTGCAACATTTGATACTTTTGAATTTTTGTTTTTGAATGCTCTATAATGTTCTTCAAATCTTATTTTAAATGTTCTGGTTGTTTTTCCTATGTAAAAAGCGTTACAGTTGTTGCATGTAATTTTGTAAATTCCTGATAGGTTATGTTTTTCTGAATTTGTTTTGTGGTTTGTGTTATTAAGATATTTTATTATTTTGTTGTTTGGTTTGTATGTTGGAGTGTAGTATTCTTTGTTGTATATATTTGTTATTTTTTCTATTTTGTTATTGGTGTATTTATATTTTAAGTAGATTTTTTTATTTTCATTATTTTTGTTTTCCGGTTGTAGTGTGTTGAGGTTAGGTTTTTTTGTGAATTTATTGTATATATTTTTTATAATGTGTTTGTTGTATCCATTTTCTATTGCTATTTTTGTAATGTTATCTAATTCTTCATTTAATTTTTGTTTGTTATCCTGTGTGTATAAAACTGTTTGTATCCTGTGTGGATAAAATTACTTACAATAGTAATATATTAACTTCATAAAGTCAGTGCAACGGAAAAACAATGAATAACATAAAATATCAAGAATATATATATATATATAGATTTTTTGGACTAGGAGACTGACAGACTTACCTTGGTAAGAGTCCACACTGTAGTCTTGAAATAGAAACACATAAAAGCACTTAAACAATGATATATTTCAACCACACAGTGGTCTTTGTCAATCGAAGAGAAAACACAAAAAGAAATATGAGAGAATGAAATAAAATAAATATAGGTTGACAACTTATATTTATTTTATTTTATTTCATTCTCTCATATTTCTTTTTGTGTTTTCTCTTCGATTGACAAAGACCAGGGTGTGGTTGAAATATATCATTGTTTAAGTGCTTTTATGTGTTTCTATTTCAAGACTACAGTGTGGACTCTTACCAAGGTAAGTCTGTCAGTCTCCTAGTCCAAAAAATCTAAATAATCTTTACCAACCAAAACTAACCTAAATATATATATATATATATATATATATATATATATATATATATATATATATATATATATATATATATATTCTTGATATTTTACGTTATCCATTGTTTTTCCTTTGCACTGACTTTTTGAAGTTAATATATTACTATTATAATTTGTATACCTTAGAAGTATTACATACCTTTTTATGAGAGAAGCAATTAATTCTGGGAATAATATGGTACAGCATTTACTTTTTACTTTTATTAAACTAAATCATTACACTGCATATGCAGGAAATATAAATAAAGCAGCCATTACCCATGCATAAATAGATTTTAATGTATTATTTTTACATGGAAGTTACTTTAGTTCATATTATTCTGATTTTTTCCAAAAGTCTAATAAAGAAACTTGTTTCCACTCTAGTTACTATATCCGATTGGATGTAGTCCCTTACATAGTACAATAGTTCAAAAATACGGGAAGAGTTATAGTACTGCATGATATCTCTTTTGCTATGTAGGGCCTATTCATGAAATCTTTATTTGGACCTCCGATCTTCTGGCTGATTCCTCTACGTCCCCATCTTCGTCTTCCTCCTCTTCATTTTTGACAGTTCTGATAGAAGATATGTAGCCGATTCAAAGTTAGGATGAGTTGCAAGATTGTCATGTCAGTGAATAAAATCGTTGAAATTACATGGCATGTTTTTCTCCCTATAAAGATTGCATATTGCCCTTTCATTTTCCCTTACTTCTCAAACATCGTCTGTATCATCACTTTCACCAAACACTGCTTTAACAAAACACTTTGTTACTGTTTCATTTTTAATTTATTTGATGGCAAACCCAATTCAGTTTACAGCATCTAGAATCGACACAGATCTTGGTAAATTATAAAAGCTATCAGCTACTTCTGTATTTAAATTTTCAATTTCTAGGTTTTTGAAACACCGTTGTTTTGGTGTCGTTCTAATAACAACAGGCTTTACCATATATCTTGCTAAATTTTCTTACAATAATGCCATAAGCCTTTCTTTTGACATTTTCCCTCTTAACTAAGAGTGATTTTGTTTGTAATACCTGAAAAAATAAACTAATTTCATCTGTGTTATATATTTTTAGGTTCATAATCTGCAATCGAATCTTGCAGTTTTGTTTTCCACTCATTTGCAACACATTAATATACATCTTTTGATTCATCGCAGATTTTATTCCAGACCATGTTCTGCCTCATTCTATTCATCCTGTATACACTTTAAACAGGTCTTTGCCAAAAGATTTGGTCAATGGAAGAGGTTCTCTTTGGAGCATCAGGCTCGAAGTTTGTTTTTTTCTAATCTTTTAAAAAACCGGTAAACCGCTTCCACACTATGGTTTTGATTTATTCATTATCAGTTAACTTAGCTTTTCTCTTCATTTATCCATTTCTCTGCAACCATTCGTTCATTATTTTATCCTTAAACATTTTATATGGGTATCATATGTTTGTTTTTCACCACACTTGAACCACACCGTTATTTTACGTACCGACAATTTATCCTTTTCTTTTGCTTCAGTTATTCTCACTTTTTCATTTAACGACAAAGATACATATGACTAGCCATTTTATAAGTATAATTGTGAACATGAAGTGTACAGCTATGAGCAGGTAAACAGACTGATTGTTGTATCCTTGCAAAGGCGGAACAACTGTATAAATATCTGGACCTTGCTTCTAGGAACTTAGGACAATTCAACAATTCATTCGATCATTCCCTAACTCTCATTTTCTCTCTCTCTCTCTCTCTGTCTCTTTTTTGAATAAATTATCAAAAAGAGGCAGGCCTTTTAAATTCTGTGTTATAAACATACTTTTTGACAAATACTATGAATTTTCTTTCAATTCTCACGTTAAACAAATTCCACATTACATAATCCCTATTGGCACTGTCTCAGGGCCCGTAAAGTTTTCACAAGATTTAAAAAAAAAATGCTAAAGATTCAAGAAGTACTTAATCAGAACTATGAAACAAAGAGCATTCTATGTGCTTTTTATCTCATTCAAAGTAGCTGACAATTGTCTTGAACTAAGCTGTGACTTTTTAAGCATGACAGTATCAAATTTGTAGATTAAAAACAAAAAAGTATCAATTATTTGCATATATGACTTAAATTACACTATAGGAGTATTTATATTTCAGAAAGAAACATAAGTAATAAGATATTTTTATAATTTTTTTTTGTTGTTGTTAAGGATATTTTCTAGGTTGGAATACAAATTTTTATAATTCAATAAATCTTATTTTAACTATACATGTTCTTTAGTGTGAAACCTAAATTTGTTATGAAGTCTTATAGTACTTTGTTACTTATAGTACTTTGTTACTTTTTTAATTTTACTTTATGTATTTTTTTTTTTGAGATTTTACTAAATTTTCAGCATAGCAAGAGTAATGAAAGATTCTGGATGTGATGTTCCTGAGTATATGCTTTCTTTGAAGAAAACCAGTAAAAGAGAAAGGCGCAAGCTAGAGCAAACAGCCCCAGACAGAAAGCCAATTTCTACAACACCTTCTTATTTGAAATACAAGAACAATAAACTAAAGTGAGTATAGCATTGAATTATGTGGTAAGCCCCAGACTCTTTAAAGTCTGTGAAATTAGTTTATACTTATGATACCATGATTGGGATTAGATTTCTTTCATTTTTTTGGGAGTAGATTAACAGTTTTATCATTTTATTGAGGGAATCAAGATAATTTTTTTTTAATACTTAATTTTTTTGAATTAATATCTTGGTATTATTTTAAGGTAATCTTGTTCAGCCTATCCTGTGTATATTAAAATCTTAATTTTTAAGCACAACTTAAATAAAAACTATTTGTTGCAGAGCAAATCTTTTTTGGCCTTGGCAATCCTCAATTTATCTATTTGTAATAGGTGTAACATATTGTATGCCAACATTTTTACACAATTTCTCCATAAATTTTATTTTGCCAAGTGTTATAAGTAATTATGGCATCCCATACACCATTGTGTAGTATGTTGTGGCTTTTTTTTGTTTTCTGGTCCATATAATAGTTTAATCTTCATTACATTTTTGAATGCAACCATGCACACACTTTATCAAACGTTTTGGTACGTTAATATTTTTATAAATAGGTTTTATTACTTCCATTATAGATTCCTGTACATTATCAATGAATTTATGTCTGACCAGTGATTTGAGTTCTTAAATTTTAAATCAAGAATGTGCTCCCTTTGAGCACATTTCATGTTGCGGTTTTTGTTAAGTTGACAAGTTATGGAAGTAAGTTGCCCAGATTGCAGATCTCATTTTACTATCATCCTCTAAGTTTTCTCTTATTGATTCACTATAATAAACCTAAATATCAGTCACTGAACTGTGTCATGAAATGAAATTTCCCAAACATAATTGGAAAACATATTATATGGAAGTAAAAAGATCTTCAGGGGTCTTAAAAGCAATTGAAAAATATGTGCCATACTTTGTAAGAGATCATTTTTCTCCAAAAAGCAATATTTGACTAGTCATATATTATAAAATGTATGCAGTTCATAAAAATATAAAGTAGAAAATTAAAAAAAAAATTTAATGGATATTTTTTTGATTCTTGATTACAAGGTTACCTTAAATATTGTAAATTAGGGTCTGTTTTTTATAAGACATATATACTGTTGTAAACCAATTTTATTTTATAACGTTAGTTTCATTTTATATTGGTGTAGGGAAAATATTTACATTGGCATTTGTTGTTTAAGGCAAATCTATGCACAGTTTACTATACTCTTCTCATAATAGTCAGACATCCATCAAAATTATTTCTCCCTCCGAGTTTGGGTTGTGCAATGTTATTACTTTCTACAGGCAGGAGACAATAGTGTAGTAAACATTCATCAGAGAATGTGGTGTGTTTACAACACTGCTGAAACTTTTTCAAGGGAAAGGGCTGAAGAAAGAAGAGAATGCTGTGAAAATAAAAATTGACCACGTGCAATTCAAGACAGTTTGATTTCTCAGCTGGAATATGATAAACAAAATAAATTTATAAGTTTAGTGAATTTTTAATATTTATATATTCAGTAAAAGTGGAGTGTAGTCAGAAAGAATGACTATGTTCTCTTTCTTAATACTGAAACATACCCGGTCCCAAATCCAATACTTTCTGTCAGGGTGAACACTGATTTAAAATTATCTATGAATGTTGGACAAATAGAACTGAAGCGTGTAGTCGGTGTAAGGTACCCGATTGTTTTAAACGATGTGGATATTTTGAATAATTCATTAGAATCATTGAAAAAACCATTCACGGTTTAAATTAGAATTCAAAATTGAGTGAGTTGATAAATTTGACTGATGAATACCTCAATCATATTGAAGAGAAATTGAGCAACTCAAATTTAGAAAAACTGAAGTTTATAAAAGAACAGTTACGTTTATTAGAAGGTAAGAAGTTTTGCTATTCACCGGATTTTTTAGTGCTGTGTAGTATTTTTCATTATATATCACCACATGCTTATAAATTTTTACGAAGTGCTGGCTTTATAACTCTGCTTTATCCACACACATTGGATAATTTATGTTTGGCTTGCAATTCAAGCCCAAATATAGAACAAACCGACAAAAACTTCCTCAGTTTTATTAAACAAAAGTTTCATCTATTGAAAGAAGAAGATATGATTATTACATTGATGATAGATGAAATACATGTCAAGCCTTATCTTGATTATACTGGAGGAAGCATTTTAGGCACATCACACAATACCACAAATACCACATTTATAAAAACATACATAACAATTTAATGAATCTACAAACAACATATACAGAAGACATACTATTCAAAAACATTATACACAATACTCAAGAAGAAACGTGTATGACGTCAACAAGTACCAACACCACGGACCGAACATCCACACCAGAAAAATTGAGAAAAAGTAATCAGTGATTCGACAATGGTCAAGTGACCGAAAGGCGCCTTATCACACAAGGTAAATTCATTGCACTTAATGGTGGATAAAATTACTTACAATAGTAATATATTAACTTTATATATATATATATATATATATATTCCTGATATTTAATATTATCCATTGTTTAACAAAAGGGATAGCATTGTTATAATAGCATAAAGTAGAAAATTAAAAAAAAAATTTAATGGATATTTATATGAAGTTATAATGCTATAATAGCATTGTTTAACAATATATATATATATATATAGATTTTTTGGACTAGGAGACTGACAGACTTACCTTGGTAAGAGTCCACACTGTAGTCTTGAAATAGAAACACATAAAAGCACTTAAACAATGATATATTTCAACCACACAGTGGTCTTTATCAATCGAAGAGAAAACACAAAAAGAAATATGAGAGAATGAAATAAAATAAATATAAGTTGTAATCACAGATTGTGTAGAGTAGAAATCAGATGACACAGATGCACAGATTAAAGATATATATATATATAAATTGTTTCCATGAGCATATGAGTGATTATAGTTTATATAAGTCTGTCAGAGGAAAAGAGATAAGGCTATTGGGAAAAAAAAAATCTTTTCTTTTTCTCTTTTTTTATTGACAAAGACCATTTTTTTATCGAAAAATTTCAATAGTGTGATAAGTTTTTATATGTGTCTATTTATTTATTTCCAAGAGATTGCAGTTTTGGACTATTGCCAATAGGTAAGTCTGTCATTCTCCTATCTAGTCCAAAAATTGCTAAATAAGCTTTAAGCTCTACTAGGACTAACCTATATATATTTTGATAATTTACGTTGTCTATTATTTTTCCGTTGCACTGATTTTCTGAAGTTAATATATTACTATTGTAAATACTTTATCCTCCACTAAGTGCAATAATTTTACCTTGTGTGATGAGGTACCTTTCAGTCACTTGACCATTGTCGAATCACTGATTATTTTTCTCAGTTTTTCTGATGTGAATGTTCGGTCTGTGATCTTGGTATTTGTTAAGTAACCAAAATTACTTCCAATTTAACAATAAATATTATAAACAAACAACTGGACTCCCCATGGGATCACCCATATCATCAGTCATGTCAAAAACATATCTACAACACTTTGAACAAATAATAATCAAACCTATACTAAATACACATAATATTTTACTATGGACAAGATACATAGACGATATACTTGTAATATACCAACCTACCAATCACAACAAATACATCATAATACTAAACAAATTAAATACATACAATGAAAACATACAATTCATCGTTGAAACAGAAACAAACAGAACAATTAACTATCTTGACAGTACATTAAATATAAATAATAATAAAATAGAAACTACAGTATACAGAAAACCAACTTCCAACAACACCTCAATACACTACAAATCTACCCACCCCTGGACACACAAAATTAATACTTACAGTAACATGATAAATAAAGCAATAAAATACACGCAAGATAACAAACAAAAATTATATGAAGAATTAGATGACATTACAAAAATAGCAATAGAAAATAGATACAACAAACACCTTATAAAAACATATACAATAAATTTACAAAAAATACCTAACCTCAACACAACACTACAACCTGAACACAAAAATAATAAAAATTTAAAAAATTACCTTAAATATAAACACACCAATAACAAACTAGAAAATTTAACAAAGAATACTACACTCCAACATACAAACCAAATAAATAATAAAATATCTTAATAACACAAACCACAAAACAAATACAGAAAAACATAACCTATCAGGAATTTATGAAATTACATGTTACGACTGCAACGGATTTTACATACGGAAAACAACCAGATCATTTAAAATAAGATTTGAAGAAAATTACAGAGCATTCAAAAATAAAAATACAAAAACATCAAATGTTGCAGCACACCTAATATCACATAAACATGAAATAACAAATTACGAAAATTACCTAACCATACTCGAAATAAATAATAACCCAATAGAACTAAACTCACTAGAAAAATACCACATTTATAAAAACATACACAACAATTTAATGAAGCTACAGACAACATATGCAGACAGTTTACTATTAAAAAACATTTTACAGGAGGTTCAAAAAGAAATATGTATGACATCAACAAATACCAACATCATGGACCGAACATTCACATCAGAAAAATAGAGAAAAATAATCAGTGATTCAACAATGGTCAAGTGACCGAAAGGTACCTCATCACACAAGGTAAAATTATTGCACTTAGTGGCGGAAAAAATTATTTATAAATAATAATAATAACTTCATATATATATATATATATATATATATATATATATATATATATATATATATATATATTATTGATAACTGTAAACAATTTTTCCACTACTAAGTGCAATTATTTTACCTTTTGTGATGAGGCACCTTTCAGTCATTTGACCATTGTCGAATCACTTAATTAATTTTCTCTATTTTTCTGATGTGATTGCTCGGCCCGTGATGTTGGTATTTGTTGACTTCATACATGTTTCTTCTTTAGCCACGTGTATGTTTTTGAAAAATTATTACACTTTTGCTATTACTTGTGACCAGACTTTTTGTTAACTAACGTTGTTAAATTGTTAACTTACACTTGGAGGAAACGTTTTTGTTTTACGACTTCTTCAGCCTCGTATTTTTGCCGCTAGGAATGCTGCAGTTGTGATTCCTCGGTACCATTATTTTGAAAGTTAGAAGTAATGTGATTGAAGAGTATGTGTGATCTGTGCCGTGTTTGTTCATTTAAGATGTAATTTTTATGTATGTTGCTATGTCTATATATTTCATACTGATCTAGTGTGTTTAATTTATGGCCTTTGTTGCATGTGTTAAGGTTGCTCATGTAATTTTCCATACTTTTGCATGAGTGTTTAGTGTCCATGAGGTGGTTTGCGAAGGTGGATTCAATAGTAGTGTGCAGTGCGCTTTTGTGTTCTTTATATCTTTCGGCGAAAGATCTGCCTGTTTGTCCAATATAGAACTTATTGCAGTTGTTGCATTTTAGTTTGTGTACTCCTGGGTTATTGTATGTGTTGGTATTGTTATTAATGCTGTGTCTGATAGCTGTTTTGCTTTTAGTCATTGTTCTGTAAGCTACATTGTATCCTGCATTTTGAATTGGTGTACTATTTTTTTTTGTGAGTTTGTTTATGTATGTGAGGATGGTGAATTTGTTTGTGATCGTGTTTTTGTTGTTGTTACTGTTCTTATTGAGTATTTTTCTGTGTAGTTTGTCTATTAAATAATTGTCATATCCATTTTTGTAAGCTAAATCTTTTATTGTGTTTAGTTCCTCTGTGTAGTTAGTTGTGGACATAAGTATTTTATTTAGTCTGTGTAGTGAATGTTTAAATGCTGCGTGTTTATGTTGTATTAGGTGGTTCGATGAATTGTGTATCAGTGTGTCTGTCATGGTTGGCATGTGGTATATGTTGAATTCATGTTTGTTTTGATTTTTTGTTATGGTGAAATTCAATGTTTTGTAGTTTTCTGCAATAAACTGGATATTTTTGTGTATTTTGTTTATATATGTTTGGAGTTGTTGGGATTGTCTTATGTTTCCTGGGTATAGTATCATAACATCATCTACATATCTGTACCAATATATTATTTTATCTGCGTGTTTGTTATTATTTATGATTTTATTCTGTTCTATGTGTTGTAGGAATACTTCTGTGAGAATGCTTGAAATCAGTGAACCCATTGGTAGGCCTTGTTTCTGTTTGTAATATTTGTTGTTGTGAGTGAAGTAGTTCTGTTGTGTAATGGTGTTCAATATATATATATATATGGTTTTATATATATATATTTTTTTCTTTGATATTTTACGTTATCCATTGTTTTTCCGTTGCACTGACTTTATGAAATTAATATATTACTATTGTAAGTAATTTTTAATATTTTTTTAACATTTTTTAAAATTACTTACAATAGTAATATATTAACTTCATTTCACTTATGTACTTAAACAAGAATCTTATTTGGTATTTATGCAAGTTAACTTTCAATGACTGGCCTTGTCATTATCATCGGACATACTGTACAGGGTTGTTGTAGACTGCGAGCTGAGTGGATTTCCCGTTGACCTTGGTGTACTATTATGTTCTATTTTTAGATTCACTGCACTGTGCGAGTTTTTAAAGTTTGTTTTGGGGTTAATATTGTCTATTAGATTGAATAATTTATCGTTTTTTGATTTTATTTGTATTTGTTTGTTAATGATATTATTTTTATTTTTATAAATTTCTAATTGTTCCTAGATCGTCATTTTGAGGCCTTTTTGAACTTTTTTTTATTAGGTGTACGTTTTTTAATGTGGGGAATGTGTGTTTGTTTTGGATGGAGTGTGTGGCTAAGTTTGAGTTATAAATTTCAGGTTTGATGTATGCATTGAGATATTCTTGATATCTGTCTTTTAATTTCTTTTTTGTTTGGCCTATCTGTATGTATATTTTATTACAGTCTGGGCATTCGATTTTGTATATTCCGTTATTAAGTGTGGGACATGTTTGTTCTGGTTGGTTTATTTTGTTGATTATGTTTCCTGTGTTTTTGTAGGCTATGTTAATATTATTATTTTTTTAGTGTTTTAGTTATTCCTTTTATGTTGTATCCAGTGTATGTGAATGTAGCCATTTTGTTGTTTGTGGTTCGATTTTAGGTTGTCCTAATTTATTTAATATTTTAAATTCTAATTTATCTATAGTTTTTTTATTGATACAGAAGGCACTGAATAGGCACAGATGTTTCTTCGGTAATCATAAAGGATGCCCCAATGCTATAAGAAATAAGGTAAACATTTTTATAAGCTGATATAGAAAAGCTAAAAAATTTACAGTCTGATTATTTTGCCTCTTAGACAAATTTAATTATGATGTAACATCCTGAAGGGTTTAAGCAGAAAAATACATTTAATTTTGCAAGGTTGGTTATTCTAGCTTTAGCTGATAACAAAACAGTTCACCTTCCTGTAATCCCACTTTGGCGAGCAGGAGGTTTGTGGAAATTTTAATAACAGTTACTATATTATGGAAACCAGAGTCACTGAATAAGAGGACTCTATTTTATGGAAACTAGAGTCACTGAATAAGAGGATTCTATTTTATGGGAACTAGAGTCACTGAATAAGAGTCACTATTTTATGGAAACTAGAATCACTGAAAAAGCAGACTCTATTTTATTTGAGTGGGACCACACTTTGTAGTAGTGGTTCTGTCTGTAGGACCCAAATTACTATTAGAGATAGTTGGTCTGTAGACCAAGATTATAAAAGTTATTTGGTGAAAGTAAGAGACAGCTTAATAAATTAATGTATGGAATAACTTATGCAACTATGTTTGAAATAGAATAGCTTTTAAGAAAAGGGCTAGCGTAGGGTATGAGAGAATATAATTATTTATAGTTAATTGGAGAATAATACACAGAGTACTTAGAGTAGCCTGGTACACCGAACTTCTTCCCTTCCTGGTTGCACTCGCGTAACACACATTAGGGTGCTAGGGAAATGAAAGATAAGATTTCACCCTAATCGCTATTGAGTAATGGTCATTAAATGCAAGGTAGGAATTATAACACTTATCAAACACTTCAAAAATAGCATATAAAACGAGCTGAGTATAATGAACATATAGTAGTAACATATACCTTGTAGTAATGTATACAACACTCTCCAGCGGCATAAACGGTAAGACTCAAACGGAGCAAACAATCTCAATCATGCAGCTAAGTTAAAGCGGTTCTTTCACCCCCCTTTCAAAGTCCTAACTCGTAGCAAAAACATGCAAGAATGGGCGAAAACAACAGCATCAGCTGTTTCGCACCAGTTGCCTCTACACAACCTAATGGGGAGGAAGTATTAATGTCAAACCTAATGCATAGCAAACAAATGCGAGACATCTGATGTTTTCTGCTAACCTGATGTGTAGCAGACTATTATGCTTGCATTAGTTGATTTTTGCTAACCTGCTGAGTAGCAAGCAAATGCTAAACAACTGCTGTTTTTGGCCAACCTAATGTGCAACAGACTAATGTGGGACAATTGTTTCTTTCGGCCAGCCTGATGTTTAGTGAGTTCATAATGTCCATTACCTCTACAGCAGGGTCTTACTGTTGGTTACCGATCTCAAGCATAATTCCTAATATGTTGTGACTGTCAGTCTATAATTGATTTCTACAAGTATTATCTCCGGATTAGCTTACCTGGAAAAAATGTTTCAGAAACTGATTTCGATGATTAAAATTGTTCCTTGTTGCAATATATAACTATTATTCAAAAAAAGAATCAGAACAGACTTAGAAAACACCCGAAGATATAATTTTTACCTACTAAGAAGTAAACATAATTTTCCAATACCAAGAACAATATTTTTCATAAGTTTATTACCTACAAAAATTTGAAGTCAGGGCAGAATTTTGTCCTTGAACTCATATTTACATACTGAACGTGACACACAAAAAATGTTAGATGATGTTGGAGCACACTGGCATACAAATTAACAGATTATGATATAAACACAGGCTATCAATAATTCCTTCCATAGACTTTTATATATATATATATATATATATATATATATATATATATATATATATATATATATATATAGATTTTTTGGACTAGGAGACTGACAGACTTACCTTGGTAAGAGTCCACACTGTAGTCTTGAAATAGAAACACATAAAAGCACTTAAACAATGATATATTTCAACCACACGGTGGTCTTTGTCAATCGAAGAGAAAACACAAAAAGAAATATGAGAGAATGAAATAAATAAATGGTATTTATTTATTTCATTCTCTCATATTTCTTTTTGTGTTTTCTCTTCGATTGACAAAGACCACCGTGTGGTTGAAATATATCATTGTTTAAGTGCTTTTATGTGTTTCTATTTCAAGACTACAGTGTGGACTCTTACCAAGGTAAGTCTGTCAGTCTCCTAGTCCAAAAAATCTAAATAATCTTTACCAACCAAAACTAACCTATAAATATATATATAAATATATATATATATATATATATATATATATATATATATAAATATATATATATATATATTTGTAGCTATGCAACACTGTTTTCTTGTATACACTTATCACTTTCACTTATGTACTTAAACAAGAATCTTATTTGGTATTTATGCGAGTTAACTTTCAATGACTGGCCTTGTCATTATCATCGGGCATACTGAACAGGGTTGTTGTAGACTGCGAGCTGAGTGGATTTCTCGTTGACCATGGTGTACCGTTATGTTCTATTTTTAGATTCACTGCACTGTGCGAGTTTTTAAAGTTTGTTTTGGGGTTAATATTGTCTATTAGATTGAATAATTTATCGGTTTTTGATTTTATTTGTATTTGTTCGTTAAAGATATTATTTTTATAAATTTCTAGTTGTTCCCAGATTATTATTTTGAGGCCTTTTTGAACTTTTTTTATTAGGTGTACGTTTTTTAATGTGGGGAATGTGTGTTTGTTTTTGATGGCGTCTGTGGCTAAGTTTGAATTATAAAATTCAGGTTTGATGTATGCATTGAGGTGTTCTTGATATCTGTCTTTTAATTTCTTTTTTTTACATAGGCCAAAGCCTATGTATATTTTATTACAGTCTGGGCATTCGATTTTGTATATTCCGTTATTAAGTGTGGGACATATTTTTTCTGGTTGGTTTATTTTTTTGTTGATTATGTTTCATGTGTTTTTGTAGGCCATGTTAATATTATTATTTGTTAGTGTTTTAGATAATCCTTTTATGTTGTATCCTGTGTATGTGAATGTAGCCCATTTTGTTGTTTGTGGTTCGATTTAAGGTTGTTTTAATTTATTTAATATTTTAAATTCTAATTTATCTATAGTTTTTTTATTGTATCCATTTTTTTGGGCTATTTGATATATTATTTGTTTTTCTTTGGTTTTTTCTTCATTATTTAGAGGCAATTTTAGCATCCTGTATAAAAGTGAGTTGTAAGCGGCCATTTTATGTTGTGGAGGATGGTTGGAGTGGTTTGGTATTGTATTAATGGTTTGTGTGAGTTTCCTATAAATAGAGTATTCAATGTTATTTGTATTTCTGGTTATTGTTAGGTCTAGATAGTTTATTTTATTGTTTATTTCTTCCTCCATGGTGAATTGTATGTTAGGGTGTAAGTTATTGATTTCATTTAAGATGATGTTATTATTTATTGCTTTATTTTGTGAGATGTATAATCCATCGTCAACATATCGTATCCAATGTCCGTTGGGGTCGTGTGTTTTTATGGTTTGTGTGATTAATTCGTCAAGTTTTTGGAGGTAAATTTCTGATATTATACTTGAAAGTGGTGATCCCATTGCTAAGCCATCTATTTGTTTATATATCTTATTATTGAATATGAAATAGTTTTGGTTTAGTATGGTCTTTAGGGATTTTGTGATTTGGTTTGTGTATTTGGGGTAGGTTTTAACGACAGTTAATTTGTTTTTTATTATTTGGATGGTTTCGTTAATTGGTATATTATAGTACATGTTTGTGATACCAAATGATATAAATTTGGTGTTTTTGTTTATGTTTATTGTTTTTAGTATTTCCGTTAATTCAATTGAGTTTTTTATTTTGTACGAGGTGTGGCTAGAAAAAAACCGAACTTATGCTATAAAAATATTTTATTTTCCATTATTTACAATTTGATGTTATCTCCTTCAATGTACTCTCCTCCTCGGTCTATACACCGCTCCATACGAATTTTCCACTGTTCATAGCAGTGCTGCAGATCATTTTTGGTAAGTCCATACATTACTTCCGTCGCTTTTTCTTTTACTGTTTCAACTCTCTCAAATCTAGTTCCTTTCAAAGCTGACTTGACTTTAGGGAAAAGAAAAAAATCACAGGGGGCCAAATCAGGTGAGTAGGGTGGATGGTCTAAGATGGGAATGTTGTGATTGGCTAAAAACGTCTTCACTGACAACGCATTGTGAGCTGGGGCATTGTCTTGGTGCAGGATCCATGTCTTTTTTTCCACAAATCGTTCCGTTTTCTCCGTACTCGCTCACGTAGGGTAGTCAGGATGCTAATGTAGTAATGCTGATTCAGTGTTTGTCCCTCTGGTACCCAATCAATGTGTACAATCCCTTTGACATAAAAAAAAAACAATCATCATTGCTTTGAATTTCGATTTTGACATTCGTGTTTTTTTTGTCGTGGAGAATCAGGAGATTTCCAATGCATCGATTGGAGTTTGGTTTCAGGATCGTAAGTAAAAAACCACGATTCATCACAAGTAATAACATTTTGTAAAAAGGTGGGATCACTTTCAATGTTTTCTAGGATGTCAGAACAAATTATTCTTCGGCGTTCCTTCTGTTCAATTATGAGACACTTTGGAACCATTTTTGCACACACTTTGTTCATGTTGAAACTTTCATGAAGAATCTGCCTAACACTTTCCTTGTCAATTCCTGTCAACTCAGACATTGCTCTGATTGTTAAACGGCGATCTTCTCGAACAAGTTTACCGATTTTTTCAATGTTTGCATTAGTTTTAGCTGACAATGGTCTGCCAGTGCGAGCGTCATCACTTGATTCGCGGCCATCTTTAAATCATTTAAACCACTCAAACACTTGTGTTCGTGATGAACAATCATCACCGTACACTTGTTGCAACATTACAAACGTTTCACTTGCAGATTTTCCAAGTTTGAAAAGAAATTTGATGTTAACACGCTGTTCTTTCTGTATACTCAACATTTTTCCGACGCACAGACAAAACATCAACTACTTAGAACAGACGCCACGGGCAGACTGAGTGCAGGAGGCAGATGAAACTCGAGCAGTAGGCGGAGCAAGAGTCACATGACAGGCCAGGTGACTTTCAGCCTTATTGCATTCATTTTATTGTTTCACCTGTGCTAGTTCGGTTTTTTTCTAGCCTCACCTCGTATGTTGACGATGGATTATACATCTCACAAAATAAAGCAATAAATAATAACATCATTCTAAATGAAATCAATAACTTACACCCTAACATACAATTCACCATGGAGAAAGAAATAAACAATAAAATAAACTATCTAGACCTAACAATAACCAGAAATACAAATAACATTGAATACTCTATTTATAGGAAACTCACACAAACCATTAACACAATACCAAACCACTCCAACCATCCCCCACAACATAAAATGGCCGCTTACAACTCACTTTTATACAGGATGCTAAAATTGCCTCTAAATAATGAAGAAAAAACCAAAGAAAAACAAATAATATATCAAATAGCCCAAAAAAATGGATGCAATAAAAAAACTATAGATAAATTAGAATTTAAAATATTAAATAAATTAAAACAACCTTAAATCGAACCACAAACAACAAAATGGGCTACATTCACATACACAGGATACAACATGAAAGGAATAACTAAAACACTAAAAAATAATAATATTAACATAGCCTACAAAAACACAGGAAACATAATCAACAAAATAAACCAACCAGAAAAAATATGTCCCACACTTAATAACGGAATATACAAAATCGAATGCCCAGACTGTAATAAAATATACATAGGCCAAACAAAAAAGAAATTAAAAGACAGATATCAAGAACACCTCAATGCATACATCAAACCTGAAATTTATAACTCAAACTTAGCCACACACGCAATAAAAAACAAACACACATTCCCCATATTAAAAAACGTACACCTAGTAAAAAAAGTCCAAAAAGGCCTCAAAATGACAATCTGGGAACAACTAGAAATTTATAAAAAGAAGATGTTCTTCATCATTAACGAACAGATACAAATAAAATCAAAAAACGATAAATTATTCAATCTAATAGACAATATTAACCCCAAAACGAACATTAAAAACTCACACAGTGCAGTGAATCTAAAAATAGAACCAAGGTCAACGGCAAATCCACGCAGCTCGCAGTCCAAAACCCTGTTCAGTATGCCCGAGGATGGAGACACTAACCAGTCTTTAAAAGTACTCGCATAAATACCAAGTAAGATTCTTGTTTAAGTACATAAGTGAAAGTGATAAGTGTATACAAAAAAACAGTGTTGCATAATCTACAAATATATATATATATATATATATATATATATATATATATAATGTAATCTACAAATATATATATATATATATATATATATATATATATATATATATATATATATATATAATGTTATCCATTGTTTTTCCGTTGCACTGACTTTATGAAGTTAATATATTACTATTGTAAGTAATTTTATCCACCATTAAGGTAAAATTATTGCACTTAATGGTGGATAAAATTACTTACAATAGTAATATATTAACTTCATATATATATATATATATATATATATATGTATGTATATATTGTAACATTTATAGAATGGGCTATATAATGTTCTTTAAGAATTGGAAAAATAAATTAGAAATAACTCACACAAAATTTAAAAAGAAATTCATTAAAAGATTGATTAGATTAAATAGAAACTAATTTTAGGTAAAAGCCTAGAAAGGTTATAAAACGGTTGTAACATATAAACAAGAACTGTAAATGCATAAAGAAATTTGTTGTATCAAAATGAATTAAAACAAGATAATCTAATAATAGTTATGTGTAAACAAATTTGTAAATATTAGTAACATAGGGCATAAGTAATTACTTGAAGGAAAAAGTGAAAAACGATTGTAAACAATGAAAGGTTATGTTCTATGAATTCAGCTCAAAACACACACAATTCGAATTATTACAAAAGTAAAACACAAAGACACTTTACACACTAATAATAGTAATTAAATAAACACTGGAAGGTTTGTTAAGGATCGGAAAATTGAAACAGTATGTTAACAAAATTAAAACGGTGAAAATAGTTCGTTGACATTAACAGATGTGAAAGTAAAGAAATAGGTCAAGTTTACAGTCGACTCTAGTGGGAAGGAATCGAACTAAATTAAAGCCATACGATTTCTTTTTTTAAGAAGGAGGCCGCCATATTTGTAACATTTTAAAAGAAAAACGAAGCGTTAGTTTAGTTAGAGATAGCGTGGGTGACGCTACGAGATGGGACCTGTGATGACCAGTCAAAATTCCTTTTAAAAAAAGCCGTCAAAATTATACAGATTTGTGAAGAAACTTGGAAATTTTAAATAAGGAGAAGTGAATTTAAAGATAAAGTACAGTGGTAATATAATTTGAAGGAACTAAAACGAATTTAAGTGTGTAAAAAGTGAAATTTGAAGAGAACGGAATCTTACGTAAGCGACCTGCAGAATTTCAATATTTGATAAGTTAAGTATATAGCGCTATAAAAAATAAACTTTAGTGGACTCTTAGGATAATAGGGAAGTTTAATTTTGTACATTAGAATATCTTGGGATTAATAGTAATAAGATCATAATCCAGTTCAAATAGTTTCGCCTTTTTGCTCATTCTAAATTAAAGTTTTTCCATCAGGAAAATATTTATTAAAACAAATTTCAAAATTTATTTAATTAACAAAAGAAGTAAAAATATAGCCCATGCGTATAAACCCCGAGATAGTAAGAGATCTTAAAATTAGCCTAGGGTATATGAAAATTTGTAGCTAAAAATCAAAGAAAGTGAGTTTAGTATATTGTGTTAAAATTTGTTAAGTTTATTTTTGTTCTGTGTATTGTTTAAATGTTGAAAGAAAAAATTGTGATAATAAAGAAATATGAATTGTTCCTGAGTAAGTGTTTTTGTTTTAAAAAGAAATTAAATATCATCAATAAAATAAATATTTAATAAAAAAAAAATTGTAAAGCGTTTTATAAATACTTTACAATATATATGTATATATTACAATTTATTACAATATATATATACAATACATGATTACAATTTATTTTATTTCATTCTCTCATATTTCTTTTTGTGTTTTCTCTTCGATTGACAAAGACCACTGTGTGGTTGAAATATATCATTGTTTAAGTGCTTTTATGTGTTTCTATTTCAAGACTACAGAGTGGACTCTTACCAAGGTAAGTCTGTCAGTCTCCTAGTCCAAAAAATCTAAATAATCTTTACCAACCAAAACTAATATATATATATATATATATATATATATATATATATATATATATATATATATATATATATATATATGAAGTTGATAAATTACTATTGTAAATACTTTTATTCACCACTAAGTGCAATAATTTTACTTACTATATATTTTTTTTTTTTTTTTTTTTTTTTTTTGAGGCTGGCCATGCCTCATCAGCAACAGCAAAAAACATTACATGAATTGAAGGATAAGAGGGAATAAGCAGTCTTTTATAGTTTGAAGAATTCATCTAAAGGTATTGATGGGATAGAAACTTGAATCTTGGATCTAAATAAATAAAAAAAGTTTATATTGTGACATGATCAATATGACTGTTACCCTCTTCAAAGTTAAAGAATGGAGTGAAGAATTTAAAGGAAAACACATTTTTTCACTGATCTGTTATTCTTAGAGAAAATGAATCAGGAATCAAATTGAACTCTACTGAAGACTTTGATAAATTAGTTGGCAAAATAGTAATTGATGACAGAAATTGAAGTTTATTATTTGTGAATTGTGCAGATTTTCTGTTCAATCCTTTCAACCTACATGTCATAAAGATAAACTTCTTATACCAAAAACTTAGTTCCTTTTAAATTTTCAACATATTGTTAGAAAAGCACAAAATTAGCTTTGTGGCATTTTTACTCTTATTAGATATTATAATATTAAAGAAGTTTTTTTTTAACATTAACTAGATTTATGAATTCCTAATGATGATCCAGAAATTTTTTTAATACATTCTAAACAATGGGTACATACAGTTTTCCCAATCAGACTCAAAATGTTCAAACATAATAGACAAAAAATAGGCCATAACTTTTCTGGAACCAGAAAGTGTTTGATTCATGGAGGAGACAAGGAGTATGATCACTGCCGTTGTACAATGTCAAATGTTGAAGGGTCATCATCACTTTAGACACTCTTTTAGAACAAAAAAAAGTTGCATTTGTTTTGTGCTATTAGTGACAGCAGCACTTAGCAGGCATAAATTTAAAACTTGAAAATGTTTATGTTAGAAAAGTATGGAAGCAACAAAAATCGTGTATAGCCGTCTCACTTCAGTGTCAATTTGCAAGGTTCTAGTCATGTTTCAATAGTATGTATGTATAGTCTGTAGTATTTCTTTTCTGCAGCAGATGTTTCTCTTACTGAACATTAATTCATTATCTACTGTACAAAACTGGATATATTTAGTACATCTGATAGCTACACTACACAAATAAATTCTGCACCAAATGAAATGGTTTTTCAGATGAATTAACTGGTGTAATTTTGTGTGTAATATGCATTTGTTTTTAAAATTTTTGTTCAGTTAAGTGGCTGATCTGATGAACTGGTGATCGAATTAAACATATCTACTATATCGCTTATGATAAAATTTTGCTTTTAGCAAATAGGTTATTTAAATGTTAATTTATAAACACTTTTTGTAATAAAGTTGTTGAAAAAGTGTTTCACAGTTAAAAGAAAATTATGTTTTTTCAGGAAACGGATAGAGGTGACAAAAAAACAAAAAGAGATGAGAAAAAAGGAATCCATTGCAGACGTAAAAGAAAGTGTATGATGTTTGTAAATATAATATACATTTTTTATTTAATATTATGTTATTATTTATTCCTCTCTCTTTTCTAATAATACATGTTTCCTGTTTGATTGTAGTTAATGGAAGGTTGAAGAGAATACTTTGCAGATGAAAGATTTTTAAAAACTATATTTCTCTGAAGTTGAGCAGGTATTTTTTAAATAAAACCAAAGATAAACAAAACATGTAATACTAAAGAAAATAAATCATAAAATGTTTTAGGTAAGTATTTGAATATAAATGCTTTCCTTTGAGTTATTGTACAAGATACACAATTATTGCTTTGTTGTGTATTTTTATTGATTATACCTATAGTGCTGCACTGTTATAAACTACAGAATTCACTACAATATAAATATAATGATTATCATTTCCTTTTATATAACAACTGGGTTGCATTCTGCATAATAGATTGTGTATCTTGACTCAGTGTCTAATATCATTTATTTTTTTTAAATGAAAAACCAAAATTATAGATTCTATTTTTTTACACATAAAGTTTAATAAAATAACTCTTAACGTACTTTAACCCCTTAACGGTCGATTTAAATTTCACTTTAACAACCCAAAAGGGCCTATTTTTTATTACTTATTTTTATTTGTTATAATATTACACAACTATTAAACATAAAATCAAAATTAAAAAAAAATATTTTTATGGAAGAAAGTGAAATTTACGTACATTTTGACGTTTTTTACAGAATTTCAGTTCTACATATCCATATATTCACTAATACTAGAAAAAAAGAAAAAAAACACTAGGCTAAAACTGTACATCACAAGTCTACAATTTTACAATTTTAGAAGTTTTTCTGTGTGTGGAATATTTCAAAGCATGGTGAAACGCAAAGTGACACGTCACACTCATTACAATGATAACGTGACTCACGCCGTATGTTATGCTTGGAACACACAGCACACCTCCTCATGGCATTTTCTCTTTTTTCTGTGAAAAATTCTTGTTGCACAATAATATCAACCAACTCATCTGTGATAAATAACTTGAATAGTTCATATGGATCATTATGATTTTGTATCGTTACCTTTATTCCTGGATCTCCAGTGAAAACTTTTTCAGTTAATTTTTTTTCCAGCAGAGTGGTAGTTTTCCCAAACAAAGCTATTTAGATTTGCAGTTGCATTTACTGGGTTTGGATTTTGCACCTGAGGGCCTAATACTAGAGGAGCATTGTCTTCTATCTCAATTTCCTCCCCTAAATCATCTATTTCATCTTCTGGATCACTATCAGAAGCACTTTCTAACAACAATTCATGCAATTGTCTGTCACTCAAAAATTCATCCATTTTATAGAATGTATGAATACCTTTATAACCTAAAGCCAAAGTTCAAGAAATATCTCTCTTGAAAAAGTAAACAGAAATATAATTTTTTTTTTTTTTACTATAAATAACTTCAAACACTAACTACACTATAGATAAAATGATTAAATTGCATAAATAACACTATGAAACAATATGGCAAACGAATAGACAAGCACAAATGCACAGCAGGTTGACCGTTGGCAACTGACAATTCAAACGTCTTGAATCGAAAAAAACATTGGTAAAAATAGTATCATATTACAAAACATTTGCTTCAAGATATATGCACACGATCTAACGGCATTCGGATGAACTTTGTCGAGCAAACGCGGCATAAACGGAATAAATACGATCAGGCCATTGACGTGACGTGTATACGCGGCAGCGGCCGTTTTTCAGCATTCCGCTCGTGTCGCGTATAGTCGTCACAAACCAGTAAGGGGTTAAATCAAACATTGTTTTATTTTAAAATCCCCAGAAGTCAAATTGTGGTTTAGGTAGAAACCCCTTATTTATATTATCTCTAATGTGAAGCAGTGAAATACACCTGTATCAATTATACTCTCAACCAATACACCCATTCAAGTGGTTATGCATCACTTATGTTTTATCACCACTTTTGCTGTATGAAGTAGTATTATTGCTGGGTGTGCTACCTCTATTGAATACCAGGTTTTAATTTAACTTTCGGAACTATCTCTGATAAAACCCAGATGGAAAGAGTGTAGAGGTTTTTTATATACAGGGTGATTCAGGAAGATATGCAGGAACTATGAGAACTCATTCTACATGTAAAAATAATGGAAAAAGTTTATATAAACATTGGTCCGGAAATGCTTCATTAGAGAGTTACGGCTAGCGAAAGATTTCGCCTGGATTTCAGCTCACCATGTAAAACGAGGTCTTCCTGAAATTCTGGTAAGATAGAAATTCAGAGTAGATTAAGGCCAATTCAATTATTTCTTGATGGTTATTCAATTGTTTTTGACCTGATAAATTGAATAAAACAGATCCCAGAACTATAAGTTAAGTAATTTTTGAGAAAACCTGTGATCAAATGCAAAAAATTGAGTAAAAAAACACGTTTTTTCATCTTTGGGCAGCAATAACTTTTTTTATTTCACCAAGAAACACATCAAAATTTTTAATCAAACTTGTAGAGAATTTTATTCTGAACAAAACTATATAAATAAAGAACACAGAAAGCAAATAGATGTGTGATTAAATGAATTCTTATTCATAACAGCACAAAGTAAAATTAACCAGAAAACATTAATCTAAACCGATTCAACCAAATTACAGTAAATTTTCAAAAGAGGCTCCGTCAACGTCAATGCATTTTTCTACTCGTTTAAGGATGACTCTTGTTGTTTTTGGTAGTTCAACAGGGACTTCCTTTAACTGCGTAAAAGCTTCATTAATAGTCTAAGTAATGCCTCGTGGGAATTAACTTTGACCTCCTCAAACTTTCTCTTTCATCCATGCAAAATTCCGACGTATGATCTGATGACCTGAGTGGCCAGTGTACTGGACCTCCACAACAGATCCATTTATTTGGTAACTGTTGATTCAAGTAGGTGGGAAAAATATTTGAAAAATGTAGCGATGCGCCATCATGTTGGAAGTACAGCTGGCGTCACATTGCAATAGAAACATCTTCAAACAATATTGCTTATACAAGCGCTCTTGAAAAATAAACTGTCCAATCAGCTGATTATGAATAATGCCACACCATACGTTGATGCTAAAACACTGTTGAAAGTTATGTTCAATTTTTGCATAAGGGTTCACTTCTGCCCATGAATATTGGTTTTGTAAATTACGGATACCATCACGAGTGAACTGACTCATTGGTAAATAAAATATACTTGATTAGTGAACAATGAGTGTTTAACCAAATGCGGTGCTCCAAGCTATGGGCATTTTCTCCTGGATGTAAATGCTGTATTTTTTGTTTATGGTAGGGATAGAGCTTGTTATAATTGAGTGTTCTCCATACTTTACTTGGAGTGACCCTGAACCGTTTAGAAATACGTTTTGTATTAATTTGTCCAAGACAAATTACTTGGACTATGTTCAACAGCAGCAACAATGTTTTCTTCTTTAATAACATCATGTTGGCAAGAGCGGCAACAGGAAATTTGTGCTAGGAAGTGATCCTGTTTCCCGTAACAAAAGAAATGTAGTACTAATTGTTCTAGCATTTGGAATTCTGCGGCAAAGGTAACATCTGTATTCTTCAGCAGCGGCTGTAGCACTGCCTTCACATACTCCATAAATAAACAATACTCTCCATTTATAAATAAATGTGGCATTACCACTCCAATATTTTAATAATTACTGTGGACAAAACAATACTTACATGGACTAAAACTAAATACTAAGGAACAGGACAATATGCACATGGACTGAAACTCAGCTGTTGGCTCTAAAAATTATTCAAATTCTGATTCAAATCACATCTTTGTTTAACATCTGCTTATTGTATTGCCAACTTATGAAATAAAAATTTCCTGCAAAACATCATTCTGTGTTTTTTAATCCAGCTGTACAACACCTGAATGCACTAAATGCTAAAATCAATCTACTCTATGAAATAATTTTTCATTTAAGAATTGAAATTTACTATTTCTTGGTAGATATTTAATTTGTTTAATGGGTAATTAACAAAGTTATTGTCAGTCAAATGTAAAAGCCGTGTTGTGCTGTTATGAATAAAAATTCATTTAATCAAACATATATTCGCTTTCTGTGTTCCTTATTTACACATATTTGTTCAGAATATAATTTTCTAATTGTTCAACTTCACAGCTTATTGTATTTATGTACACAGCGATTATATATTGTTATATTACATACAATAAATTAAATGTTTGAAATTTAATTGGCATTATGTTAAATATTTAAAACAAAATACATTTGCTATCACACCTGTGTTAATATATTGCAGTCTTAATACTGTGCATTAGAATTAATTAGTATAATTGTGTAGCCTGTTTATAGTATTTTTTTCAATTGGAAATTGATATGGTTAATTAATTATTCATCAATATTGAATAGGTAAAGGTTGATACAAATACAATTTTAAAAATAGAGTTGTTTCTATATTGGCTTTGTATATCAAGGAAAAGCTATTACTTCTTCCAGGGCAGATCAGTTTTAATGTGTTATCCAAAATTTCTAAAGTAGATCTCTGTAATAATTTAAGAACATTTCTCATAAATATTTTCTCAAGACTTGTTGAATTGTTTGAGAGCTATGAAGATACAGATTATTTTCCAGCTTGAGGTAGGATGAAAGCCTTAGTAGCTATTTTGAAATATAAAAGTTTATACTCAAGTTTATAATAAGTACCTTGACAATCTATCACCTTGATGTATTTCATATAATTAAATTTGTAATAACAGGTGGCCTTCTTCTGTCTCTATTTGAGTGATATATTCACATAGTCATTTCCGTTAGTAATGTTGTTTTCTGTTTAAATAAAGGTCAGACCACAATGACCAGGAATTTACAGAGATCAACATGTCTCCTACAGTTTGTTTTATACTGTTTTTTATTCTACAAGCAATACAAGGTATATATAATTTTAACAAAAAACAACTTTTTGTAACTAAAAGTTCAGTACCCAAATAAAAATAATTTATGAATATCTACTATCAAAAACTTCCAAAAAGATTTTAATTAAAATAGATTATCTTGTAAAAAGTTAAATATATTACATGTCTAAAATAATGCACCCAACATAATAGTTTTGGTTAGATGTTTTAGTAAAATGAGATCCATATAGACACCAAAACAAGCTTCTTCAAGTCATTTTTTTAAGAATAAAAACATTTTAATACATATTTATTTTGAACATATGTTATACGTACAAATAATATTTCAAAACCATTAATTTTGAGTGGCAAACTTTAAAACTTAGAAGACAGAATATGGTTCAGGGCTAAATAAATTTTTCAGTTTTTCAACAGTAAGTTGATTTTGTGTTCATAGCTTAACATTTAATGCTATGTAAAATGTATATATATACAAAATTTGTAAAGGAAAAAGCAAGGGGCAATTTTATTTTACTAAACAATATAGTAGTAATTGAATATTAGTTTTGTCATTAATTTTTCTAAAGTTTGTAGATTATAAACAATATTAGTGGTACAATATATTCAATAGAAATATGGGCAAAAAAACCAAATTTACTAATATTACAAGTTACATAGGATTTATTCAAGTACCATAAACAAAAATATTTTACATCACATACACATTTAAATTTAAAAGTATTATTGAATATTTAAATAACAGGGGTTTCACATAAAATGTTTAACAGACTACACACCTAAGATAAACATACTCTGAGAAAGAGCATATTCCGTAAAAGAGGACATTTTGTAGTTCCAAAACTTAAAATAAAAATGTGGGTTTAAGTCAATGCCTTGACTATAGTTAATAAAATATATCTAGTAATTTAAACAATTAGAAGTGTAAATTGACATTTACTTTTAATATTATATGTGTTTGATTTTAATATATTATACTTTTATTTCAGGAATGGACTTGTTTCATGGGGGTATAAACTTCAAAAATAAGGTAGTGTTAGTTTTAACCTTACTTGTGAAGATACACTTTTAATAATAAATTACTATATTCTTCTTATTTTCTTTGTGTATATAACAAAAACTATATTACATTTAGGATCCTAGTAAAATCTTGCTGGTACAGTATAATGATTTCAGTACTTTCACATTTTTGAAAAAATTAGGTTTTAAAAAGGATTTTCTAATACTTTTCTACTTTAATTTTATAGGTTGTAACGTTATTATTAAATTTAAATTCTTTTAGTTTAAGCTTTAATTTTTAGTTCTAGCTTACAGTTTAGGCGTAATAATAACCGTCTATCTGTAACGCCTTTGATGGTAGAACTCCGTTACATTGTAATACTTTAAAATACAAGATTAAATCATTTAAATTAGCAGAGTCTCATTAAATTAAATCTTAAGGCTTATTAACTTGAAATGCAAGAATTGTGTGCTGGTTAAATAATTACTCGATTAAATGCAATTAAAGCAAATTATACTCTTTTTATTCAGCAAACAAAAGGTAAGTTACAATCATGATACAAATTTCTTGACATTCAGTTACGGACATTTAATATTTAATTTATGAATTTTTAAGGATAACATTCTAACAAACAATTAATCAATGGCTGTAAATGAATGTACACTCGAGTTTACTTGCCCTTTTTTTTATAATCAAATTTCATAATTCAAGGTGAACACAATTGCACCTAAGTGTGCGTAAATTACTGTTATGTAAATGAATTGAAACGTTCAAGGTTCTTTAGTTTGAGTTATGCTGTATAACGTTTTAAATTTTGAAATAAATCTTTAAAGTCTTAAATCGTTCACTTAGCTGCATTCACATCTGGTAACCTCGCGTCCTCCTCGTGGAAAGTTTCAGGAAATGTCATCGGTAACTTCAGCGTCCCATCATATACTGGTTGCGTACGCTGTCTTCTATCTCACGATTATAACATGTTTTAAAAAGCAGGTTTAAATTAAACTTTGAAAACAAAATAAAAATTTTTCTTGCTCTCGGACACGTCCGTTGCCCTTTACATCTTGGCTAAAAGAGAGCTTATATTGTATTTGCGAGCAACCTTCCTACCTACCGCGCATCCGGGGGGCGCATCCCGATTTTAATACACGTTTTAAAATTCTCCGTTAGATGTCACTAACAACCAGAGATCTCATTAAAATATTTCTCATACATTACAATTTTTTTTTTATACAGTTGTACATTATTACAAATTTTTGAATACATTCTCGTTTGTTTTCTGAACCTTGCCAATTTAATATGTAACATCATCTAAAGTGTGTTACATATTTTTCCCCCCTCTTGAAAAAAAAAATTGTGTCATTTCTTCCCTTTTTTTTTTACTGAATGTTTTGATTTAATTTTATAATTCATTAATGACTTTTAATTTAGCAACCAAACTATTCTTCTTTAAAAGAAACATATCATAAACCCTTTTATTATTACTTTCATTTCCATAATTATGACAAATTTGTTTAACTAAAAACAAATTTTCTTTTTATACGACATTAACATAATATAAACAAAATTATTTCTTGGATTTACTATCCTTTCCAAATAAAAATTAAACTTTTTAACAAACAAATCTATAATCATCTTTTCTTCTACATTCATAAAATATTTGTATTGACACATACTATTATACCTTTACACAATATTCTTTAGCTACTTCATTGCATTAAAACACTTTCACTTATTAATCAAAATAATATCAACTCACTTCAATAGTGTTCTTATTTATTTGGTGTGCACCATTGTCTTTAAATATGAAGTTTACATACAGGATTTATACCTAATTACATAATTTATCACTCATGTACTTTTCATCAACATTATTTAGGAATTTGTTGCAAATTGTTCAGTTTTTTGCTTGTTAAGGTGTTATTAATTATGCATTGTTTAAATTAAAGTAGTTTGTTTTGTGAAGTCAGTCCGTCTTGTAAGTGTGGTCCACGTCATGAGTCTGGGACCATATAGTCTTACCCCTTGTGTAATTGTGTAGTCTTAGTCTAAATTAATAACCTTTTATTCGCATTACGAACAATTGCTGTGGAGGTTTCCTAGCCTCTTTTTAATTGCGAGATATGCACCTTGCGTATCTCATTTAAATTTTCTACCCCTTGTATTAAAACACTTACAGGGTTTAAGAAATATAATAATTTGTATGGACCTTTAAATTTTACATCTAGCTTAGCTTGATATTTATCTATCTTTTTTGATAATGACTGATGCTTTACATACACCTTATCTCCTACTTTGAAAGGGTGCACATTATCACCTTTATAGATACCATACTTTTTATTTCTCTCAATTGACATTTTAATATTCTTTATGGCTTTGTTAAGTCTGCTTGCTATTACTGTTTTGGAAATTTTATTTTCTACAATGTCATTCAAACTCCACAAAGTCGTTAACAAATCATTTGGTTTAAAATTAAACATTAATTCATAGGCTGAATGGCCAGTGGATTCATTGAAGGCTGAATTTAGACAAATTTGCAAATAATGGAGTCCTTCATCCCACATTGTTTGTTTATCATGAAAAAAGCTCCTTAACAAAACCTTAATATTTTTAATATATCTCTCAGCTTTATTAGCTCTTGGTATATATGGTAGGGTTTTGATATGTTTTATTCCATTATTAAACATAAAATTTTTAAACTCAATGGCTTTAAAACATGCTCTATTATCAGACACCAAGAAACGAGGCATACCAAAATTAGCAAAAACTACATCTCTCAACTTGTTGATGACATTTACAGCTTTGGCATTCCTTAAAGGCATTATATAACAGAATCTACTTAAATCATCTACTGCAATTAACAAATGATTATGACCTTTCTTACTCCTTACTAATGGTCCCATTATATCTACATACAGTTTTTGCATAGGATTGTTTGATACAAAACTTACAAGTTTCCCATTATAAATTTTTGGTGCTTGTTTACAAGTAGCACATATTTGACAATCTTTAATTTTTTGTTTTATAAAATTACACAAATTAGGTCTATATAAATATTGGTTAATCTTTGACATGGTTTTTAATTGACTAAGATGTCCGCCAAGAAATGAAGTATGATAATATTCGAACATCATGTCTTTTAAATTAACAGGCAAATAAATTTTTAATTTGTTTTTATCTTTAAACATTAATAGGCCTTTGCTCATACAACACTTTTTATTGTTAGTTTTAGATTTAATACTATCTACTATTCTTTTTATTTCAGGATCTGTTTTCTGATGTACATTCAAATCTAGGTAACCTAAAGGTATTTGCGAAATCACATTAGTTTGAGGATTAGGACATTTGTTGTTGTTAATGGATTGGAATTTCTTCCCCTGTTTATCTTTTTTAAAGATTTCGTCCTTTGACTCAATCTCAACTATTTCGATATCAATACCTTCCCCATTATTGTGGATTCTACTAAGAGCGTCGGCTACTACATTCTGTTGCCCTTTTATATGAAATATTTTAAAAGGTAGACTCACAATTCTTTCTAACCATCTTCCCAATTTGCCTAACTTTCGGAAATGTGTAAGAGACCACAGTAACGCTTGATTATCGGTAAGCAAGTAAAAGGGTTGTACCTCTAAGAATTTATAAAATTTTTCGATGCTAAGAACAATGGCTAAAGTTTCCTTTTCGTATACAGAAAGAGCTCGCTCTGAATCCGTGAATTTCTTTGAAAAGTAAGCTACTGGTTTCTTTTGATCAGCATCGTTCTTCTGTAACAAGCATGCACCAACGCCATATTCACTGGCATCTGTCATCAGATAGAAAGGTTTGTTGTAATCCGCAATTGTTAAACAGGGAGGATTGGAGATACAATTTTTTAAAGTGTTAAAACTTTTCTCACATTCTTCCGTCCACTGGAATTTAACTCTTTTCTTCCTTAACTCGTTCAATATACTAGCAATTTGTGCATAATCTTTAATGAAACTACTGAAAAATGACACCATGCCTATAAATCTAGACACTTCCTTAGCATTTTTTGGTCTAGGAAAATTTTTTATTGAACTTGTTCTTTCTGGATCGATTTTAATTTGATTATGGCTCACTTTATTACCCAAAAAATTAATCTCTTTACATACAAATTTTGCCTTGCTCAAATTCACAGTTAAATTATTTTTACTCAATCTACTAATCACTTCTCTAACATGTTTCAGATGTTCTTCTAAACTATTACTATATATAAGGATGTCATCAACAAAGTTCAACATGTATTTAAACTTTATATCACTAAATATTCTTTCAATATACGACCTTAATATTCCACTGCCTACATGCAAACCATATGGAATTCTCGTATAATTATATTGACTGAAAGGTGTTGAAAACGCTGTATATTTTTTGCTATTTTCGGTAAGCGGTATCTGGTGGAAACTGTTACAAAGATCAATACAACTAAAATACTTAGCATTACCCAGAAATTGATAACAATCTGCCATGTCGCCAATAGGATGTGAAACTCTTTCTATTAATTGGTTCATTTTGCCATAATTCACTACAAGTCTATGTTTATCTCCCTTTGAAACTAAAAATGAGGGACTCAAATATGGGCTAGTGGAATGCTCAATTATTCCTTGTGCTAGTAAATCATCTATGATTCCTTTTAGAATAGTCATTTTAGGTGGACTGATGGGATACGGTTTAACTTTTACAATTTCATCAGATTTTACTTTTAAGTCAAATTTAAAATTTAAGGCCTTGCCGATCTTATCTGTAAATACATTAGGAAATTGTCTTACTATTGCTTCAATTTCTTTAATTCCTTCTGGACTACCTATTTGTATTTTACCATTACTCGTTATACTGTTATTGCTTAAGGATTTAAAATTATTAATTTTTATTTTTACAGTAGGATCAAAATTAAAATAGCATTTTTGTTTTGATATGTCTATTATTAAACCTGTTTCATTAATGAATGGAGTTCCTAATATCAGGGGCCATGTTACGTTATTTACAATATAAAATTTTACATACCAACTGAAGTGTTTTATTTTTATTTTTTGAATACAAAAACCTTTTACTTTGATTTCGGCATTATTGGCAGCTATAATGGTTTCCATATCTGACTTATACATTGTTATTTTGTTCAGCAATTTATTCTCTTGGACATACTTTTCACTAATTAAATTGATAGAGCTTCCTGTGTCAATAAGGGCTTTACTTTTATTGCCTTTCATATTTATTTTTACATTTATCGTTGGTAACATAATTATTTTAGGTTGGATTTTCATCCATTTTCTATTTTTAACCATTTTCAAAACCTTCAGGCATTTATTTTTATCTTTATTATTTTTATTATAAATATGCTTTTTATAATTAACATTTTTCTTATTCATATTTTGGCAATAATTGGCCATATTACAATCTTTATTCTTTTTGTCATTTGTTTTAAAATTACCTTGTGAATTACCTTTGTGCTTAATCGAGTATTTACTTTTTACAATATTGCGGGAGGTATCCCTAATGAACGCCTCCCTCTTAATTAGTTTTTTTGAATTTGTTCTGCACACATTAGCCTTATGACCCAATTTTCCACACTTAAAACATTTTATTGGTCTATTGTTATAATTTTGATGATGAGGTGGTCTTTGATAGCGATTATTACTATTATTATTGTAAGAATTATTGTTGTTATTGTAACTATTGCTAGAATTACCATACATATTGAACTTCTGAAATGCCCTGAACTGTTGTTCATTGTTTCTACTTCTAACATGATCATTGTATGTTATGTTTTGTATTTGCACTGACATTTCGTTAAAATCATTTAAGCATGTAGGGTTTCTAATGAATGACAACTTATTCCTAGTTTCTGGATTCATCCCTAATTTAATTAGTTCTACTAAATCATTTTCAGAATATTCACCTAACAATAATTCATTATTCTCTTTCAAAGATTGTACATAAAGGGGCAGGGGTTCTCCCATACCTTGAGGTCTATTAATCAAATCTCTTTTTAGATTTTCCCTAAGATTAATAGGTATAAATGTTTTTAAAATATTCTGGTGAAATTCCTTTAAATTATTATTTTGCTCTAATGCTAGCAATAATTTGTCCAACAATGGACCGGTTGCATAGTTCATACTTAGTTCTAGGATTTGATTATCAGAAAGCTTTACTTCGTTTTTAATTTCAATACTACTTTGATAAAATTTAATAGTTTTTTAGATTCTAAACCATCTGTTGTAATAAACATTTTGAGATATCTCTCTAATGGGTTTGTCAGCTTATTATATAATCTAAAATCGAACACTGCATTCTGGGGTTTTACATTAGTACAGATATTAGGTACAACATTGGGTGTTATTGAGGCTTCATGGCCACTTAAGAATACTTCTTGTACATTTTCTTCCGACATGTTTTCTTCGGATAATTTTCTTACTACCTCTGTCTTTAAACTCACATCTACATTCAATTCATTTATTGCTTTGTTTAAATCATTAAACTTTTTTAATATATCATTAAGTTCATCCCTCATCTGTTGTTCGATCTTAAATTTTAGCAAAACATTACATCTGGTTGTTAAATGAATTACTTTAGTTTCTGATCTAACTGTATCTATTGCTCTAGGATCGTCTTTTAATTCATTAACATTTTTCATTAAAGTTTTAAATTTTTCACAAATAACTGCAAATTCATTAGTTACATTTAACTTGTCTCTCAAATTAATAGGATTAGCCACTACACTAACATCTTTTAAAACTTTCCTTAAAATTTTTCTAACATCAGATACAACTGAATCGCTTCTATAAGTGACATTTCTTAAATTTAATTCATATTCTAATTCCTCTTTTGACAAAAGGTCTATTTTTAAAGCCACTTCGTTTAATAAAATTGTTTTCAGAAAATTAACGAGAATATATTCTTTATACAGAAAAGTCAAGCAAACTCGAAATGTTCGAACACGTTTTACGCAGATATTGGACTTGCAGCTGTGTAAACAATTGTACTATACGACCGGCTTTCAATGCCATGCACAAACTTACAAAAATCTAAACTTTACTAGGCACATTACGATTCATATTTCAAACAACAAGAGTCTCTGACCTTGACTTAAATACAAGTAAAAACAGGTTAAAACTGGTTTCTCCCCTATCTTCCAATACTGTTTACACAATCCACAAGCCACTTTCTTTTACGTTCAATTTATACATTTTATAAAACTTACACTGTTAAATGATTAATGAATAATAATTTGGTTTTTTACTTTTTTGAATATATTTAATTAAATCGGTCATTTGCAGCCATTTTTAATTTTCTTTCAGCCAGCCTACAATTCTACATTTCAAATGTTGCCCAAATAGCAGAGTTGCGCATTTTGTAACGTTATTATTAAATTTAAATTCTTTTAGTTTAAGCTTTAATTTTTAGTTCTAGCTTACAGTTTAGGCGTAATAATAACCGTCTATCTGTAACGCCTTTGATGGTAGAACTCCGTTACATTGTAATACTTTAAAATACAAGATTAAATCATTTAAATTAGCAGAGTCTCATTAAATTAAATCTTAAGGCTTATTAACTTGAAATGCAAGAATTGTGTGCTGGTTAAATAATTACTCGATTAAATGCAATTAAAGCAAATTATACTCTTTTTATTCAGCAAACAAAAGGTAAGTTACAATCATGATACAAATTTCTTGACATTCAGTTACGGACATTTAATATTTAATTTATGAATTTTTAAGGATAACATTCTAACAAACAATTAATCAATGGCTGTAAATGAATGTACACTCGAGTTTACTTGCCCTTTTTTTTTATAATCAAATTTCATAATTCAAGGTGAACACAATTGCACCTAAGTGTGCGTAAATTACTGTTATGTAAATGAATTGAAACGTTCAAGGTTCTTTAGTTTGAGTTATGCTGTATAACGTTTTAAATTTTGAAATAAATCTTTAAAGTCTTAAATCATTCACTTAGCTGCATTCACATCTGGTAACCTCGCGTCCTCCTCGTGGAAAGTTTCAGGAAATGTCATCGGTAACTTCAGCGTCCCATCATATACTGGTTGCGTACGCTGTCTTCTATCTCACGATTATAACATGTTTTAAAAAGCAGGTTTAAATTAAACTTTGAAAACAAAATAAAAATTTTTCTTGCTCTCGGACACGTCCGTTGCCCTTTACATCTTGGCTAAAAGAGAGCTTATATTGTATTTGCGAGCAACCTTCCTACCTACCGCGCATCCGGGGGGCGCATCCCGATTTTAATACACGTTTTAAAATTCTCCGTTAGATGTCACTAACAACCAGAGATCTCATTAAAATATTTCTCATACATTACAATTTTTTTTTTATACAGTTGTACATTATTACAAATTTTTGAATACATTCTCGTTTGTTTTCTGAACCTTGCCAATTTAATATGTAACATCATCTAAAGTGTGTTACATATTTTTCCCCCCTCTTGAAAAAAAAAATTGTGTCATTTCTTCCCTTTTTTTTTTACTGAATGTTTTGATTTAATTTTATAATTCATTAATGACTTTTAATTTAGCAACCAAACTATTCTTCTTTAAAAGAAACATATCATAAACCCTTTTATTATTACTTTCATTTCCATAATTATGACAAATTTGTTTAACTAAAAACAAATTTTCTTTTTATACGACATTAACATAATATAAACAAAATTATTTCTTGGATTTACTATCCTTTCCAAATAAAAATTAAACTTTTTAACAAACAAATCTATAATCATCTTTTCTTCTACATTCATAAAATATTTGTATTGACACATACTATTATACCTTTACACAATATTCTTTAGCTACTTCATTGCATTAAAACACTTTCACTTATTAATCAAAATAATATCAACTCACTTCAATAGTGTTCTTATTTATTTGGTGTGCACCATTGTCTTTAAATACGAAGTTTACATACAGGATTTATACCTAATTACATAATTTATCACTCATGTACTTTTCATCAACATTATTTAGGAATTTGTTGCAAATTGTTCAGTTTTTTGCTTGTTAAGGTGTTATTAATTATGCATTGTTTAAATTAAAGTAGTTTGTTTTGTGAAGTCAGTCCGTCTTGTAAGTGTGGTCCACGTCATGAGTCTGGGACCATATAGTCTTACCCCTTGTGTAATTGTGTAGTCTTAGTCTAAATTAATAACCTTTTATTCGCATTACGAACAATTGCTGTGGAGGTTTCCTAGCCTCTTTTTAATTGCGAGATATGCACCTTGCGTATCTCATTTAAATTTTCTACCCCTTGTATTAAAACACTTACAGGGTTTAAGAAATATAATAATTTGTGTGGACCTTTAAATTTTACATCTAGCTTAGCTTGATATTTATCTATCTTTTTTGATAATGACTGATGCTTTACATACACCTTATCTCCTACTTTGAAAGGGTGCACATTATCACCTTTATAGATACCATACTTTTTATTTCTCTCAATTGACATTTTAATATTCTTTATGGCTTTGTTAAGTCTGCTTGCTATTACTGTTTTGGAAATTTTATTTTCTACAATGTCATTCAAACTCCACAAAGTCGTTAACAAATCATTTGGTTTAAAATTAAACATTAATTCATAGGCTGAATGGCCAGTGGATTCATTGAAGGCTGAATTTAGACAAATTTGCAAATAATGGAGTCCTTCATCCCACATTGTTTGTTTATCATGAAAAAAGCTCCTTAACAAAACCTTAATATTTTTAATATATCTCTCAGCTTTATTAGCTCTTGGTATATATGGTAGGGTTTTGATATGTTTTATTCCATTATTAAACATAAAATTTTTAAACTCAATGGCTTTAAAACATGCTCTATTATCAGACACCAAGAAACGAGGCATACCAAAATTAGCAAAAACTACATCTCTCAACTTGTTGATGACATTTACAGCTTTGGCATTCCTTAAAGGCATTATATAACAGAATCTACTTAAATCATCTACTGCAATTAACAAATGATTATGACCTTTCTTACTCCTTACTAATGGTCCCATTATATCTACATACAGTTTTTGCATAGGATTGTTTGATACAAAACTTACAAGTTTCCCATTATAAATTTTTGGTGCTTGTTTACAAGTAGCACATATTTGACAATCTTTAATTTTTTGTTTTATAAAATTACACAAATTAGGTCTATATAAATATTGGTTAATCTTTGACATGGTTTTTAATTGACTAAGATGTCCGCCAAGAAATGAAGTATGATAATATTCGAACATCATGTCTTTTAAATTAACAGGCAAATAAATTTTTAATTTGTTTTTATCTTTAAACATTAATAGGCCTTTGCTCATACAACACTTTTTATTGTTAGTTTTAGATTTAATACTATCTACTATTCTTTTTATTTCAGGATCTGTTTTCTGATGTACATTCAAATCTAGGTAACCTAAAGGTATTTGCGAAATCACATTAGTTTGAGGATTAGGACATTTGTTGTTGTTAATGGATTGGAATTTCTTCCCCTGTTTATCTTTTTTAAAGATTTCGTCCTTTGACTCAATCTCAACTATTTCGATATCAATACCTTCCCCATTATTGTGGATTCTACTAAGAGCGTCGGCTACTACATTCTGTTGCCCTTTTATATGAAATATTTTAAAAGGTAGACTCACAATTCTTTCTAACCATCTTCCCAATTTGCCTAACTTTCGGAAATGTGTAAGAGACCACAGTAACGCTTGATTATCGGTAAGCAAGTAAAAGGGTTGTACCTCTAAGAATTTATAAAATTTTTCGATGCTAAGAACAATGGCTAAAGTTTCCTTTTCGTATACAGAAAGAGCTCGCTCTGAATCCGTGAATTTCTTTGAAAAGTAAGCTACTGGTTTCTTTTGATCAGCATCGTTCTTCTGTAACAAGCATGCACCAACGCCATATTCACTGGCATCTGTCATCAGATAGAAAGGTTTGTTGTAATCCGCAATTGTTAAACAGGGAGGATTGGAGATACAATTTTTTAAAGTGTTAAAACTTTTCTCACATTCTTCCGTCCACTGGAATTTAACTCTTTTCTTCCTTAACTCGTTCAATATACTAGCAATTTGTGCATAATCTTTAATGAAACTACTGAAAAATGACACCATGCCTATAAATCTAGACACTTCCTTAGCATTTTTTGGTCTAGGAAAATTTTTTATTGAACTTGTTCTTTCTGGATCGATTTTAATTTGATTATGGCTCACTTTATTACCCAAAAAATTAATCTCTTTACATACAAATTTTGCCTTGCTCAAATTCACAGTTAAATTATTTTTACTCAATCTACTAATCACTTCTCTAACATGTTTCAGATGTTCTTCTAAACTATTACTATATATAAGGATGTCATCAACAAAGTTCAACATGTATTTAAACTTTATATCACTAAATATTCTTTCAATATACGAGCTTAATATTCCACTGCCTACATGCAAACCATATGGAATTCTCGTATAATTATATTGACTGAAAGGTGTTGAAAACGCTGTATATTTTTTGCTATTTTCGGTAAGCGGTATCTGGTGGAAACTGTTACAAAGATCAATACAACTAAAATACTTAGCATTACCCAGAAATTGATAACAATCTGCCATGTCGCCAATAGGATGTGAAACTCTTTCTATTAATTGGTTCATTTTGCCATAATTCACTACAAGTCTATGTTTATCTCCCTTTGAAACTAAAAATGAGGGACTCAAATATGGGCTAGTGGAATGCTCAATTATTCCTTGTGCTAGTAAATCATCTATGATTCCTTTTAGAATAGTCATTTTAGGTGGACTGATGGGATACGGTTTAACTTTTACAATTTCATCAGATTTTACTTTTAAGTCAAATTTAAAATTTAAGGCCTTGCCGATCTTATCTGTAAATACATTAGGAAATTGTCTTACTATTGCTTCAATTTCTTTAATTCCTTCTGGACTACCTATTTGTATTTTACCATTACTCGTTATACTGTTATTGCTTAAGGATTTAAAATTATTAATTTTTATTTTTACAGTAGGATCAAAATTAAAATAGCATTTTTGTTTTGATATGTCTATTATTAAACCTGTTTCATTAATGAATGGAGTTCCTAATATCAGGGGCCATGTTACGTTATTTACAATATAAAATTTTACATACCAACTGAAGTGTTTTATTTTTATTTTTTGAATACAAAAACCTTTTACTTTGATTTCGGCATTATTGGCAGCTATAATGGTTTCCATATCTGACTTATACATTGTTATTTTGTTCAGCAATTTATTCTCTTGGACATACTTTTCACTAATTAAATTGATAGAGCTTCCTGTGTCAACAAGGGCTTTACTTTTATTGCCTTTCATATTTATTTTTACATTTATCGTTGGTAACATAATTATTTTAGGTTGGATTTTCATCCATTTTCTATTTTTAACCATTTTCAAAACCTTCAGGCATTTATTTTTATCTTTATTATTTTTATTATAAATATGCTTTTTATAATTAACATTTTTCTTATTCATATTTTGGCAATAATTGGCCATATTACAATCTTTATTCTTTTTGTCATTTGTTTTAAAATTACCTTGTGAATTACCTTTGTGCTTAATCGAGTATTTACTTTTTACAATATTGCGGGAGGTATCCCTAATGAACGCCTCCCTCTTAATTAGTTTTTTGAATTTGTTCTGCACACATTAGCCTTATGACCCAATTTTCCACACTTAAAACATTTTATTGGTATATTGTTATAATTTTGATGATGAGGTGGTCTTTGATAGCGATTATTACTATTATTATTGTAAGAATTATTGTTGTTATTGTAACTATTGCTAGAATTACCATACATATTGAACTTCTGAAATGCCCTGAACTGTTGTTCATTGTTTCTACTTCTAACATGATCATTGTATGTTATGTTTTGTATTTGCACTGACATTTCGTTAAAATCATTTAAGCATGTAGGGTTTCTAATGAATGACAACTTATTCCTAGTTTCTGGATTCATCCCTAATTTAATTAGTTCTACTAAATCATTTTCAGAATATTCACCTAACAATAATTCATTATTCTCTTTCAAAGATTGTACATAAAGGGGCAGGGGTTCTCCCATACCTTGAGGTCTATTAATCAAATCTCTTTTTAGATTTTCCCTAAGATTAATAGGTATAAATGTTTTTAAAATATTCTGGTGAAATTCCTTTAAATTATTATTTTGCTCTAATGCTAGCAATAATTTGTCCAACAATGGACCGGTTGCATAGTTCATACTTAGTTCAAGGATTTGATTATCAGAAAGCTTTACTTCGTTTTTAATTTCAATACTACTTTGATAAAATTTAATAGTTTTTTAGATTCTAAACCATCTGTTGTAATAAACATTTTGAGATATCTCTCTAATGGGTTTGTCAGCTTATTATATAATCTAAAATCGAACACTGCATTCTGGGGTCTTACATTAGTACAGATATTAGGTACAACATTGGGTGTTATTGAGGCTTCATGGCCACTTAAGAATACTTCTTGTACATTTTCTTCCGACATGTTTTCTTCGGATAATTTTCTTACTACCTCTGTCTTTAAACTCACATCTACATTCAATTCATTTATTGCTTTGTTTAAATCATTCAACTTTTTTAATATATCATTAAGTTCATCCCTCATCTGTTGTTCGATCTTAAATTTTAGCAAAACATTACATCTGGTTGTTAAATGAATTACTTTAGTTTCTGATCTAACTGTATCTATTGCTCTAGGATCGTCTTTTAATTCATTAACATTTTTCATTAAAGTTTTAAATTTTTCACAAATAACTGCAAATTCATTAGTTACATTTAACTTGTCTCTCAAATTAATAGGATTAGCCACTACACTAACATCTTTTAAAACTTTCCTTAAAATTTTTCTAACATCAGATACAACTGAATCGCTTCTATAAGTGACATTTCTTAAATTTAATTCATATTCTAATTCCTCTTTTGACAAAAGGTCTATTTTTAAAGCCACTTCGTTTAATAAAATTGTTTTCAGAAAATTAACGAGAATATATTCTTTATACAGAAAAGTCAAGCAAACTCGAAATGTTCGAACACGTTTTACGCAGATATTGGACTTGCAGCTGTGTAAACAATTGTACTATACGACCGGCTTTCAATGCCATGCACAAACTTACAAAAATCTAAACTTTACTAGGCACATTACGATTCATATTTCAAACAACAAGAGTCTCTGACCTTGACTTAAATACAAGTAAAAACAGGTTAAAACTGGTTTCTCCCCTATCTTCCAATACTGTTTACACAATCCACAAGCCACTTTCTTTTACGTTCAATTTATACATTTTATAAAACTTACACTGTTAAATGATTAATGAATAATAATTTGGTTTTTTACTTTTTTGAATATATTTAATTAAATCGGTCATTTGCAGCCATTTTTAATTTTCTTTCAGCCAGCCTACAATTTTACATTTCAAATTTTGCCCAAATAGCAGAGTTGCGCATTTTGTAACGTTATTATTAAAGTTAAATTCTTTTAGTTTAAGCTTTAATTTTTAGTTCTAGCTTACAGTTTAGGCGTAATAATAACCGTCTATCTGTAACGCCTTTGATGGTAGAACTCCGTTACATTGTAATACTTTAAAATACAAGATTAAATCATTTAAATTAGCAGAGTCTCATTAAATTAAATCTTAAGGCTTATTAACTTGAAATGCAAGAATTGTGTGCTGGTTAAATAATTACTCGATTAAATGCAATTAAAGCAAATTATACTCTTTTTATTCAGCAAACAAAAGGTAAGTTACAATCATGATACAAATTTCTTGACATTCAGGTACGGACATTTAATATTTAATTTATGAATTTTTAAGGATAACATTCTAACAAACAATTAATCAATCAATGGCTGTAAATGAATCTACACTCGAGTTTACTTGCCCTTTTTTTTTATAATCAAATTTCATAATTCAAGGTGAACACAATTGCACCAAAGTGTGCGTAAATTACTGTTATGTAAATGAATTGAAACGTTCAAGGTTCTTTAGTTTGAGTTATGCTGTATAACGTTTTAAATTTTGAAATAAATCTTTAAAGTCTTAAATCGTTCACTTAGCTGCATTCACATCTGGTAACCTCGCGTCCTCCTCGTGGAAAGTTTCAGGAAATGTCATCGGTAACTTCAGCGTCCCATCTTATACTGGTTGCGTACGCTGTATTCTATCTCACGATTATAACATGTTTTAAAAAGGAGGTTTAAATTAAACTTTGAAAACAAAATAAAAATTTTTCTTGCTCTCGGACACGTCCGTTGCCCTTTACATCTTGGCTAAAAGAGAGCTTATATTGTATTTGCGAACAACCTTCCTACCTACCGCGCATCCGGGGGGCGCATCCCGATTTTAATACACGTTTTAAAATTCTCCGTTAGATGTCACTAACAACCAGAGATCTCATTAAAATATTTCTCATACATTACAATTTTTTTTTTATACAGTTGTACATTATTACAAATTTTTGAATACATTCTCGTTTGTTTTCTGAACCTTGCCAATTTAATATGTAACATCATCTAAAGTGTGTTACAAGGTTGTGTTATATAACAGATTATGTCATAATATCTTATATTTTTCCCCTATTATTATTTACTGTTGATATTCTGCTTTCCTCTATTTTCAATCATGGTTCCTCAAAAAAAAGTTGCAATTTGAAACCTCTGCCCCAGTAAATGTGTCTATTTTCAAGTACCCTATCACAATGTGGGGTTTTATGTCATCTTAAACATACCAATTCTTCGGTTATTCTTCATGACATATAATATCCAAATTAAACTCCCCATAAATCCATAAAAAAACATTTTTGGAAAGTCATCTATATTCCTAAGTGACAACTTTTGATGCGGGAACTTCTTTTATTCGATATTTTAGTCCTGAAGATCCCTCTCTCATCCTATTAACCTTTATTTTATATCCTTGAGATTTTCCCAATACAAACCTTATAGCTTGTGTTTGAAAACCTTAGGTATATTTATCTAGAACCTTTCATAGCTCATCAGGAATGAACATTTAAATTAGGCCTGTGATTTTAAAGCAGGATTGTTATACAGTTAATAATGAATTGAGCCTCAGATTTTACTTTAATGCTTGGTAAAAATAATTCTATAAATACTTCATATTTTTTCATCAAATTTTCAAAGTTGTCATCTCAACATCTGCCTAAATTTAACATATGTGAAGGAGTAAATAGACAAGGTTTCAAGTAAATCTTACACAATTTTGATATAAATGCTTCCAAAGTTTTATCACTGGGGGTTTGAAATGATAAATTTTTAAAACTTATTTTACATGCAATATGATACGTTATTCCTACCAGAAATTGGTTTTAAAAATTATATTATGTATAGTTTTATTTTTTTGTTTATCAGTTTCTTCATACACCACAAAATCTTGAATAATTTATAAGCGTTTTAAGTAGTGACTTATTGCTTGATGAGAGATTTTGCTCCAAGTTTTAGAGGATAAGGATGATTAAACATAACAACTAGAATATTATCAAACAATACAAATTTTAATTACATTATTTTCACTTTAAATTACAACTAATTTAAATGATCAAAAGTTTTTAAAACTTGAACCCATTAAAATTGTGATTACTTCCTGCATACCTTATTCTTTTGTTTACTTTCACTGCTCTAACCTTTTTTTTGCTAATTTTAAAAATACTTAACTAAGTGAATACGTAATTGCTTACTTGCTGACGCGTTTCAAAACATTCGTTCCTTTTACGAAGCTAACCCTCTACTAGCGGCATCGGTTGTGTGTAAAGGCTCTAACGGGAATGGATTTATGACAGTGGAATGGGGTGGGTTGTTTGAGTTGTGTGTCATATAATGGAAAAGACTGTTACCATCAAAGTGTGTGTGAAACACGTCAGCAAGTAAGCAATTACGTATTCACTTAGTTAAGTATTTTTAAAATTAGTTTAATCAGTGAATTCAAAATGATTACATCAAGCAACTTTTTTTTGTTTGTCATATTCTTCTTCACGACCATTTACTGCTATTTGGTGAAAAATGTTCTCGTAAAACCAATGAAATTCTCCCTTGACAAAGAGCATTTGCTCTTTAATATCTTTTACTTTTTCTTCCGTGAGACTTCCTTGAGGTGTTTCATATGTTGGAATTATAACAGTCTCTGTAGCTTTTTTGTTCTCTGTTCTTAGTAACGAAACCTTACGGAAAGGAGTATTTGGATCATATGAATCTTTGTATGAGTAACTGCCATATTCATCAATACGGATCCATTTAATAACATTTTGAAATTGCACTAGGTCTACCTTCCTATTATACAGATTTAAGCTTTCTTCTAACTTTTCAAAGTTCCTAAAATGTTGAGTCATGTCAACCACTGTATTCTTTTTTCCAGCCTTTGCAATTTTTTCTCTATAATGTTCTGGTAAGTAGATATTTTCCTGCTTTTTAAGAACATATCGACCTTTTTTGTTTTTTGTTTCCCCAAATTCTCTGTCTAAATCCAAATAGGTATGTCTTACATCTCTAAATTTATGGTCTATTACTTTAAAGAATCCCATAGACACCAAATATTGATACAAGAGGATTAGCAAAAAGTTTTTATTCTGACAAGAATCGGACCAAATTACTAAGTGGTCTTTACTTTTAACAGTATAATCGAGTTCTGTCAGTGTCAACAAACAGCTGACTATTTCTGAACTGCTTCGGCTGGCAATATCTTCTGTCCAATTAAAAAAATCTGCTTTCTCTGTTTCTTTACAGATGATGTCAACACATAGATTATAGAACCACATTTGGCGAAGATAAAAGGCTTTAGATGCTGTCAACTTCGGAAGAGGCAATGTTTGTAGTTGATCAATAGACATGAAACACATATTTTCATTGGTTCGGGCTTCATTCCTGTCAAATTTTTGGATTTTAAAAGCCTCTATATAACTTGCTCTATGTTCCTCGTTTATATTTCTTCCATCATATGTAGTACAGGTATTGCTTTTTGTATGTCTAAAGCTTAAATTACATTCAGTTTCAAACAAATGCTGGTAGGTAATTTTATTAACGATAAAATGTTGGGGTTTCTTCACAACTTTGCACTGTTCTAAATACAACTCATACATTTTTGACATATTTAGCTGAGGTGCCAAATACCTCTTGTTTGAGTTGACATTATAGGAATAATGGGATTCCTCAGCTGGAAAAGAACTTATGTGCTGTAAAATATAATGTTTTACTTCCGGTTTAATTTTATGTGGTCTACTATTATGACATCCCCTTTTGTCAGGCAGAGGAGCACTTAAGCCACATTTTTTTTGACTTATTACCAAATCAATTTTTTTTCTGCCTACTTGAAATAGCGAACATAAAGCTCTTTTACAAACCCTAACTGATTTGGAATTATATGTTACAAAGAATTTATAAGAAGCAGACTTATGTTTGGTAGCATCCACTTTGATTCTATTTACTTTTGTACATACAATGTTCTTAAACAAAAGCACATTTTTTGCATTTTTATCAAGTTTATAAAAATTGGACAATATATCATTCCTTTGTTTCACAGTGAAATTGCTGCTGCATTTATACCTACATTTTTCATTGCAGAGAATACCAGTATGAACTTTCTTTGAATCAATATTTTTCCCAGTTTGTGAAATATATGCCTTACCTTGTTCTCTAGCAACAGCTGCTTTACGTTTTTTCCATTCTTGAGGGTTTTTTGGGGTTTTCTCTGGCAATTGAAATAGTTTTTTTTCCACTGATACTTCATTTTCTTCTCTTGTTAATAAACTGTTTATGTTTCCATTCTGAGAAATGTTTAGAGTACTGAAGATTTCGTTTGTATCATTCATATAATTGTCAAAAATATCTTCATTGATGAATTCTGCATTATTTATGAAACTCTCGTTGAAAAATGAAATGGCATTTAGATCTGATTTATTTTCACCACTACTAAAGACATCAACATTGTTTATATCTCCACTGTCATGAATATATATAGTAGATGAAGTTTGGTTTTTAAGACTTAGATGTTCATCGTTTTTATAAATTAATTTTGCACCTAAGTACTCCTCCAATATATCATTATCTGAAAAAAAATAATAAATTTCTTACACTTTTAAATGTTTTAAACTTGCCTATAGTAGCACTTACCTTGTTTGTTGAGGACGGCCGTTTTGGGAGATGTGTCCCTTTGTCAACTCAGACCGTAACTGATCTCAAGGTTACGTAGGTTAGGGTGGGGGTGGGATATTATGGTGGTGTGGGTGTATTGTGTGTGTATTAGGAGTTAGATGTTAAAAAGTGTGTGTGAGTTGTAATGTAATTGTGTATTGAGTATGTGTGTAGGATGTAGTTTGAAGTGCCTATATATTTCGTATTGTTCGGTTGTGTAGCGTTGGTTATTTCTGTGTTGTTTATGAAGAATTTGTAGGTTAGATGTTATGTCTATGTAGTCATGTTTTGTGGAGTTGAGATGATCGGCGAAGTTTGATTGGTAGTTATTGTTTTTTAGTGCTTTTATATGTTCTTGGTAACGTGTGTAGAATGACTACATAGACATAACATCTAACCTACAAATTCTTCATAAACAACACAGAAATAACCAACGCTACACAACCGAACAATACGAAATATATAGGCACTTCAAACTACACCCTACACACTTACATTACAACTCACACGCACTTTTTGACATCATAACTCCTAATACACCCACACCACCAAAATATCCCACCCCCACCCTAACCTACGTAAACCTTGAGATCAGTTACGGTCTGAGTTGACAAAGGGACACATCTCCCGAAACGGCCGTCCTCAACAAGCAAAGTAAGTACTACTATAGGCAAGTTTAAAACATTTAAAAGTGTAAGTGATTACTAGTAGCTCACATGAAGATGGAATCAACAAATGTTAATAATAAAATTTTAGAGGGAAGGATTATTTGACTTTTGGTAAAAATCTGTGAACAGTTTAGCATAGCTTCTTGTAGGTACTAGACACAATCATAGGTTATATAATAGCTTATTATTCTCTTGAGCAACTGTGGACTATGAATCAACAGAAAAAAATAAAACTCAATATCCACAATGAAATAATTTACTTACTATAACACGCAATGTACATTTCAGTTACAAGGTTCTGAAAATGGTTACTTTGTGAGCTAAACGAACATCAAGTGTTATATTGAGGTTATTGAGTACTTCTAAAGATGGTTACTTTGTGACTGAAATAAACATTGTGTTCTAATTAATAAAATTTCATTGTGGTTGAGTTTTTACGTTTTTGTATTATTATAATAATTTGTTACAATAAATACATGAAACAAAATAAACTTTGAGTAATTTTATACAATATAATATGCAACCTGTTTGTTTTCAGATTTATATTCATTATTTAAAAATACTTCTACAGAAGAATAAAGTTATTATAAATGAGCAAACCAGAAATAGCAGTTAAAATTTTGAAAACAAAAATAATTCAATTTTGCAAAATGCAAATAAAATCAGGATTTGGTGATAAGAAGACATTCGCTTTTTTTAATATAACTATATTACAAATCCTACAAAGTATCGAGTTATGAAAGATTTGGGTAGGAAACAAAAATATTAACTTTTAATATATATGCAGAAGTGAAAGACAATATTTCCCAGTCAAGCAAAACATTTATGAGAATGCATTTATAGATTTATGTACTGCATTACTATACAAAATACAGCTACAAAGTATTCGAATATGCCAGGTTTTGTTATTAATAATATGTACCTTTAATCTGTAACAACATATAAGTTGGAACATTTGCAACCAGCTTGCATTTAGTAAACGATTTTCCTAAATAAACCTAACCTAACTAGATACTTTACACTTATATTGCAAAACAGTAATTTATGTAATATAATATAGTATTTTGTTTTTATAGAGAAACAATAAATTCATAAATTTTTTATTACACTTTGATATTACTTGCTACCAGACTTTTTTTTAACTAAAGGTTGTTAAACTGTTAACTTACTCTTGGAAGAAACGTTTTCATCTTATGACTTCTTCAGCCGCTACGAATGCTGCAGCTGTGTTTCTTTGGTACAAAGTTTTGAAAGTTAGAAGTGATGTGATCGAAGAGTATGTGTGATCTGTGCCGCGTTTGTTCATTTAGGATGTTATTTTTATGTGTGTTGCTATGTCTGTATATTTCATATTGTTCTAGTGTGTTTAATTTATAGCCTTTGTTGCATGTGTGGAGGATTCTCATGTTATTTTCCATACTTTTGCATGAGTGTTTAGTGTCCATGAGGTGGTTTGCGAAGGTGGATTCAATAGTAGTGTGCAGTGCACTTTTGTGCTCTTTATATCTTTCGGCGAAAGATCTGCCTGTTTGTTCAATATATAACTTATTGCAGTTGTTATATTCCAACTTATTGCATTGTAGTTTGTATATTCCTGGGTTATTGTATGTATTAATATTTTTATTAATGTTGTGTCTGATAGTCGTTTGGCTTTTATTTGTTATGTAAGCTACATTGTATCCTGCTTTTTAAAATTGGTGTGCTATTTTATTTGTGAGTTTGTGTATGTGAGGGTAATAAATTTGTTTGTGTTCGTGTTTTTGTTGTTTGTGTTATTGTTACTGTTCTTGTTGAGTATTTTTCAGTGTAATTTGTCAATTAAATAATTGTCATATCCATTTTTGTGAGCTAAATATTTGATTGTGTTTAGTTCCTCTGTGTAGTGAATGTTTAAATGCTGCGTGTTTATGTTGTATTAGGTGGTTCGATGAATTGTGTATCAGTGTGTCTGTCATGGTTGGCTTGCGGTATATATTGAATTCATGTTTGTTTTGACTTTTTTGTTATGGTGATGTCTAAGAAATTCAATGTTTTGTTGTTTTCAAACTGCAGTGAACTGGATATTTTTGTGTATTTTGTTTATATGTGTTTGGAGTTGTTAGCATTTTCTTATGTTTCCTCGGTATAGTATTATAACGCCAGCTATATATCTGTGCCAATATATTATCTTATCTGTGTGTTTGTTGTTATTTATGATTTTATTCTGTTCTATGTGTTGTAAGAATATTTCTGTGAGAATGTTTGAAATTGGTGAACCCATTGGTAGACCTTGTTTCTGTGTGTAATATTTGTTGTTGTGAGTGAAGTACTTCTGTTGTGTAGTGGTGTTCAAAATATGTATGATTTATTTTGTGATTTTTTCTGGACTGTTGTTAAGTCTTCGATTGTCATGTAATATGGTTAGTGTTTCTGTGACTGGGATATTGGTATATAGGTTTGTGATGTCAAACGATGCTAGGGTTGAGTTATGAGGGATGTCAATGTTCTTTATTTTGTTTACTAGATCTATTGCGGTTTTTTTTATTTGTGTGTGTGTCTAGTTTTATGTATTTTCTAATAGTTCTATCCATATGGAATGCTAGTATGTGTGCGGGTGATGGTTGGCTGTTGATTATTGGTCTTATTGGTGTTCCTTGTTTATGTAGTTTAGGAAGTACTTGTAGGGTAGGTGCCATAGGACTTATTGCTTTAAGGTAATTTTTTGTTTCAGATATTACATGTTTAGTTGAATTAATTATGTGTTTAACTGTGTTATATTTATTTGCTGTCCGATTTCAAGCATTCTAGCAGAAATATTCCTACAACACATATAACAGAATAAAATCATAAATAACAACAAACACGCAGATAAGACAATATATTGGCACAGATATTGCAACGGGCTAAAATGTCACATTTTACCGTTACAAGTACAATTGTAAATATCATATATTTTAATAAGTTTTGCAGTCAAAATAGCGAAGCTTAAACAAAATAGAAATGGCCTAGGCATAATGAAATTTTAATTTAACGCGTTTAAGGGACAGAAATAAAGCCACTTTTAGGATAAGGAGATTTTTACATATTTGAAAGGTGGGAAAAGGTTAAAATCCACCTAGAGAGACCATTGACATTCGAAGGGATCAAAATAAAGAACGAAGAACAAAGTGAAGAGACGAAAAACCAGATACTAAGCCTCCCAGGGGAAATAAATAAAAGCTAAGAAATTTGTGGATTTCGAAATCGACAACAGGCAGAGAGATCATGGAAATCGCAAGGCGGGCGTAAGCTAGACAAAGCGTCCATTCACACCACGATTTGAAGACTAGTTATTGGTTTGAAGCAGCCAGGAGGAGTTAACAACGCCTGAGAACTTCCAAAATTTTATTAGCATTACTTAGGATATCGAAGAGAGCTGTTGTGTGTGAGTGCGCTCCATTTTGTTAAACTCTTACGGTGTTTCAAACAATAAGTTAACTGAAAAAATACAGGGCTAAGAGCGAGAGTGATATCGCTGAGATGTAGTGCCGTGTGTTTTAGAACCCTTTTGGAGAGGAAACTCCAAAAGTTTTTTTCGTCGTTTAAGAGTAATGTTGTATCATCCTCGAGAAAATTTGTTGCAGAAAAGTAGGTCGAATAAAAACTTGAATCAGTGCTAATATAAAAATTAAACAGTGTCTAAAATTGAAGTGTGTAAACAATTTAGAGTTAAAAGTAACTAAACTCACTTATAAAAATTAAATTTGAACAGTGCAATGTAAAACAAAGAGTAGATAAAAATTGGGAGTAAAATTAATTTTGAAAAGTTTAGAGACAGTGTTAAAGGAGTATTAAAAGACTAGAGCCAGGAGTTTAAATTAAAAATTTAAAGATGTATAATTTCGCACGAAAAAGCGTATATTTTTGTTTCGGTCAGGCGGCAACAAAGGCACAATGAAGCCGAGATGACACCAGTTTTGGACGAGTCCAACATTCAAGATGGCCAGCCACAAAAGGGGGAGTGATGACATCACGACAACAAGGAAGGTGTCACCAGATTTGGACAAGTCCAACATCCAAGATGGCCAGCCACAAAAGAGAGGAGAGATGACATCAAGCCAATGGCAGACTATGAAGAACTTAACTCTGGAAAGGTCAGATTTTAGCTTCTCTCTCTCTCTCTCTCTCGAATGAATTAAAAATTTTATTTTGCATTTTTGGGGAACTGAAATTTTAAAGTTTAAATTTAAATAAATTATGCGAAAGTTAAAAATGCGTTCAAGAGGAGTGGCTTTGTTTCAGAATAAAAGTGGAGGGGATAGCGTTAGTTGGTGGTAGCTACCTCAAACTAAAATGGCGAACTCTCCCTTTGTAACTTGAATAGGTACAAATCAAAATGTTTGGAAATAAATTTTTGAATGTTAAAATAATGTAAAAGACAGTTTTAAACACAAAATAAATAAATAAAAATTTAAAAGTTAATGTAGTTAAATGCAAATAAATAATTAATAGAAAAGAGATTTTAAATTTTTGGTCAAATAAATTCTAAATGATTATCACTACCAGCGGACGATAAGGCAGCGGCGGCGTTTGGCAAAAGGGTTGCGGGCGTTGAGTTGAGGGGCCGGTCTGTTGCAATATGTATATGACGTTATAATACTATACCGAGGAAACACAAGACAACAACTCCACACACTTATAAACAAAAATATTCAGTTCACTGCAGAATTTGAAAACAACAAAACATTGAATTTCTTAGACATCACCATTACAAAAAATCAAAACAAACATGAATTCAACATATACCGCAAGCCAACCATGACTGATACATAACACATCGAACCACTCAATACAACATAAACATGCAGCATTCAAACATTTACTACACAGACTAAACAAGATACCTATGTCCACAACTAACTACACAGAGGAACTAAACACAATCAAATACGTATTTAGCTCACAAAAACGGATATGACAATTATTTAATTGTCAAATTACACTGAAAAATACTCAACAAAACAAAAACAGTAACAACAACAAAAACACGAACACAAACAAATTTATCACCCTCACATATATATAAACAAACTCACAAATAAAATAGCACACCAATTAAAAAAAGCAGGATACAATGTAGCTTACAGAACAACAAATAGAAGCCTTGTAAATATTTACAAGTGTTTAGTGTTTCCTCCTAGTGTAAGTTAACAATATAACAACCAGCTTGTTATGAATAGCAACAAGTTTTTGATATTTCATAAATTTTTGCATGTTTGTAAAATTATTGTTTTTATTTTTCAAAGTGTTGACAGTTTTTTTTGTTTTATAACATATGTATGTTTTTTAATATCAAATATAAATCAGAAATAAAATGGAGTTGGCTGCACCATATATTGTTTGTATATAGTTATCAACATTTTTTTTTTATAAATGTATTTTTGCTACCTGTACATCTTTAGAGTGAGTGCCTAATTTGTACAACATGCTGCAGTGTTTAGAATATAGTACTTTAATTGAACATACAAATTTTATATACCATTATTTTAGAAAGTAAATGATATTGCAAAATAAATTTTACCTAGGGATGTAGACAGCTCTTAAACCTAGAGTGAAGGGGCAAATAAAAGTTACATAAGTAGATGGGCTGGGTCTCACAGACACAAAACGTAAAAAATCAGTAAAATATTGAAAACAATTTTTATTGAGTCAAACATATTTTTATACTACTTCTAGAAATGTTTTCAGTATATTTCAACGCTACATTCACAAAATAATATTGCTAAAAAATTCATAACTATTTATTTATTTTTTTTAACATATTACTCAACAGAATTGCAATAATTTTATCAAAATTACACAAAGAAGCTAAAAGTTGGAAAAAAATACTGTGGTAGTTTTACACGCACTATTTAAGAGTAGTTCTAACATAAAAAAAGAACAATTACTTAAAATTTAAAGAAACAAGTTTTTATAGAGTTACAAAGTTTTACTTTTTCCAAACTTTTTAAAAACGATTAACATTTAACAATGATATATAAATGAGTATATAAGGTCATTTGGGTAATTGTTTAGTTTGCTAAACCGGGCCTATATTTTCATGAAACATTCAGAAAAAGGCTATTTTCATTGAAATTATTTTTTTCTGTGCCTAGAAACATTATTTTTTCTTAAATTGAAGTTGGGTAAAATTTTCAGCGCGGATGTAGAAGTTGTGAATAAGCGCGGAATAATACAAATGTTTTTTTACGTCACAGTGCTGCGCATAAGGTTGTACGCATCGGCCCCGGTACGTCACGCAACTTTACGTGTGTACAGGCTGTCAAAGGTTTGTAAGCATAGTTTGCGCATGTAGGAGAAGTGAGTGGGGAGTACGGCCGGCTGTAGAAGGGATGACTCACGTTAGATGCTTACGTTTGCGCATGCGTACTTTGGCTCCATCTGGCGTAAAGAAGGGATAGTAGCTATTACGGTCAACTATTTTATTATTTGTGGTAAGTCGGTGAAAAGCCCCCAAGGATACGTAAACCCTTCCACCCAGTTGGAGGTCGCTCTTTTAGGAAAAAGAGGCTCCCGTAGGCCTAGACCATATAAACCTACGGTACGGAGAAACCAGAAAATTCACTAAATATATTTTGGTTACAGTATTGGCTACAACGGTTTAATACATGACTTGTAATTCATAATTTTATTTATAATTCACATTTCAGCATTGCTTCAGAACATGGAATGTTTCTTTCTTTTAACCATGTCATCAATATTGACTTTCTGCTGTTTGAATTTGGAGTAACAGCCGCTAATTTATTATGATAAGGAGCGTTATCTACCACAAGAATAGATTTGTTTTGGGAGATCTCTTTGAAATATTTTTTTGTAGCCTGTACGTACTTTGACGACCTGTACGTGTGTAGATATTTGAGAAACAACGTTTTGACTTAATTTTTATACATATATTTAAATATACCTAAAAAGTGTCCAGTCAGGTTAGATTTGGTTTTAATTTTATACACTACCTAAATGGTTACATTTATACAATTAGAACCAAATCTATCCTGACTGGATACTTCATATTTTATACTTTTATTTTGTTAAATTCATTAAAATTATGCGAAAACGTAATGCTACACATTATCCAAGTGTAAAGGTTAGTACATTTGTGATGTGTATCCCTCGAAGCATGCTGCCTATCACAACTGCTACATCCGTGCTGAAAATTTTACCCAACTTTAATTTAAGAAAAAATAACGTTTCTAGGCACAGACAAAAAATAATTTCAATGAAAATAGCCTTTTTACATGTTTCTGAATGTTTCATGAAAATATAGGCCCGGGTTAGCAAAATAAACAATTACCGTAATTTGTTTAATAATATAGTTTAGCTATAAAATTCTTTTTTAAATATTTGTAAAGTTCTAATTGATTATAAGCAGCTACTATCAATTAGCATAAAGTGCTTAAATCTGTCAAGTTAAATTATTTTGTTATAAAATTTAATCAAATTATTAATAGAAACATTTTAAGAAAGCTAATTACATAATATATATATAATAATATTTATTAAAATACTAACATTGAGTGTTGTTAGAACATTCTTGTAATAGTATTTATAGTGTATCATTAGTAATTGTTTACTTTGGCCACATAAGCAATTTTGGCTGAAAACTTTTACCAGCCAATGAAGAAACTCATAACGAATACAAAAAAAATAATAACACTTTCGCTGGCGTCCCAAATAATTACAATTTTTGACAAAAATTATTTCAACCCTTCACGGTCACCTGCAACCTTACAAAATCAATGTTATACCTTGATTTTTTCCCTTGCCTTCTCTAAGAGTATTTACATTTTTTTTATTACCACGGAAGGTTAATATTTTTTTTTTTATTCCATCTTTACAAGAGCTACTAGTTTTTACCAAAACACTTGTAAATATTTTACTAACTTGCCTATAGTATCACTTACTTATAATTGTTGACGACAGTCGTTTCAAGAGATGTGTCGCGTAACGGCCGTCCTCAACAAATATAAGTAAGTGCTACTTATATAAGCAAGTTAGTAAAATATTTACTAGTGCTTTATTTAATTTGTTATCACATTTTGTGCTTGCAGTAGCAACAGCGCACTGTACTATGTCTAGAAATAAATTTACCTATAAACTATAAGTCAATATAGATTTGGTTATAATTTTATACAACATTATCTATACTAAAATATTCGTTATGAATTTCTGCATTGGCCAGTAAAATTTTTTGGCCGATCCCATTCATGTATAGATTTGTTTTGAATATTTTAATATAGGTATATAGTAATCCAGTCTAGATGACCAAACAGTAACATTTTCTGGAATTTTGTAGTGCTTTTTATGTGTATCCATTAGAATAGTCCAATCAGGTGGAGTAGCCCTGATTGATTAAGGCTTGCTCTTAGAGTTTACAGTTCAGCCTGCTTTTATATAGCGGATTTCTTTTCTGCTTGTGGTCAATCCTTTTTAAGCTGTAGCTACAGAGAGACTTACAGCTTCACGTTTGATTTGAAGTAATTTATCATAGCGACATGAGTAATAATCCCTATCAAGAAGCACCTTACATCCCACCAATAAGTGCCTAGCTGTTCCTATTGCCTCACAGCAAGTATAGCAAGAACAATAAAACAAAAATGTAAATAACAACGTAAATACTTTTTCAGGCTAGTTTCAAGGTAAAAAAGATCGAGGCAAAACATTGATTTTTGTTAAGGTTTCAAGTGACCTTGAAGGGGGTTTGGTAGAATAGTTTTTTCCAAAACTAATTATTTGGGACGACAGCAAAAGTGTTTTTATTTTTTTTTTGTATTTGTTATCAGTTTCTGCTTTGGCCGAAATCGCTTACATGGCCAAAGTAAACAATTACCATATATATCGTGATATTTCACGTCCATTATTTTTCAGTTGCACTGACTTTATGAAGTTATTATTATTACTTGTAAATAATTTTTTTCACCACTAAGTGCAATAATTTACCTTATGTGATGAGGCACCTTTCCGTCACTTGACCATTGTCGAATCACTGTGATTCATTGTGAATCAGTGATTCGACAATGGTTAAGTGATCGAAAGGTGCATCATCACATAAGGTAAAATTATTGCTCTTAGTGGTGGAAAAAATAATTTACAAGTAATAATAATAACTTCATATATATATATATATATATATATATATATATATATATATATATATATATATATGTGTGTGTGTGTGTGTGTATAGATATGTAGTGTTCCTTAGGACTGTCTGCTTAACCGCGTTATTTTTGCAATACAGTCGGGTTTTAAGTTCCATGCAAAGACCTAATATTTGTACTTACCTATATTTTCATGGAATGTGTGATAATTTTGCATAGGTTTAGGTTGTTCACCTTTGAGGTTAACTTGACTTTGCTCGTTATTTATTATATTACAGAACATTAAATCTTTGCCATTACTCGGTCCTTCATTCCTCTTAATTAACAGCTTTCCTTTCGACATCATTTTGTGTTAAAATATTGAACATAATAAAAAAACACGTCAATAATTACCCTAAGGTCTATAATGAAAACCGTCCTTATTAAAGATTGAAGATAGTGAAGTGAATGCACAAATACAGAACATTCTGTTACTAACAGCAGATTAAGAAATGAGGGAACGCACTCATCTTCTAGAAAAGTGTTACCTACATTTATATAGGTTTTTCTACATTTAATAAACTCACAAACTGATTTATAAATATAAATTTTTAAAAAAACATATTTAACAATGAAATAAAATATTTTTGGAAAAAATTCTAAAATATTTAAATATGTTATTAAATAGCTTCTAATATATGTTATTATCAATATTATTGATGTCCGACTTGTCTATAGTTGTACTCCTTATTTTGTTTTGAGGACTGTCTCAGTTAACAACAGGATACATTTCTCGAACAACCGTGTTTAATTGTAAAACTAATAACAAAATGTATGACTATCCGGACTTTGAATTTAGTAAAACTTACTGAAACAAAACGTTTTCGATCGCTATATGCCGATCTTCATTAGTATCTTCTGATTGGAGATGTTGGGTCAAGCGGTGACGGTTTTAAAGGTAGGTTTTCGATAGTATCAAAGAGTATGAGTGATTTGTATTGTGTTTGTTCGTTTAATATGTTTGTACTTTGTGTTTTTGTGTGTCTGTAAATTTCATATTGTTCTAGTGTGTTGAGATGTTGTCCTTTTTTGTTGATGTGTAGGATTTCTAGGTTATGGTAAATGTCTGTGTATTTGTGTCCTGTATCTTTTATGTGGTTGTAAAATGTTGAGTTGATGTTCTGTTTGTGTTCCTCGACTCTTTGTTTAAAGCTGCGACCTGTTTGTCCAATGTAGAATTTGTAACATTCGTCTTTCACTAAGAAAGGTTTCACTAAGAAAGTGCTAAATACAACTGATAATTGAATAGAGTTCAATAAATAATGCCAACCTGTAGTTAATAACTTGTTAGAAGTTTATAAAGTGAATAACTTTGTCTTGAGATAATTCACAACAGTTATTAGAAGAATTATTTCAAAGATAAAGGCGACTAAATAAAAGTGAAACAAGATACAAAATGCCGGAGAGAAAAAAAAGGGAAGAGAAAAACCAAGAGCCAAGACTTGCAGTTTTTGTGTTGTACATCTTGAGGTTTTTATAAAAATTACACTTGTTTGTTCAAAGAAAAAACACTACTTAATGATTTATTCAGCAGATGCGTTTCGCGCTTGGTCAGCACATTTTTCAATGTTGTGAATTACTGACAAGACTGTTGCTCAGGTGTGTTGAGTTGGTGTGAGTCTGTGGTGAATTTTTGTTCTGTTGTGTATTATTGTTCATAGAGTAGTTGTTAATATGTGTTCAAATATATTGTTTGATATGTGATGTGGTTAATATGTGTTGTGGATAGGATTTATGGTGTTTATATATCTCGCGGTTTTCTACTGTGTTAAGCTTTTTTTTGCTTTTATTGATGTAATGCAGGATTTTTAGATTGGCGTCTATGTCAGTCTGTGAGTGCAGCGAAATTTGATGTGGGTTGTGTCTTTTTTATCTGTTTACGTGTTCTTCGTGTCTTGTGGTAAATGTTCTCCCTATTTGTCCTATGTAAACGCTGGGACAGTTGTGCATGTAATCTTGTATAGGCCTACCCTGTCGTGTTTATCCTGATGTGTTTTTGAACTGTGTAGGTGTTTTTTAATTGTGTTGAATGTTGTGAATGCTACTTTGTATTTAATTTTGTGGAAAGTGGAACTTATTTTTTTGTGATGTGTTGTCGTGATATATGTTATATATTTTTGTGTTTGTGTGTTATTGATTTTTGTTGTGTTATGTGTACATTGTTTTTTTGTGCATTATGTTGTCTATCAATGTGTGTTTATATCCGATTTATGGACTATTTGTTTTGTTGTGTTGACTTCGTTTATTTTGTCTTTATTGCTCATGGGTATGTTGATTAATTTGTGTATTATGGAGTGGAAGGCAGCATCTTTGTGTTGTGTGGAGTGATTGGACGTGTTGTGTATAACTCTGTCTGTGGTGGTGGGTTTCCTGTATATTTTGAATGTGTGTTTGTTGTTTTGTTATCGTTAGGTCTAAAAAATTGATTTTGTTCTGTTTCCAGTGTAAAGTTTATGTTATTGTGTAATTTGTGTATTTAATTATGGAAGGTGTTTATCTGTCTTATGTTGCCTTTGTATAGGATTAGGATGTCATCTACGAATCTGTACCAATATATTATAAATAATATCTACAACACACTCTAAATGACAAAATACTCCCAATCAAAAACTATATTTTAGCACATAATTAACAACTACTATATGAACAATAACACACCATAGAACAAAAATACACCACTGACTCACACCAACACAACACATCTGAGTAACAGTCTTGTCAGTAGTTCATAGCATTGAATAATACGCTGACCTAGAACGAAACACACCTGCTAAATAAATCAGTAAGTAGTGGTTTTTTTGCCTAGAAGACAAACAAGTGTAACAAGAGTTAAGATTTAACAGATGTGAGCCTGCGATACACTTTTTCAAAAGTTGGGTTTACTTCTCTAATTTCCGTTTGTTATACATATTAAAACACATTTATCAAAATACAATTATTATCAACTCTACAATATAACCAATAAAAGATTCTTTATAATTTGTCTAAGAAATAATGACATTTTGAACCTTTCTAATCAACCAATGATTTACTACTCTCCATTACAGGCAAACGATTGAATGGAGAGCCAATTTTGAAAATTTAAAATATTATCCTATTAGCCTAAAGGGATTTATTTCTCTTAAGCTACTTCTTTTCACTGAATTTTAGATTTTAATGAATACTGTTCAAAACAAAGTGTAAATAGAAAAAATATTTTGTTTATATAACCTTGAATATAGTTCCAGTTGGCTCTCAGGATCTTGTCTTGAAAGCAAACATTACATGGCAGTCTGGTAATTATTTTGTTCCTTTTGGTGGATCCTTATTCTAAATGTGTTGACTAATTGTAACAATTTTCACTTTTTCCCACTGTGTTTCTAAGTTCCTTAATGGGGGCGTCTGCAATAAATTGAAAAAGTCCAGCGTTTTATATTCAATTATTTTTATGGTAGAGATTTGACTTACTTTGATATTTGAGCATATAGCTCAAATATCTGAACACTGCCGACACATGTCTTTACACTTTTTGAGTCTCTTTACTCAATGTCTAGACTCATTTTTTCAACAGCACAAAAACACGTCCGACTAAGTTAGTAGCTTGGATTGCAAGTAAACAGTCCACAAAATTTTCCTTTCGAAGAAACATGTTGTCCTTTTGTGCCCCTGTCGATCAAATTCTGGTTGTCGTAGCAACCATTTATTATTTTCTTATCTTTACTCCTTAATTGTCTTTTCTTGGATTATTTTGTCTGGACTTTTATAATAACCATTTACTTTTGAGATGTGTTTATTTGAATTTAATAGTCGGTTCTAATAATTTATTTCTTTATTTTGTCAAAATATAAATTTATTTAATTTACTGTTTTAATAGTTGGTAGCTTCTCGATTATAACGCTGTTTTGCTCCTGTAGTAAGATTTTACAAACAATCTTACATAGGAAAACATTCCAATATATGCTTCATAATTTTAGATCCTTTTGTAATGCTATCCTAACTCTATCTACGGCTCTTATAGAGCGAGGCAATCTATTCCAACTCTACTAAGTTTAGGTTTTTTTCATAATTAAAACATTTCAAAAATTTTAATTTTTTAAAGTCTAAAGTTTATTAAATATTTCTTAGCACATACGTCGCCTTGTGTGTGACATATCTGTCAAGAAAAAAAATCAGAAAATAAACTCTCTTGAAGCAAAAAATTAATCAATGATGACATTCATGATTTAGTTGGGCTGGTCTTTAAACACGCTACTAATAAATTGTTGTGGCTAGCTGACTTAGTATATAAACCCCAGTGGGTTAGGGAACTGTACAAAAGGGATGTAACTAAATTGTACATACATTTTTATATTGTTATTAAAATAAAATAACAATCTTCAATAATTGTAACTTAAATAGTTGAAACAAACATACACCTACTTCCAATTAGTATGGTTGTGATTATGTAGTACAAATGTACATCATTAGATAACCCCTCCCATATCTGGATTTTTTGTTATACGGATTGGGTTGTCACCACATTGATGTAGATATGAGAGATTTTACTCTACTAAAATAATGGCAAACATTAAAAAAATGTATATTTGCTGTGTAACCTTACAATACAAAAAAATAATGTGTATTGTAGCTGTGTGCAAGACCTTCCTTCACTCAGCCTGTACCAGGCAATGAAAATACAGTTTACTGGCTTACCAATATTGAAAGATTGATATAAACTTGTTAATGGTAAAAAAAATTAATTAACTAAAATAACAATCATAAATAAACACTTTGTAATAACCGATCCAATCTATTTCCAACCACCATTCACAGCAAATTAACAACCAGCCAAGGCAAGGCATGTTTTTAGAAGTGTGTATATTTCATCCCTCATACCCTGCCTTGCCCTCACCATGGCTAAAATTTGTAGCTTTCATTTTTCAAAAATGCAAAATAAGGAATTACATTGCCAGACATTCTAAAAATAAGACAACATAACTAATCATATCTCTGTTTTGCAGGGCAGTTCAGCTGTGGATATTATGGCGCCAGTGCCTGCTCCTGATCCATTTGTCATATTAAATGGTTCAGACCTTATTATCAACAGTGTCCCTGTTGGAAATAGCCAGGTGCGTGTTGAAATGTTTCTCTCATACAAACTTGAACTTGTTCTGTAAATGTGTTTTAGGTCATTTTACAATGTGTTTGTGTATCCACCATCCTTCATTAACTGTGGTTATATAAAATTATTCAGGAATCCCCCTGGAAATATATCGTATAAGAGATGTTTTTATGGTCTTAGTGTTTTCTCTTGTCTGACAGCAGTGCCATTCTAACAGAACTGATCCTAAAACTATTTCATTGGACCAGTTTATTGGTACTGTTCGAAGAGAGTTTGTATTATGTTAGGCAATACTGTAATAAGACTTCAGACATTTTAAAAATGGTTCAGTTAAAAAAAGTTTTACATCCCTAGATATTACAAAGACTAACTCTAGCTTCAAAATCTTTGATGTTGTATGTTCTATCTCTAGCTATAACCTTTTTGATGCTGCGGTAATTTCTTCAACTCAGATGCATAAATTGCTAGCAAGCGTTTGTGAATAAACTATTTAAAAATATTCAATCAATTTTCATAATTAACTTTTTCCTTTACTTGCAATAACTACAGAAGAAACATTTTCCTAAATTAAAAGTATATAATAAATAAATTCTAAAAAAAGGAAAAATAAATATACTAAAAATTGAGTTTGAATTCAATAAATAATACATATTTTACAAAAAAAAACTAAACATTGTAAAATAATTAAAACAATATTAATTAATAAAACAATAATAATTACTTCTTAATATACTTAAGAAGTAACATCTTCACAAGTATATGAATGCTAATAAAATATCTTGAAATATTTACATAATAAATAGTTATTGAAAAATAAGTATACCACTTACACCCAATTTATTGTTTTCTGAAAGTGGTAATGGTTTTTCCAAATAAAGTTATTTATCAACCTTCTATATATACAGATACACATATTCAAATAATAACAATACAAGTAATATTTAATTACACAATATATTACAATGATGAAAAATGCATTAAATGGCAACAAACATTTACGATATGTAATCAATAGATTAACACAGCTGTGCAGCCTGGAATGTTTTTAAGTACTATCAAACAATTTATATTTTTATACTAGCACACTAGAGGACAAATACAAGCACTTGTCAGTAACGTAAAACATAGAGTATGCTGTGATTGAAAAATTCAAGCACTCTATAAAATAATAAATAATTGTAGATTGTAATATTGGTGAAATCTTGTAATTTATGCAAATTTTACATTATCAACCACGTAGAAACTAACATGCTCTAAGGGATAAGGTATAATTCAAGGGCCTAAATCCTTGAATCCTAAACAAAAATAAACTATGATTTTAGATCAACTTGACTGTCACAATATTTTGATTTTCTATCCATGTGTTTAGAATAATAATCTAAATGGGTCAAAAATCAAATTATTTCAATTTTAAAAATAATGGTATAATCTAAGTTTTAGTTAATCTTGTTTATAAATTTCAACAGCTCTTCAGTATTGGCATTTATCCATATGCCAAAGGTGTTGCTTTCTTTCTATTTCGATAATATACAATAATTTTTTATTCTTCATTATCTTCAGTTCTTGTTACTTTAATTGTTAATTGGAGAAACACTGTTTAAATGAAATACAGATCTTTGTGAAGTATAAAATCTAGATAATTTGGAATGCAAGGGAGGTCTATGGTTTTACCTTGCACTAATTGGATATCATCAATAACCTATCTTATGTAACTTAAATCTATACTGTTAATAAATTACAAAATAATAAACATTTTCACAAATTACATTCAAAAGTTGAGGCTGTTTCAGGCAATCACCTGTACCTCTGACAACTGTACTGTGGTTTTACTTGAAGAGGATGATATGCCTTCTAATAATGACAATCTTGACATTTTGTTACCAGTTCCTCCACTTCAGATCAGTGTCCCGAACATTGTAGTTAACCAACGCTGAATATTAAAATATCCTCTAATATGTTGTTTAAGTCTAACTTCAATTTAAATGATTAATTGTATTCAATATAACTAATTAATTAATATTGAATAAATTATCACTGACTTATCCTGAAAAATACCTTTCAGCCTACTTGACCTATAATACATGAATTTGATTGAAATAAAAATTATATACCTTGTATCTCAAATAACATAATAATATTATCTTTTGAAGGATCTATTGATTTCATTTAATAAGTGGCTGCTCTTAAATTTTAAATTATGGAGACATTTTTTTATAGATTAAAACTATATATTTTTGTTACAATATGGTCAATTAATAAAATTGAGGGACTTAAATTTGCGTAAAAATATTATACTATATATTTTTTATTGTGTTGACCTGTTTTTATTCCTTTTTGTATTAACAAAAACTATATTGCTTTGATTTTGGAATAAGCTTACTTCTCTACTCTGCTGTTTTTTTTTTCTTACCTTAGCTATGATGAGTACATATAAAATGATGCAGTTTTAGGTTATTTCAAGTAAGTTAGTTCAGAGTTTATTTGAGATTCTATTGAATTACATATGTGAACAACATTGCAATAAATAGGAGAAAATATATTCCTTGGGAACCTATTATATTGTTTTATAATATAGACTGTTGGTGAACAGTAACACTGATCTTAGCCTCAAATGTCTGAGTTTATGGTAACCAAATGAGATTTTTCTAGTGTTCCTGCTCCCACTCCAAAAAAGTCAATGTAATAAGAGAAGGTTTCTTTTAAGACATGTAGATGGTTTTTCTTCTTAAATTTCATTAAAGCCCACTTTGTATAAATTTAAATTATATTTTAACACACAAGGTGAGTGTGTTTAATTGACTATCACTAACATGATTGTCCAAAAACATAGACGTGTAAAAAAAAGAAGAAACTTACTAAAGCATTCCAATATTTTTAGAGAGTAGAGGTCAAAAGTTTTTTTTTTAATTTATAATTATAAAGATATGCCCTAGAACTAATGACAAGTGAAATTTGTAAACACAAATGAGTCGATTCTGGATATGAGGTAAAAAAAACTTGTTTATAAAATATAAATAAATATTATTTATTTATCATATACAAAATTTAAATATACGAACAGATCACAGAATGAAATCGAAAAGTTACCTTCTCGAATGGTAACATGCTAGAAGACGTTAAATATGCTACAGATATACATTTAAAACTATAAAATATATTCCATCTACAAATATAATGTATGTACACAAATAATTAAAAATATTAAAATGTAAGTTATTTACACTAAAAAACTGCAACAATTAAACAAACATTTTGTATTTTACATAAGATATCAAGACTTTCAGTTATTATTTCCTACTAAAACATATTGATTTGTATACAAAACATTTTGTTGACATCGTTTTTTTACTAACTAATTTTACACTACTTAACTAAGTGAATACGTAATTGGTTACTTGCTGACGCGTTTCAAAATGATCGTTTCTTTTTTTAAGCTAACCTTCTACTAGCGGCTTCTGGCTCTTTACAAACGGTATGAGAGGGTTGGATTTATGACATTTGGTGAGGTGTCGGCGTCTTGTGTGATGTATTTGAAAAGACTATTGGCTTCGAAGTGTGTGTGGTCATTAAGTATATTTTCCCTGTCTGTTGCGTAGTGTTTGTAGATTTCGTATTTTTCTAAGGTTGTTAGTTTTTTACTCTGTTTTAATGTGTGTAGAATATTTAAATTAATGTGTATGTCGGTATGTGTGTGTTGGGTGTTATTTAGGTGTTTTGCGTAGCTGGATTTATGGTTTGTTTGGGCAATGTGTTCATCGAAGCGTGTGTAGAATGACCTGCCGGTTTGACCGATGTAATAGTTGGGACAATCGTTGCAAGTTAATTTGTAAATACCTGAGAGTTTGTAAAGAAATACCCTTTTCAAAAAGAAACTGACATATACATATAAGTAGTGTAAAATTAGTTTAATCAGCGAATTCAAGATGATTACATCAAGAAACTTCATAGTTTTTTTGTTGAAAGTTTGTTGATTATGGACATGAAAGTTTTGTAACTGGCCTGAAGATAATGCTAAAATGCATTACATAATATGTGATTTTTTTATGATAAATAAAACTGTTAAAAACAATAATATAATAGAAAACCAATTAGAAACAATTCTTAAACTTTGAACTAGGCTTAACATTGTAAGGCAATAGCCATTGTTATCAACTGAGTGACTGATTTCAATAATTGCAATTTGCCTCAAGGGATAGTGTTACAATCAAAGGTAATATTCTATTCAATTTCTTTTACGTATTAAAAACAATTTTCTAATATAAGATTGTTCCTAATACATGTTGTCTTAGTGTTAAAACATTCTGCAGTAGTAGAAAAAGACAACACTTGTACAAAGCATAAAACCAATGTTTTTAAATATTATGGTAACTATCTTTACTTTGCATAATAATAGGATTGCAATATAAAACATATTGGTATACTGGAATCAGTATTGAAATTTGACAAAATTTTGCTGCTAGTGTTCACTAAATAAATATCAGCATAGATGAGGTCAAACTGAAGAGTATAGGCATCATGATGCCAAATAGTTCCATAACTGTCAAGAGTTAAACAAACCAATATATTTATCAGCAGCAGCAAACATTATTAACCAAAAATAAGTAAATAAATATGTATTTATTAGTCCAAGTTTAGCTATGAGCTATATGATTCTACAGCCACAGTCAGGCTGGGCTGTTTGGCAGCTGTTACTAACTTGCCGCTGTTAATAGCCAACAAGCAGAAGAGGCGAAAGGAATCACACACAAATGTGCCGCTAGTACAGTTATTGTTGACTTGAAAACTTTCTATGTGTGTTTCCTATCTATTAATATGAGTTGTGAGAACAAATATTTAAATAAAAAAATGTGATGTGAGTTAAACCTTGAAAATAAGGAAGAAACCGGTTGGAGACATCAGCAAGTCGTAAAGAAGTGAGGAAGATGTCCACATCTTACATCTTAAGAATGTCAGTTCCTCAATTCAAGGAGTTATTATAATTGAAACAATTTTCTTGTTTTGTTTAATTCATTCAGTAAATATCAGATATGTTTTTGTTTTTCTTTTCAGTGAAGACAAAGCAGTTTTTTTCTAGTCTCATAGTTAAAGTTCTTCGTAATAAGTCACTATAGGTTGCATCTTTGGGTTAATGTAGTCTTATTTTGGAATAAATCTAAAAATCACAGGCGTCTTTCCCGAACTACTTCTTTATATGAACCATATTCACTCTTTAATTTCAAAATTAAGTATAAACAAACATCTGCAACAAAGTTATATCATGTCATAAATTATTCTACAACATGGCATAAAGCACATGTATTATTTCACCAGTCACTAGTGTTCTGGCAGGAGTTTGCTGCATTTGCCCGGAGTCATATGACTGCTCGCGGATGGAAACACTGCTTAAAAGTAAAACATGTTTAACTACTGTTTTTGGCTAATAAATATTAACCTGCTGACATTCGCCAGCTGCCGATGTTGAATAGGCTAGGCTGCTTGCTGGCAATATTACCAGAAGCTAGTTAGTAGGAGCTGCTAAACAGCTTAGTCTGACCCCTGCTTAGCTGAACACAGTAAAACAATAAAAGTCAATATTCTGGAAACCATATTGAGAGTAGGTCAAGTCCACAGACATGTAAATATCAGCAATAAATGTTTACTTAGCTTTAGCACTGAATAACAGGCACAGAGAAAATAAACAGTTGTTATATGCCAGGTTGAATGTGTTTAGTTTACTAGTCTTTTAAGGATAACAGACATAAAAGTAAATTTTCTCCAACCTAATCTTACAAAGTTATTCTTGTGAATAAAAGTATCAAAATCAGTAGGTTAATAATAAGAATAGATGCAATTAATTTTATACATTATAATAACCCAACTAATCTTATACTATTATTTGTTTCTATCAAATAACTTCAGTAAACAGCTATAACAATTTTCAAAATATAAAACAATCCTAGCAATAACACATTTATAATTTATAAATATGGCTGTTTCAGGAAAAACATTTCGAGTAAGAGTTGAAAAAAATTAAAATATACATCATAAGCATTCATCCAGCTCTTGGTTTAATCAAATGTAGGAAATGAGAGGAAAATACAGTTTAGTTAAAGAAAAATATTACCTATGCAAATAACATAATATATACAATAAAAAAGATTGGAACAAAGTTTAGAGCTGACAGCAAAAAAATTATTGCCTAAGAGATCCTTTTCAAAAACTTTCAGAAGTAGTTCTTAAATACAATTCATTAAAAAAATCAATTTGGGATAACCTTTTACTTAAATTTTTTTTTTAATGCTAACTTCTATACACTGGCAGCGAAAAGTCCCTAGACCACCACCAGGCGAGGGATCTCCTACCTAAGAGAGCACCCGAATGCCTAGCATGTAATACCTAGATAGCTCTTTGGACTTTGAACCACTACTTATTAACTGGAAGATCTGTTTGCCATGATAGTGTCAACTAGGTAGTATCTTTAGGTTAGTACCGTAGAGGTCTATTTATAAATTATAACCGTAAATAAACTCAAAACCTTCCCTTAACCAAAAGTAACCCAAAATATACGAATAATTTTAGGAAAATTAGTTATAAGTCATTTGTATAGAAATTATATTCCTGGAGGGTCATCATTGTTGCTTTTGTTGTCAAATTCTCACATTTAGAACTGCCATTTTTAAAATATATACAACTTTTTTTTACCGGTGTATTGTTTTATGCTTGGATTGGTAAACATCCGCATGCCAATGCTATTCACATATTTATTTACACCCAAAGGTAACTAAAAACAAAGACTAAAACTACTAAACAGATACTAACAAAAGAAGACTAAACGGCATGAATATAACCACTGTCTGGATGATGAAGGAAGATCAAAATATGAGAAGTTATTGCTCACCAAAACAAGCTATTGAAGATACTAAAAATTTTCATAATTAAATTTTCTACAAAATTCTCAAAGTTTCATATCACAAGTGTAGAAAACAATTTAACCACAGGAAATCTTTTAATTTCATTTTGATACTCTCTATACAAAACTATGATGGTTTCATGAACAAATAAAATTATTACTAAACAAAAATATTTGTTTTATTGTAGATAAATCCACATAACTAGACCTAATGAAGATTAAATGCCTTTACTAGAAGTAGCAAATTTGTTTACCAACCAATCAGTCCTTGTGTCTTCATAAATTTAAGCTATGTACATCTAAAGCTAAATATTTTAAGGGATCGTCAGCAAATTTCTGAAAACATTTAAAAATTTCATTTGGTATCAGACAATTACATTCCATTATTTTGTAACAATACAGTGAACTATGTAAATACAACATTATAAAAGACTATACAACATTATATAAATACAAAACATTATGTAAAAAAGTCAACTATAGCTTAAATAATAATGTCAAATGCCGGCAATGAATATATAACAAACTGGGTAGCTGTTAGCTTCTTGTTGCTTGTAAGGCAAATGGGAAACAACGTTTCCATTCCTCTTATGTCTGTGACTAGTTATCTACATATAAATAAAGTGATCAACAACAGATGATGACAGATCACCACTTAGGGATTCCAATGGCAAATAATTTACTTTACTTACCTATAAATAACTACTATTGACAGCCTTTTGAATTAGAATTTTATTAATATATCCTATCAATAATATTTTATTTGTTATAATACTATAAGATATTTCCTTTACTCTGTAACAGTTATAGATATTATAAACTTATTTAAAATACAGGAGCAAAAAAAACAAGGTCAGGTCAATAGAGGGGGAAATTGTAAAATAGAATAGTTTTTCTCTAATTAAATGTTGATACCTTGTTGCTGTTCATGACGAGCTGGTTGTTAATTCTTATTACACTTTTGCTAATACTTGCAACCAGACTTTTTTTAACTAAAAGTTGTTAAATTGTTAACTTACACTTGGAGGAAACATTTTCGTCTTACAACTTCTTCAGCCTCGTATTTTTGTCGCTAGGAATGCTGCTTCCTCGGTACCATTAATTTGAAAGTTAGAAGTGATGTGATCGAAGATTATGTGTGATCTGTGCCATGTTTGTTCCGAGATGTCATTTTTATGTGTGTTGCTATGTCTATATATTTCATACTGTTCCAGTGTGTTTAATTTATGGCCTTTGTTGCATGTGTGGAGGATGCTCATGTTATTTTCCATACTTTTGCATGAGTGTTTAGTGTCCATGAGGTGGTTTGCGAAGGTGGATTCAATAGTAGTGTGCAGTGCACTTTTGTGCTCTTTATATCTTTCGGCCAAAGATTTGCCTGTTTGTCCAATATAGAACTTATTGCAGTTGTTGCATTTTAGTTTGTATACTCCTGGGTTATTGTATGTGTTGGTATTGTTATTAATGCTGTGTCTGATAGCCGTTTGGCTTTTATTTGTTGTTCTGTAAGCTACATTGTATCCTGCTTTTTTTAATTGGTGTGTTATTTTATTTGTGATTTTGTTTATGTATGTGAGGGTGATGAATTTGTTTGTGTTCGTGTTTTTGCTGTTGTTACTGTTCTTGTTGAGTATTTTTCTGTGTAGTTTGTCTATTAAATAATTGTCATCCATTTTTGTGAGCTAAATATTTGATTGTGTTTAGTTCCTCTCTGTAGTTAGTTGTGGACATAGGTATTTTATTTAGTCTGTGTAGTAAATGTTTAAATGCTGCGTGTTTATGTTGTATTGGGTTTCGATGAATTGTGTATCAATGTGCATGGCATGGTTGGCTGCGGTATATGTTGAATTCATGTTTGTTTTGATTTTTTTGTATGGCGATGTCTAAGAAATTCAATGTTTTGTTGTTTTCAAACTCTGCAGTGAACTGGATATTTTTGTGTATTTTGTTTATATGTGTTTGGAGTTGTTGCCATTGTCTTATGTTTCCTTGGTATAGTATTATAACGTCAGCTACATATCTGTGCCAGTTTATTATCTTATCTGCGTGTTTGTTGTTATTTATGATTTTATTCTGTTCTATGTGTTATAGGAATACTTCTGCAAGAATGCTTGAAATCGGTGAACCCATTGGTAGGCCTTGTTTCTGTGTGTAATATTTGTTGTTGTGAGTGAAGTAGTTCTGTTGTGTAATGGTGTTTAAAATGTGTATGATTTCTTTTGTGATATTTTCTGAAGGGTTGTTAAGTCTTAGATTGTCTCGTAATATGTTTAGTGTTTCAGTGACTGGGATATTGGTATATATCTATATATATATAGGTTTGTGATGTCAAACGATGCCAAGGTTGAGTTATGATGGATTTCAATGTTCTTTATTTTGTTTACTAGATCTATTGTGTTCTTTAAATTTGTGTGTGTGTCTAGCTAGTTTCATGTACTTTCTAATAGTTCTACCCATATGGTGTGCTACTTTGTGTGCGGGTGATTGTTGGCTGTTGATTATCGGTCTTATTGGTGTTCCTTGTTTATGTAGTTTAGGAAGTGCTTGTAAGGTAGGTGCTGTAGGTCTTGTTGCCTTAAGGTATTTTTTCTGTTTTAGATATTATGTGTTTAGTTGAATTAATTATGTGTTTAACTGTGTTGTGATATTTGTTTGTTGGGTCTTTATTTGTTTCTGAGATGTTGTTTGCCGTAATGATTTCATTAATTTTATCGTTTAAATCCTGCTTATGCATAATAACTGTAGTATTACCTTTATCTACCTTTACGTATTTTAAATCGTGTTCTCTGGCTTTTTGTTTTAGTGATTTGACTGTCTGTATTTCATTGGTGTATGTTATGCTCTGTTGGGTCTTGTGCGTTCTAATTGTGTTACTAATTAAAAGTCTTAAGTGGTCTTGATCTTGTATTTCTGTCTGTTGTATATTGGTTTCTGTGTAAATTATTGCTACCGAGGAAGAGCAACTGCAGCATTCCTAGCGGCAAAAATACAAGGCTGAAGAAGTCGTAAGACGAAAACGTTTCCTCCAAGTGTAAGTTAACAATTTAACAACTTTTAGTTAATAAAAAGTCTGGTCGCAAGTATTAGCAAAAGTGTAATAAGAATTAAATGTCTACAGATAAGTTAGCAGTAATTTACACAACAGACAATAAAATTGTGTATTCCATCATGCGCTTTAAAAAAGATTCTCACACATTAGGGTCTCTTTGCTGAAAACAATGTTTTGTACTATGTATTTTATTGCTTGGTTATATAAGAAAACCAGTAAACTTATTGTGAAGGACTATACTTGTAGATACGATTATGGTAAGGAATTAAAACTCTCTGACCAGTGTTACAGGAGGGATTTTAACTCTAGTACATTGGGAACATAGGAAAGTGTCTACCATTAGACCAATTTACTTCACTTATTCTAACAATTTACTTACAGCTTTGGTATTTATTTGTGTCAACTTTGTGGATTACATAGCACATTTTTACTGGCTGTAATAGGTCAAAACATACTTGAGTATGTGTGGTGCTTAATTTGTTATAAGCGAATCTTGAGAGATGATCGACTTATTAATTTTTTTGAAATGTTCATTAATTATATTTATAATGATACTACTGCAGAATTACTCTTTAATCATGCAATATTTTGTTTTCCTTTTAACTTGATAAAATGTTTATAATTTTTAACATTTAAAAATATTTTATTCCTTGTTATAATGCTATTGCAATTTACACACACTTTACCGAACAAAATTTTCATTGAACAATTCATTGATTTTCTTGTTATATTTACAGATTTTTGCTTTGCAATTACATTCCATAACATTTTTAAAATCCAGCACTTACATTAAATATGACTAATATACAGAGCCAGCTCATTAAACAACCTTAGCACATCACATTGTAATCAACATTGGAAATAACGCTATAAGTCAAAATTTGCACCTGGTCACATTCCTGTCCTGACTCGAGTTTTTTTTACAATCAAGCTATTTGCTTGATGATTGGTAATTTCTCACAATGACTAGATCTACATAAAATTAAATTATACAAGTACTTCCGTAGAGTCCAATCCCGTATATGTAAAGTCCTCTTGCGTGTATTGTAGTATGACCACTATCCTACAAAGTAAAACAGTCTTTATTATGATTATAACAATTGGAAATAAACACACAATACACAAGATTACAATACAAAAATAACAATAGAATAACATCTAATATTACAAAGTTATAAGAATAAATCTAAATGTACATTTGGATAATGAAGTCATCATCATTAAAGAGTACAACTACTATGAAGTTTTAAGAAAAATTGACTATTAACAGTTTGTGTTATATAATCGAAATATACATAAAAGTTTAATCTTGTATAACAATTTAATCTTGCAACTCTTTTTTGAAGCTTCTACCAAAGCTGGAATAAAGGCTTTCTTTGTTATCTCCCTGAACAGATATCAACTGGAAGAGTGTGAGGAGAGAACTGAAGCTTTGTAAGCTAACTCAACTCTCAACCCTAGTCACAAGGTCGAGTCTTTTTCTGTATTACAAGCACCAATTTGTAATAATGAAACTAAATTTCATTCTTTCATGGTTGTTGCTCAGAATTCTAAAGAAATTTTAAAGACACGAAATTTGGCGTACCATAATTTGGCATACCATTTTAATAAAACAAAAAAAACGTTATCTAGTGCCAATATGCACTTTTATGCTAGGGGTGAATGCCACCCCTCTTCAGGGGTAGAATTATTTAAACTAAAAATTACCCCAAAAATCGATAGAGAATTTAATTTCAAGTAAAAAATGTTCTATATACTTTTATTAGTAAATGAATATATTTCGAGTTATTCCTAATTGAAATTATTGATTTTCCACCTAAAAAATGCACGTTTTCAGGTGGTTTTTCAAAAATAACTCAAAACATAACATTTTAGCCAAAACATATAAGAATAGAAAATGAAACTTTTAAAACAACAAATTGAATGATGTGTTTTGAATTTTTATCAAAGCAATACAATCCAAGTTACAGCCTGATGAAGATGACGATTTATTCAAATTAACCTGGAAATGAATATGTTATCATTAAATAACTTGATAAGGAGAGGTTTTTCTTGAAAATTGCTTGACATGTTTTATAAAGTATTTAATAAGACCTTTAAAATGAGCAAAGATAAAAATGATTTGGATGAAAAATAGCAAGTTATATTTAGTTTTTGAGTATATTTTTCATGTCTCTATTAGTTTTAGAGTAATTTTTAGATAAAGGAAATAATTTTTATTTCCACTCAAAAAAGGTGTTTAATACAAAATTGATTTTTTTCAAATCTGAGCATTTTACACTGCCTAAAATTTTAGAACATCTTGTTTGTACATAAATAAAGGTAAATTTATGTGGGTCAAGTTTAGGTTTAATTTTTGTGGACAAGCCATTAATTTCAATTTTGTTTTTTTTTAATACAAATGATGAAAAGAATATTTTTTTTTTGCATGTGTCAGTACAGGCACGGACCTTGTATGATACATTCTAGTAGGTAAAGACTTTAAGCATACAAGACTATGTGATAATGCAATAAAAAACAATTAATTTTACCACAGAATGTCAAATTGGTTAGGTTATGATTTTAAATAAATCAATTAATAATTGAAAAGTTTATAAAAATCACTATGTCTGGGTCAGGTAAGCTGGAGACTTTGAGGACTAATTAGTGATTTTCCTAAAGATGGAAAAGCACTGTATTCCTAGTTTGTACTAGAACATAACAAACATAAATCCATAAATAAAGACATTGCATGGGAAAAATCCATATCTTTTAATTGTAAAATTATGAACAAAGATGATTTTCAAGTAAGTGATTAATGATTTGACTAATTCAAGGAATGTTATGGAATCAGTTTGTTATGCATGGCAGTTAAGAAATTGTCCACTAATTTTAAAGCTTTATTTTAATTTTATTGATAAGTTTAAAGACAAATTAAGTTTACAGGGCCTTGTTTATATAACTAAATTTACAATGCTGATAAGAATGGGTTAGGTTGAAGGTTATTACCACATAAAACATATGATTATTACAAAGAGAAAAAATGTACCTTAAAGTTGAAAAAAATACATTTATGCCATACTCTAATGGCTTTGGATCTCACAAACATAATTTGTAATCTGTATAACAAAAAAACCTCCAGTTCAGTACAAGAATCAATAACAAGCATAGGTAATATTTGAAGTTTTAGAAGATTGCCACAATGGTTACTTTGTCCCATTTGTTGGTATCTAAAAAAAACAAAATCTGCCTGAAAAAGCTGTGTTGATGGCAGAAATTCTCCTGGGCATACAAATGACACCAATGAATTAAAAATTACAACAAAATAGAGGTTTATTGAAGTTATGTACTTGCCACTAACACTATACTGTAACATTCAATCAGCTAATAGATTAGAAAGTTATAAACATTATTTGCAGTTTTTGTGTTGTACATCTTGAGACATTTTAAAATGTTCTTAGTGATATCACTTGGCAAACAACCACTACTTTTGGTCTGCTGAAAAAATAACGGTAAGTAGTGGTTTTTTGCAAGTGATACAAATAAGAAAAATTATTGTCGCACAAAAAAAACATTAATGTACATGTAAGTCAAAACAATGTATTGCTCCCATTTTATCAAATTATAATATGAGATATGCCCCTTTTAATGTCACTCTTGAGGGTAAAATGTACAAATATAAATCATAAAAACTGTTATGGCCATCCCAGTCCTTCGAAATGAATAAAAACACGGAGAAAAAAATTTAAAAAATGATAACAGTAATTAAGGAGTTGATATTAAAAAATTTTCAAAACTTCTGTCAATATTTTCTCTAAATAGTAGACTAAGTTACAAGTTGTAGTTTAGAAGAAATATAGTCATGGCTTATAGAAGAATAGGAAGAAAACGTTCTTTCTGATGAAATAACCAATGACCTTTTAAAAGAAGGATGAATTTTTAGAAGGAGGAATAGTTTTAACCACAAGCACAATTTACTGCACGATGTGATGAAGCTCTGTCAGTGTTCAACACATTCCTTAAATGGGCTGATACATTGATTCACAGAATCAGCTATTGTTGAAGAAATTATGAAACAAGGTTTGTTTTAGAATAATTCATTAAAAAAAAAAAACATAGACCCTTTTTTAATAACCAAAAGTAATAAACATGAAAATACATACAGTACTGTAGAAAAGTGTTGTGTAATTAAATAAATTTCTAACATTTATTAATTTTTTTTGTTTTCACATAACAAGAAAATGCTATAAGTACCAAATCTATTGTATCTACTACACTACTTTATGATAAAGTTTTCAATACATTATAAATAATTCATCGTTAATATAAGTAAACTAAAACCTTTTCATTTAATAACAAAATATAATCTTAGTTTTTATTTATATTATGAATCACAATTTATAAACGTCAATGCATCATTAATCTGGCATTGCCTCAGTTCTGATCGTGCTGAACTACTGAGATGCCACTGTATGTTAAATAGGATCACTAAAAATAATTTATTCCAATTGTGATATTAAAAACTCTCTACAACTGCGTTTTTTTTAATTTCCTATTTCAAATATTTGCTCTTTTGAAACAACTATATGTGTTTAAGGATAGATTTTTTATTTAAAAAAAAAGCAATATAGACTATCAATGTTTTATCCACTTTTGATTTCTCTTTAATTGTGTGTATGTGTGTGCGTGCGCATGCTTGCACATGTGTATGCATGTTTGTGGTCATCGCATGGTCGAAGACGTAGCACTAAACCAAGAGCTAGTGCAACAGATATTTTATTTTTGGTGAACAAATAAAACTATATGATAAATCTTCAATTATTCCACTTCAATGACTGGGTTATACTGAGGGATTAAGTTTAGCAGAGCATTACTTGTCAACAGTGGCTGGGTGTGAAATAGTGTTGTGCTTTTGCACCGATCCCCTACGAATAGGCAGCAGTGAAAGTGTTAAGAATATTTTAGATACAATTAAATGTGAAGATCAATTTCATGGAAATTTGATTGAAAATCTAAACAATATACGAAAAATGATGACCTATTTCATAGAAAAATTTTATTAACACTATAGCTGCCAGACACAATATCGGCGTTTTCCCGGAGAATTGCCAAAATATTTGAAGCCTATTTTTGAATAATGTGAATTTTTTTTGTTCCCCTAAAATAACTAAGTACGCAAATACGTTTTTTTATTATAATATATATATAAATGCGTGTCCGGCCTATTGGCCCGACATTGTTTTTGAGGTAATTATATTTTCTTATCTCTGCAACACACTACTAATATTTTTTTTGTGTGTAAACAATAAACAACAAAACCAAATTTTTATGTTCCATTTACCCACATAATAAGCTGACTGGCAAGTAAAGTGTTTTGCCACTTATCACGAACAAACGTAAACGTGTCACTTGTGATTGATTTGTGAGTTTATAATTATTTTGTATATATAAGTGTAAACATATTCCCAGTCTCATAATGCTTCAGATACAATAAATACTACATGAGATTTCATAACAAGCAAAAGTTTTGAAACTTATTAATTTACTTTTTAAGGAATTTACGTTATAATTTACTTTTTAATAAGTACGAGTTTATCTAAGTGTGCCAATGTTTGTACTTAACTTCAACCAAGACAGTTTTTGTAAGAATTATTATACAACTAAATATTTAGTCAATATTTCTGACTTATTGTTTAGAGTTTGTGAAATTTTGAAAACAAACGTGAAAATCAATTTAATACGTCATTAAAAATTATTTATTTTATTGTGAAAGTATTTAAAGACAAACTTCCTTCAACAAACTAATTTGTTTGATTGGAATAATCAACTCAACTTCACTAAAATTGTTAAGAAATATGTATGTCTACCCGTAAATCCCGATGTAAAGTTCCTAAAATAACATCATGTTTATATTACTGTTGGCATTTATCTATCAAACAAAAACCATCGTAATTATATCTGTAAGTAGTGTGAAGCTTGTTGTTCAATACTGTGCATTCATTTTACCAAAAGTAGCAACACCGTTTGAGAAGTACGAATAAATATAAAACGTTACTAAAAAACATTATCGGGCCTATTGGCCCGACAGTATTCGGTTCAGCCACTGCTCTGTCAGCCCAATTCGCCCGACATGGCAGCTTAAGTGTTCAATAGTATACACATTTATTATTTCATAATGTTACAAATTTAGTTAACTAACTAATAATACTTACAATAAGAATGCAACAGGGAGAAAGCCTAAAACTGAGGAGAGCCAAAATATTGCTTCAGGATGTGTTGCATAAGTAGCATCATATAGGAATGTATACACAGGTGCAGCAATGATTGGAAAAATTGATTCCAGGAATGTTAAAAATGCCATGATTTTACCTGAAACACAATATACTTTCTGATTAAAAACAGAATGTTAGAAATTTAACCTTTCCTTTAAAGTAAAAGTAAGTATCACAAATATTTTCACTTATCTTCTTAATTTAATCCAACTAAAAATTTATTCTTAAATTCTTTTATTTATTATTTTTAAGATAATAAATTTGTAAAGTTTATACTTCTTAGCCATTGCGTTAAGATTTGTTTTTTGATAGAAATATATTAATACAAGTTTATGGGAACAGGAGTTGTTAAATCATAAAATCTTTTAACTTAAAACTTTTTGGTTCAGTTAATAAATCTGTGAAATTAGTTTCTTTTTTAACAGCAAAATAAAGGACTTTGTTGATGTTTATGACAACTGTCAAAATTTTTACTTATGAACTTAGTAAATGACTTATCAAACTTATATAAAATAAATAAGAAAACAATGAGTGAGGCATAACATTTTTGATCCCATTAATCAATCTTCATCGGCTCTTAGAAAGAGATTCAACAAGACGGCAGCAATATTAAAGGCATTTGTTCTATAACATGTTCAGAAATTATATTTAATTTGTATTGAGTTTGTTCATGTTTTTATTTTGTGTTGGTATGTTTGTAAGTGTAATATTGCTCCAGAATGTTGAGATATGGGTAATTTTTGTGAAGAATTTTTAGGTTGTAGTTTTTCTATTACATGGTTAGCAAAACGTGAGTTGGTGTCATATTAATGTACTGTAAGTGTTCTTTGAATCTTTGTGGAAAGTGTATCTTGTTTACTCAAAATAAAATTTGTTGCATGTAAAATTTAGTTTATCCATATACCTATATCTTAGTATTTGATGATTGGAGTTATTTTTTTGTTGAGCTAATTTGTTGTTTAGAGTAAAATGTTGTTAGGTTGAAATACTTTACTGATCCTATTACTTTGTTATCTTTTGGTAATCTTATTTGAGATTTTGTCTTTGTTTAAAAGTGAGATAATTCTTTTTTCATCTGTTGCTTGTACTTTCCTCAATAGGTTATTAATTATTGCATTACATTCTGTTTCTGTGTTCTAGGTATTTAATTTTGTTGATTTTTTTGTTGGTGTTTGCTGAGGATAATGGTACTTCTTTTAGTTAATATAGCATAGACCAAAAGGTAGCATGATTAAGTTTAAGTGGAGGGATGTATTTTTTCCTGTAGTTAGACGATGGTGGTTGTTGGGTCATCATGAAAAATCCTCTCCTTCTTCATTCCCTAGACATAGGCAACAGGTTGTGAGAGATTAGGGGAGTGAGCTGGGTAAGGAAAGTTTGTTCTAAGAGAGATAAGTACTGGCAAAAAAAATTTTTTTTAAAGAAAATAATTTTGTTGAAGGCATTGTGGGTGGTTGCCCCATTTTACTAGAACCATTGAGAAGGAAAGGACAGGCACACCAATCTTCTAAGGTCTTTTATAAAACAACCAAGAATGACCCTACATCGGTCCCGATTTACAGTAACAGGATTTCCATTATTGCCTTCAACAAATTATGGACCAATTATGCCTCTCCTTGACACAGCACACCGAATGGTTACATATCTACTATATTGTGGCCTATGTTGTGTCCTGTACAACACTGTCAGTACGTTCCCAACCCAAGAAAACGTATTGTTTGCTTGTTTACGAAACCACTAAGGTGCAATTGAAATTCATCTGAAAACCATATGCCACTCAGAAACTCAGGTTTTCTATAGCACAATGCTAATATTGAAGTGTAATACTGAACTCTGGCTGTTTTGTTTATACAATTCAAAGATTGTATAGTTTGTACCTTGTAGAGAAAACCGCCAATGTTTTTGAACATTCTTCTCACTGATATATTGGTGAAATTCTGTTTCACTGATGTTCGGTTTAGGCTTCTTTTCGGTAACTATAACACTTGCTACAATACTCTTCTGTGGTTTTCATTTGTACAAACAGTAGTTGGGAAACCTGAAAAGCCCTTCTGTTATGTCAAAACACCAGCTGATCTTAAAAATTTTTCAACAACAATAATAATCAGAGTTAATAGGCGGTTTTTTATGAAATTGTTCCTGAAAATGTAATGCAGTGTGCAACAAACTTGGCTCAAACGTACATTCAATTCCAAACAAGCAAAAATAATCGTCTAGGATAAAAGTTTTCTCTGTAGTAGTTAGTCCCATGTCAGCAAAAACTAACCTCAAATGAAATACGTCAACACGAATAAGCTGCAACAATCAAAAGTCAGCACAGCTGATCAAGAAAACAACAACAATTGATTCAGTTTCAGTACTGTTAATCTTCGTGCACACAGAATTTACTCTACAATAAGCCTACAATTACCTAAATCTTGTTGAGGGATTAGTTTTGAAAGTTCCAACCGAGCAAGTGTTCCAACCATATAGATTATGCATCCAATACCAGCCGCAATGTAAAAATAGAAACCATTTGTAGCTGTGGCATCAATAATAGACTGAATTGCCCTGCACAATGAAGCAGCAATTGCCATTGGCATTATTGGAAACTTCAGCAATGTAATGAAAAACCATATTCCTACAAGACCACCAATACCTGGAAAAAACATTAATAAATCAATTATATAGTAAAAATAAAAATGTACTAAACATAGCTACTAATACTAGCCTAAATTTTTAATCAATAAAATCACTGGCTTATCATGAATTTGTTTTTATCTTTTTTCATCTGTCACATTTTAAGAAAAGTTTATTTTCAAAACTGTTTCTGTAAGACAATTTATTTAGTCTTCAATGGATATTTAGGGTTGATTTATGTTCCTAGTATAAGTATATCTAATTCAGATAAGCAACATTGCCCATGGAGTGTTAGTAACAGATCTGGCCTCTCCTTAGTCCTACTTTCCACCTATTTACATTCTTCTTCCCAACGATGGATTTTTATGATCTCAATAGACAATAGGTCTACTCTAGGTATATGATCATGGTATACCTGGTGTTTAATGACTATGCTAATTGTATCTATTACTCTCAGTCTTTGTCTATCTCTCTCAAGGGACAGTATCTTTAAGAACTGCTCAACCTAAAACCACAAAAAAATATTTAAAGGCCAATGTCCTGTTAAAAGGCCTACCAACATTATGAAAGCCTATCAAATAACATTGATATGAATTTTCTTCCTATCATCATGGATAGCATAACTGAGAAAGCCAGCAAGATAATTTGAATTTTTTTATGAGACTATCCATAGTTAAGTTAACACTTCTATTGATAAGCTTCCGTTTTATTCCACTGAACAACTCATACCTAACCAATTAGTTTACCTCATTTACTTTACAATGTTATGGTATTCATCTCCTTATGATTCCTATTCAAACTTCAATTTCATTCCACCCCTGTCTACCAAGACCATTTTGGCAGCACCATACCTTTCAATATAACCAAACTGTCAGTATAAATCAACATCAAACACACAGTTTCAAGGGGTCAGTTAGACGTAGGGTTCGCAAGCTGGTAGCAAGCCTCCTGCTCTCTGGTTCTCTCTAATCAAGCATAACGTCTCTGAAGTGTATGTAAAAGTCTTAATGTATTATATAGTCCTTTTCTTCACTTTATTGTGAAAAATGTGGTTTTTACCTAAGTTATGCATTTTTTAAAAATTACTTAAGATATATGTTGTGCAAAGACCTAATGAAGTCTATCATTGTAAGATTGCAGAATTATCAGAAAAAGAGTTAAATATATTTATGTATTAATAAATATGTATACTAAAAGTATAAATAGAAGTCAATAAATACCTGGTGTTTAAATGACTGGACTCACTTTAGTTTCATACTCTGATTGTAATTCCTGAACAAATATAAATGGGAAGGTGTTCTAGCTCATGTCAGTGTTATAATGAGGGGGGAGGACAGAGCCTGAAAGTTTGAGAGCCCCAGATTTAGACTGTTATTAAAGAAAATCTGTTTGCTTGAAGCCAGATCTCGTTTATTTTGTGTAGATTAAATTTCAAATTTCTTCACAAAGGATTTATTTAATGGTACAGAAATAGTTTTGAAACAAAAATTCAGTGCCAAAAGTATGAAAAGTGCTCTATCAAAAATACAGTAGAAAATTTGATTATGCCCAATGACTAGAGTCTTTTCGAGAAAAACCTCACAGAACAAGTGAAAAAATTAAAACAAAAATTGAAGAGATAAAATTGTTGTCTTATCTCAATATTTAACAGTTGAAAAACTTTCTTCATATTTACTCACAGTGATGGGTTAGAAATGATAAGAACATATTTTAAAAAGCGTGGAAGAATTAGGATTAGTAAAAGTTTAGGCAATGTATTGTGTTAATGTCCTAGCTAAAAGTTAACAACAGATAGAACCAGAACAGCTTTGCATATATAAAGATACCCTTACTGATATTTTGATATTTTAAAAATAAAAAATAGATACTTGATGATAAAATTGTATATGAAATTCAATGAGAGAGAAAATATACTGTAGTAATTTACCACAGTTGTTAAAAAATATATTACATTCAAGAACCTGGTAGTAACTTACAGTTAAAGATGAGAGTACAACTTGCATAGAATGAATATGCCTCCAACTGCCATCCAAACATTTCTTTTAGGGCCAAGTAGATTACATTGTTTTCTCCTGCACAAAAAATACTTCTAATTAAAAAAACAACAAATTTCAAATAACATGTATAAGTATATATATGCACAAATTATAGAGAAACTGATTAAATTATAAACCAACTTAAAAATACTCATTAAAAAACATGTAAACCTTAATCATTGTACATCATATTTTCAGAACTACATGTTATATATTTTAAAAAATATATTTTTCATATCACTTTTCTAATTACTCTATAGTAACACAAATAAACACCATTAAGGTAGCATTCAATATTTTCTAAGATTCTTTTGACTTTTCAAGTATTAATTTATCGTCCTTCACATATATTAATCACTTAAACAATAGTTTATGACTATCCGAACTTTGAAACTACACGCCCACAAAGAATTCAATAAATTATGCATAACTCACAACATTACATCCACATAAGCGAAAATAAACATAAACAACACTAAAGCAGCTACAATTACTAAACAAAAAGCAGAAATAATTTACATTAAACAAAGTATCAAAAACCTGTACAAAAATAAAGACTTTCTAAATTATAGGTTATACCAACTCCACCTAAATCTCGCGAATACAATTGGACACGATATCACATTACAATTGGTAACAGACACAAATAATTGGGCAGCTAATAAAATAATAAACATCAAAAATAACTACAAGAAAGAAATTAATCAACTATTATGTAAAACAAAAAACACACAACATATTCTCAACCTACACTAAAAATTTCTACCCCCGTACAGTTAACCTCACTAATACCAAATTCACACAACACGAAATGAATTTAATAAACAAAGGCCTAAAATACAACCTACATTATAAACCAAATAACATAACAAACAAAAACATTATATTACAAACAGAGACAGCCATACAAAAAACCGACACCAAAGACCAAGACTCACTTCGACATGACATAAAAAACCTAACCAAACAGAAAAACATAACCAACAAAAACGTGAGCAATGAAATTAAAATCGCTGAAAACATAAAACAAAAAGCCCAACAAAACAATATCTCAAAGTTCGGATAGTCATAAACTATTGTTTAAGTGATTAATAAGATTCAACCGAACATAATTGACTATAAAATTCAAGACTTCACATATAGTTTTTATTCTATATAAACCCATATTACCAAAAAGCTATTGTATTTGCAATTTTCAGTAAACTATTTTTGCCCATTACATTCCTCAAGCAATAACTAATGTATTGTTTTGATATAAACATTTCCCTATATGTGTAACCTTGATTGTTGACAATCCAGCAATCTATTTTTGGATATTCACTTCAGTAACGCCTACATCATTCTCATGCACTTGCAGAATGTTTTAAGAGAAATTATTTTTCCTAAAAAGTATACTGTGAATAAAATGTTATCACCTCTGTGAATAAAAAAGAAATGTCTACTTTTCTTGCTCAGAAACCTTAAACTAAACAAAATAGTATATAGAATTTTATTTGGTGGAATAAGGAAAGCTTTGTACAAAATGTCTTGAATATACCTTTATTGATAATTCTACATGGAGGTCCAAAATATCAAAAATGTTTTGACAGCTTTGCCGTGCCCAATTAAACAACATAAACTAATCACAACACAAAACAAATATATTGATAAAAATTTATGAAAATTGCATCTTCACAATTATGGAAATCTTATTCTATTTTCCTAAAATTTCAAAAAGTTTACATTTTAGGCAGCAGAATTCTACAAGGATAAATTGATAAGCACGTGCATTATTACATTAAATGCTGTGTCATGATTATATTGATTAACATTTTAAATAAGTACAAATTTTCCACTTTTTCTTGTAGATTGCTCATTTAAAAGGACACGTAACTTTTTTTGCATCCTTCTATATCTTTGAGTATCTTGTTTGTAGAAAATGGCTAACACTTTTTTTCAAATTCCTTTTGTACCTTGTTTAACAGACTGAGAGCAGATGTACCAAATCCAATGACAAGGGTGTTCCAGCACCAGAATTGTATCCATCGGTCCCAACTAATACAACTTCAACTTGTAATAAAAGTTGTTTCTGTTTATTGTCAGTTTGTAAAGCAAGTTTATCATCTTTGTTTACTATTTTAATGGTGTTATTTTATTATTTCTTTCATGTTTTTGTCTTAAGCAAAACAATACAAACCACAATCAACACTTTAGATGCCGGCCACGATTTCAGGATTTTTTTGGATTGCCAAAATATTTGAAGCCTATTTTTGAATAATGTGAACTTATTTTTTGTTCCCCTATCATATTTAAGTACGAATATACGTTTCTTATCATAATATACATAAACACATGTCGGGCCAATTGGCCCAACATAGTTTTTTTATAGTGTAAATGATACCTAAATAAACTCTGTCAGGCCTATTGACCCGACATTGTTTTTGAGGTATTTATATTTTCTTATCTCTGCAACACTCTCTTAAAATTTTTTGTGTTTTGTGTGTAAGCAATAAACAACAAAATCACAATTTCGTCATCCAGTTACCAACATAATAACCAAGTAAAATGTTTTGGCACTTATCACGAAGAAATGAAAACATGTCACATGTGATTGATTTGTGAGTTTATACATATTTTGTATATAGATAAGTGTAAACATATTCTCTGTCTGATAAATAATGTGTCAGGTCCGATAAATGCTACACAATATTCATAACAAGAAAAGTTTTAAAACTTAGTAATTTACTTTATAATTTACTTCCTAGTAAGGATGAGTTTATCAAAGTGTACCAATGTTTGTACCTACTGTAACTTCAACCAAGACAGTTTTTGTAGGAATTATTATACAACTAAATAATTAGTCAATATTTCTAAATTATTTTTTAGCTTTTATGAAATTTTGAAAAAAATAGTGAAAATCAATATAATATGTCACTAAAATGATTATTTTTTATTGTGAAAGAATATATAAAGATAAACATCTTACAATGAACCAATTTGTTTGATTGGAATAATCAGCTCAACTTCACTATATATTGTTAATATATATATTATTTCTTAACAATATATATATATATATCAGGCCGTAAATCCCGACGAAAAGTTCCTAACATAACATCATGTTTAAAATACCGTCGGCATTTATCTATCAATCAAAAACCATCGTAATTATATCTGTAAGTAGTGTGAAGCTTGTTGTTTAATACTGTGCATTCATTTTTCAAAAAGAAGCAACACCGGTTGAGTAGTACGAATAAACATAAAACGTTACTAGACAAAAATGTCGGGCATAGTGGCCCAACGGTATTTGGTTCAGCCTACTAGGATGTTGGGCCAATTGACACGACACAGCAGCTAAAGTGTTAAATGATCAGCTGTCTTCATAATAAGCTAACTATAGGGGTGGGCCGAACTCAATTCTCGATTCCAGGAATCGTTGATTCTAATGGTATTGAATAATCGTCGATAATTGATTCTCCAGTGATTAAAGTACCGATTTCGATTCTTTTAACTAATTTTACACTACTTAACTAAGTGAATACGTAATTACTTACTTGCGACGCGTTTCTTTTAACTGTTAAAATACGTGTTGGGTGTAATTTATTTGGAAAATAATGAATTAATAACTATGCCTTATTTAAGTATTAGTTGCTTTTATTGAATTAAATGATTAAAGCAAAAGCCTATTTGACTTAACAAAAATATTATTATTCATGACGCAACAACAAAGTTGTTCGGAAGCATTTCTGGTCCGTTTGTCACCGTTCATCATGCTCTGCTGTCTCACTCTCACTTGGGGCAGCTCGACTCTCTCTCTCTTTCCATCTCTTACCACCATTACTCTATCACCGTTTCATATATGCCAAAACAAAACACAAAGAAAAGGAAGTCCCACTTTATCTAATTAGACAAGTTGAATTGGCTATTAATGAACTTGGCTATTTTAATTGTAAACTGAAGTTATATTGTAATTGTGGACTGAAGTTCATATTTGTAATTGTAAATCAATCACAGCAATCAAGGCATATTTGCTTGTTTTTAATTTGTTGTAATATTAAATCTGTGATTTTATAGCTAAAAAATAATGAACAACAAAAGTGCAGAAAGGCAAACTAGAACTATATCTCTTGAATTATGTAGTCCATTACGTTTGGTGAAACTTAATTAATCACTTTTATATTAGTTTATGACTATCCGAACATTAATTTATTTTGTAAATGTGTAAAAACTTACTGAGACAGAACACTTTTTAATCGCTCAGTGGTGATCTTCATCAGAAAACGTTCTGTCTCAGTAAGTTTTTACAAACACAAAATAAATTAAAGTTCGGATAGTCATAAACTAATGCAAAAGTTATTAATAAAACTATAAGTTATTTGCATGTTTTTTATACCATTTTAATTATTATTTCTATGTTTATGATAATGATAGCATGGCTCGAATATCAATGAATGTTTGTTAATTTTTAAAATACTGTAACGTTTTTCACTCATAATGTTTGGGAAACAAACTGCATATAATTCAGAACTGAATTTCCAATGCATAGTGGTCAACTGATATTATTAATGAGTATTATAAGTTTTTTCTACTGACCTTGTACAACAACCGTGACAACTGACATGGTACCACAGATCAATAATATCATCGTTCGAATATGATGTGGCCGTTTGATAAAACAAACAGCAAACAGTTTCTGTATATGTTCCATTTGAATCAGGTTTCTCTGTCTGTCCTGTAAATATTTGAATCATTTATTAAATATCGTTTATAAATGTTTTATATAATCAGTATATAATGAATTGAATTTTAATGTGTAGCATTTTAAATAAAAATGTATGTCTTATCCTGTTAAATAAAATAGGGAATTGAAGAAGTGATATTGTGTATACATTCATGAAACTTAGTTACCTGTGTATTTTTCTAAAACTTAGTGACAACCATTTTGAAATAAAAACAATCTGAATATTTTTATATTTTTATTTCATAACTTTTTATAACATTTTCGAATCATACAACACATTAGAAAAATATGACAAATGCTGCGAATTGCAACAAGTGTGTGTAATGATCATAAGCCATTACCTTAATTTTAAAAGTATTTATATGTGAAAAATTATTTTAAAAAAAGACCCTAAAACCTGACTGAAGGAACAATATTTCATACTATTGTATCAGAGTTGAGGTTTTCTTCTTGAATTAAAAAGAAGTAATAGAATTGAAAATGCTACCTTTAGTTACAAAACCTTTGTTACCACATCTCTTAGTGCAGTGGCACCTTGCACACTCTGCATGTATTATGTTTCACATTGATGGGATATTTTGACAAATGCTTACCTTTTATAAAACCATAATTAATCTGTAGATTTCTATAAGGTCATGTTTAAAATCAACTCACCACTTGGATGGTAACAGATTCAGAAATACAAACTGCAACATATATCACAGCAAACATCAAGACCGCAGCACTTATAATGAAAATAGTTGTGTATGGAAAATTCACAATGGACTTGAATAATTGAGGGGCGCTCATGGCTCCAAAGAAATTTCCCATATTGTAGACAAAATGAACAACTGCTATTCTGAAAAATTCAATTTTATTTTAAATCATTGAAATTTAATTTTTTGAACTTACCATTTTACAGATATTAAATTTTATTAAAAATGTGAGCACATAAAAGTTGGCAAGAGTCTAGAACTTTTACTCTCAAGTATTTGAAAATAATGTTTCTAGACCTTCAAATAAATTAATAATTTTAATTATGTGATTTTATTGTTTACATTTTTCCATATCTAACCTGAAACTATTTCGCCGAAATTAAATTTTATATTTTGTTCAGTTCTTTTATTTACAGTAGAGCATTGAAAATCGAGATATAAGGACCTGCATCATATACGTGACCATCTTCAGTGTCTCACTGAGGGAAATAAGATCAGCAAGTCATTAATTTATCAAGTTAAAATGCTAAAGTTATGCTTATTGTCATGGACAACAAAATTCATAAGATAAAAGAAACGTAATACAGTATATATTGCTTGTTAATTAGTGTTAAAGAAGATTTACATACTATCTGCAATATTAGATTTTATATTACAGAGAATGTACAAGGAAAATCAAAAGCATGTTTTGTGCTCTAGGGTAAATTAATAAATTAGTTACATTCTTATTAATTTAACAAAATTAATAGACTTACCTAAGTGCTCTGTTCTCTATTGACGTTACATCGCACAAATAGCAGTAGAGAGACATAAAGAATACACAAGTGCCACCGGTTATAACAACTGGAATTGATGCCAATAAGTAATATTCTGGCCGTACATGGGGAAATATTGATATTATTCCCCACATAGCGTATGAAATGCTTAAGCCTACAGAAAAAAATAAATTGTATCAAGTTCCATCAATGTTTGTAACTAATTCATAATACATACTTGGATTTTATATTTTAGCAGAATTATAATAATTTGTGTAAATTAGTAGCAAGTAGTGGTAGTAAACTTAAAAATAACAATTGCTGTATTCCATTTCAACATATGTTTCACACAGGTGATTATTGATATTCATCTAATTTTAAGTTAGTATTGTATGTATTAGTTTTTTTAAGCAACTATTTAGGTTTTATGTAAGTTTTGTTTTAGTCCAGTCTGTTAATGTGCAACCTAAAAAATACTAGATTGATTGTGTTGTAGTGACACCTGTCTCATACAAAAAAAGGTTTTTATGAAACAGCATAGTAATATTTAGATGTATTTTGAAAACTAATTATTATTTTGCCTATTCATTTGTATACAATGATGATAATTTGTTTTTACAAAATTTGCAATTAGTGTCAATTTTGTTTTGTGAAACACAAAACTCAGCAGGGTATATATATAAAGTTATTATTGTTAATTGTAAACAATTGTTTCAGTACTAAGTGCAATTAATTTTTACCTTATGTGATGAGGCACATTTCGGTCACTTGACCATTATCGAATCACTCAATTGAATTAATTAAACCTATCTACACACATGCGTAAACTACACTCATGTTATGTACATTTCACTATGGACAAGATACGTAGATGATATACTTGTAATATATCAACCTACCATTCACAACAAACACATCATAATACTAAATAAACTAAACGCATACAACGAAAACTTACAATTCACATACGAAACAGAAACAAACAGAACAATTAACTATCTTGACATAACATAAAATATCAACAATAATAAAATAGAAACTACAGTATAAAGAAAACCAACATCCAACAATATCACAATACATAACAAATCTAACCACCCCAGGACACACAAAATTAATACTTACAGTAACATGATAAATAAAGCAATAAAATACACACAAGATAACAAACAAAAATTAAATGAAGAATTAGATAACATTACAAAAATAGCAATAGAAAATGGATAGAACAAACACCTTATGAAAAACATATACAATAAATTTACAAAAATACCTAACCTCAACACAACGTTACAACCAGAACACAAAAACAAAAATAATAAAAAAACTTACATAAAATATAAATACACCAATAACAAAATAGAAAAAATGACAAATGTATACAACAAAGAACACTACACTCCAACAAACCAAACAACAAAATAATAAAATATTTTAATAACATAAACTACAAAATAAATACAGAAAAACATAACCTATTTGGAATCTACAAAATTACATGTAACAACTGTAACGCATTTTACATAGGAAAACTAACTGGATCATTTAAAATAAGATTTTCAGAACATTACAGAGCATTCATAACTAAAAATAAAAAAGCAACGAATGTAGCAGAGCACCTAATATCACATAAACATGAAATAATAAGTTATGAAAATAACCTAACCATACTTGAAATAAATAATAACTCAATAGAAATAATTACCCAATTAGAAAAATACCACATTTATAGGAACATTCACAACTTAATTAACCAACAGATGACATATGCAGATTACGCACTCTTCAAAAGCATCATACAAGGGGAGCTCGACGAAACATATATGACGTCAACAAGTACTAACACCATGGACTGATAACGACATCAGAAAAATAGAGAAAATAATTCAGAGATTCGACAATGATCAAGTGACCGACAGGTGCTTCATCATAAAGATAAAAATTAATTCTTTATCATACCCTTGCCATTCTTCAACTATTTAATGAGGTCTCAGATATTCCTCTGTCCATTTGGGTCTATATCCAAAAGATGGTGAAAGGGGCCATGGCCCTCTATAAACCACTTGCTGTGTTTTTTCAGTAGAAAATGTTTAGTTAGGTTTCAGTAAAAGGCTTCATGGGTATCATTGGAAATCATTGGATTTCATCCAGACAAACATAGATGTGGATTGAATAATAACATGAACACAAACAGAAAAATCATGTGAGTAATGTTATTCTGTAGACAAAAAAAAAATATAAATAGTGACTGTCACATTCTTTCAGTTGGATAGCCTAAATAAGATGGTCTCATGAACTTGTTTGAAGCCAAAAACAAAAGGATTGTAATTTTAGGATCCATGTAAGGTACCTCCAGTAGCCATATTTAGCTAAGTTTAATATTCTCAGGTTCTTAATTGGTAATTCATGCAAAAGGGCTTAAGGGCATAAGAGGTTCTCAGACATCTTCTGAGTAATTCTGTATAGTAGTTCTCTTTTCAACTGTTTTCAAAAGCATTCCTTATGTGCTAATGTAGTTCACTTCAGTTATATTTTAAGAGCCATGCAGTAGAGAACTAAGACCAATTTTCATAACAAATTGATTTAGATGTTATATCTCACATGGTTGTGACTTGGTGCAGTTGTACTTATGTAAATAAGCTTAGTTAGTGTATTATATGTTTGTGTTTAAATAACAAGTAATATAACTTTTTTCTAAAAGTCAATTCCTACTTATATTAAAAGAAAAATGTTATTTTAGTTTATTTTTATTTTATAATAATTATTATTATAAATACGTATATACATAAGTCAGAATAACAATATAAAGTGACAAAATAGAAAACAAATTTCCTTGAAATTTTCCTTTACCTTTTCTATATATAGTGTTGGACTATTATTTTTGATTGTTACTATTTATATGCTTTCTTTTTCTTTGTCGGTTGCATTGTGTTGTAGTTTCTTTTCACGTTCCTTTCGCATTGTTTGTTTGTGAAGCTATATTCGATAGTGTTAATCCAGTTTGTTTGTTTATTTATTCTTTTCGTTCATTTTTAATCCTACAGCATTATTTATGATATTGTGTGGTAACCATGGCAACAATTTAATGGAAGTTTTGACGACAACCAGAGGGGGCAAAAGAAAAATTCATACACATCTTTGAGAAGTATATTTCTAGCTATGGGAAAGCTATGGCTAAGTGCCAAAGCACTAGACTTCGAACATGAAGATACTCAGTTCAAATCCAACCTAAACCCACCCAAATTTTTATAATTTGATTAGTGAATAAATATTTGAAAAAAACTGTATTAACGTCAATTATCATTTTGAAAAAACTGTATTAACGTCAATTATCATCCACCATAGGTTTAAACAAATGTATTTGAACCTGATTGAATGAATAAAAATGTATTTTATTGTCAATTGAAAATTTGTACATGATCAGGGAAGTGTGAGCTAATAGAATGAATTCAAAAAATAATTGACAGTAGTGTAAACAACTATATTATAGAGTCCACTACAAACCTGATATTAAACTGAGACAAATCTTTTAATTGGTTTATATCACATTTTAAATATTTTTAAACTGAAACAAGTGTCACACAAACTATTAAATAACTATACAAATTAATCTCAAAATAACCTAAAATTTACAGTAATAATTCAAGAAAATAAATAATATTGTAATATCCTTTCATCTTTTTAAAAAATTTTTATTTTGAAAACTAAACACAGGATGTTTTATAAACTTCAAGTCAAACAAAAACACACAAAATGTATAACACAAAATAAGCCATATCTTATGCAAATATAGAAGAAAGTATAGAAGTAGTAATTCAACAATAATTAGAACAAACAAAACTTAAAATATATTTTTTTACTACATTATTGTTAATTAGTGTAGAATGGATATTTTCAACTCAAAAAAGAGTTAAAAGAGACTAATCAGAAATATGTTGCAGTTATTTCATTAAAATATTTTAACTGACAGATTGTGTTATCATGTTATTTTTACTTTTAGACATAGGAAAAACATACAGTTAGCCTTAATATCTGGAATGCAAACAAGCCTCATGCAATAATCAGAAATTATTTAGCAAAACAATAGCTGTCAGTTGTTGTAAAGGCAACTGTTTAAAATTGTTTTCTAATTTGTCATAGCAAATGCTTAATTTATATGCATGTTTTTTTTAATCTGCCCATTTATAAGAGAAAGATAAAGTCAAAGAATCTAGAATTTTGTGATTATATGAAAATTTTCAAAGTATATATATATATATATATATATATAGGAATTTTTTGGACTTGATAGGAGACTGACAGACTTACCTAAAGGCAATAGTCCAAAACTGCAATCTCTTGGAAATAAGCACATATAAAACAATTAATACACTTTTATTTCAAATATTTCAATCAACATGATCTTCTTCAGTCAAGAAAGAGAAGGTTTTTCTCTTTTTTGACTGAAGAAGATCATGTTGATCGAAATATTTCAAATAAAAGTGTATTAAGTGTTTTATATGTGCTTATTTCCAAGAGATTGCAGTTTTGGACTATTGCCTTTAGGTAAGTCTGTCAGTCTCCTATCAAGTCCAAAAAATTCCTAAATAAGCTTTAAGCTCTACTAGAACTAACCTAAATATATATATATATATATATATATATACATATACATATACATTGAAAATTTTCATATAATCACAAAATTCTAGATTCTCATTTTAATAGCTTGGGATTTTTCCAACATTATATCTTGTAAATATATTTAATTTTTTAAATAATATCCTAATTAAATTATTTTTATGTGACAATATGTATTTTTAGTAGCTATACTTTAACAAATTTAACCAAGACGTTTTACATAATTGATGGGTTTGGAGAAAGTTTTGTAAAGACATGTTAGGGTGCGAACAGCACAAGTGGGTTCATCTGTGGTTCACTTCAGTCTTTTTTTCTCTTTTTTGATTGATGAAGATCATTTTCAATAGTGTGTTAAGTTTTTATATGTGTTTATTTCCAAGAGATTGCAGTTTTGGACAGTTGCCATTAGGTAAGTCTGTCAGTCTCCTATCTAGTCAAAAAATTCCTATATATATATATATATATATATATATATATATATATATATATATATATATATATATATATAACACTGAAATTGAAATTCCTATATATATATATAAGACTGACAGACTTACCTTGGTAAGAGTCCACTCTGAGTCTTGAAATAGAAACACATAACAACACTTAAACAATGATATATTTCAACCACACCTTTGATTGACAAAGACCACTGTGTGGTTGAAATATATCATTGGTTAAGTGCTTTTATGTGTTTCTATTTTAAGAGTACAGAGTGGACTCTTACCAAGGTAAGTCTGTCAGTCTCCTAGTCCAAAAAATCTAAATAATCTTTACCAACCAAAACTAACCTATATATATATATATATATATATATATATATATATATATATATATATATTACGTTGTCCATTATTTTTCCATTGCACTGACTTTATGAAGTTGATATATTACTATTGTAAATACTTTTATCCGCCACTAAGTGCAATAATTTTACCTTGTATTGCACTTAGTAAAATTATTGCACTTAGTGGTGGATAAAAGTATTTACAATAGTAATATATCAACTTCATATATATATATATATATATATATATTATAAGGGAGTCAAACTCAGGCTGCTGTAGTACTGTTCTCTGCTCTAAGTGCATATTTTGTTTGCGATGTTATGTGATTCGAGTGAAGATAGTGATGACATGTCTCCGGAGTGTATCCAATAAACCAGAAAAGAAGTAGTTTAGGGGAATATCATCACCCTTTTACTGAACTAAAAGATGACCCCGAAAAATTCCATTCCTATATGATGATGACACCTGAGACATTCACTTATCTACTTAAAAATATTACATTTACTAAATACTAAACCGATGTTGACAGTCAAATTTCCCTCACATGCCGTGATGTGGCATGGAAGGGACGGGACGACCTTCAACAGACCAATCAGAGCAAGAAGCCTGCTAGACCGCAAGGTCAATATCTATGTAAAATCAAATCAGTTTGTTTTAAAAAAGAATTGATGTAAGCATCCTGCAAGGCATTGCGATGTACCCACCCTTGATATACCCAGCTCCATATGTTACAGTGTGTTTGATTTACATGGATGTCGACATCAACCGCGACCTTGATCCACTTGTGCTGTTCGCATTCTTAGATAGTGATTAAATGTTTGTTTTGAAAAGATCTACTCATTAACTTATATACTTTTTAAAACTGTTTTTTAGTACTTAATAATTTATTAAACTAACTTAGCAACTTAATGTAGTTAATTATGTATATTTTGGAAAAGTAATTTTTTTTAATTACAACAACTTTCAAGATGGAAACAGATGACTGAAACGTTCTAATAAAAGCTCTTATATCAGAAATGAGGTATCATAAACCACTGATTATCAATGTGCAATTAAATTGCATAATGAAACATTAAACAATTGGAATATAATTACTACTATTTTATCTTATCATTAATTAAACAGTCATTATCTACACAAATCATTTGTTTTAAGATGTAGAGTATTTTTCAAATGTTCATAGCTAAATCGGAATTACTTTTATTTAATCTATACTCTGCAAATAATAAAAAATATTAACTATTATTCTATTAATGAAGATAAAAAGTTATTATGCAGCAAGAAATACAAATTATAAACATGAAATGAATTAAATTTGATCCATCTTTAATAAGTCTAAAATTTTTGACCACAGATAAAACAATTATTTTTCACTAAACAATTATATAATTGTTATAATAAATTATTATAATAATAATTATACAATTATTAATTGTTTAAACAATATATATATAATTATTTAGTGAAAACTAGTAGCTCACGTGAAGATGGAATCAACAAATATAAATTATTTTATCACCTCTGGCCTTCTTTCCACTATTTTTATAACTTCCAACACTTTAAATTGAAGAACATTACCATTTGAATTAGATGACTGGGATATTGTAAACTATCTATTGTAGCAATTGTAAAAAACCAACAAAGCTTTATATAAATACATTTGATTAATGTACTTTAGACGATTGTCAAATATATTAATACGCTACATGTATTAATATAATAACACTTGCCAATAGTAGCATTTACTTTTTATATAAATAAGAACAGCCTAGGGGACATATCACATTTTCTTATTGTGTTACAGTCTGAATAAGAATGGCCCACATCTCCCAAAATGACTATTCTCATTTAGACCAAAATAAGTGCTAGTATAGGTAAAAGTTTAGATATTAATATATGTTAAAGTGTATAATGTAAATTTTTCATATTTACTAGTCAAGGTTTGTCTCTTGAAGAAAGCAAAAGATTTGTATCTTGTTAATAAGGGTTGGAAAGCAAATGCATCATGTATGTTGAAATGAGGCCCATTAATTAAGAAGACAATGTGGTCCAGGACAGGAAACCTGGTTATGGACAAACTATACTGTTTTAAGTAGCCATAACTGTCCTATTACTGCTCTTACCCATGGGAATAAGCTCTTATGTACTACAATAAAAAAATATGTCGCCAATGAAATCTTGAAGATTAACTTGAGAACTTGCTAATTTATTTTTTTTATAATTTATAAAATCCAACTGTTTGGATGACACCTAAAGGCATTCTGCCATCTTAATTGGCAGAACTAATAACTTGTTTATTTTGTAAACATTTTTTGCAATATTCTTTTTAATACAATACAAAAACTTGCAAAACCTACTAGGCTCAGCTTCATTTAGATCAGGACCAGTTCTAGGATCAGACAGCCTAAACATTTGGGGCAAACACAGACAGGGTTGAACTTAGTGTCTAAAATACAGTAATCCCTTCTTCTTTTAATCAAGTTCGTTAATTTTGAATTTTGATTCTCTTTGCTGAATGCAAATATCTGATTGAGTCTTACAAAGTTTTATACAATTTGATGTCTTCTGTATTACATCGTCGAGTTTATTCTGGCAAGCTAGACATGCAGTCTAGATTCCATTTCACTTCACCGGACTCACATCCTGCATTAATGTTTTATTTCTATTCTATATTAACTAAATATCTCAATTGAAAAATCGTCTGTCTGGTTCAAAGGCTTCATTCTCACTCACAACAAACCATGCTAAAATCAAATGGCTAGGCTGTTAAAAAAAAGCTACTCTTGGTGTTTTCCAATCGACATTGTGTCAACATACCAACTAGTTTGTTTGTACGTTGGCTCCCCCTCATGAAGCCCTGATGTCATCGCTTCTCGGCTTACTTTGTTAACACAATTTCATTTATGTTACTTATCTTGACCTTTTACAACACCGGGTAACTTTACAAAATATATTTATTTAATTTTTTGGTTTTGTTCTACTAATTTCCACTTTCTTACAAGTCCTTATTCATTTTAAATGTTCTTGTAACCATTCAATTTTATCTACATTGCTGTGTTTGGTGAGTATTTAGAAACCATTTTTGCGGATGGATACATATTCAATATGGCTCTATACCGTCTTAGAACCTGCTGCGAGTCTATGAGTTTCACAACCAGTTTATCCCTCGTTATGAGGATACTTTTTAGATGTCTATTTTAATGATCTAGACTGTGTTAACAAATCATACTAATTTAAAGAATTTTACCATATTAAATTAAAATTTTTCTTATTATATAAGGTTGCATTGTCCATTTCTAACCTGGTTTAACCTATTTTATTTAAATTTGGTAACATTAGTTAATTTTACCTACTGCATGCTTTCTAAATTATTACCTGTTTTGTGACATTTGACTGTTGCAGCCTTATCAGTTGTATTTAAGAGCAGGTCTGAATGTAAGAGATTAAATCATGTTATTGTAATCAAAAAAATTAATTCTCAAGTGTTTATTTAAGACTGCCAGTGTCATAACCTAACTTGAAAATTGTTTTACAACTTTTATTAATTGAATATAATGTTCTATTTTTCTTTAGTTACTTTTGTGCTTATGACAAAGTATTTAAGAATACAAAAGCATTTAAATTATTTATTTTTACCAACCTGCTATGGAAATCATCAGACATGTCTTCCTTCCATTGCTATCACTCCAAGGGCCAACAAAAAGCACAATAATTGATGGTATCAGAGATTCAGAAAATGTACGCATCATCATAATATTTGCTACTATTGGTTGTATGAGGTTCTCAACCATTGTAGGAACTGGATCAGTGCACACAGTAATATTAAAGTTGTAAACAACTCTGCAGGTTTCAAATTCTAAAAAGTTTGCTATCAATGTGTCTGCAACAGAATATTTTATATTATTTTAAAAAATCACACATTTTACACTTAGCTAGTAATGCTATAATATATTTTTGTTGTAAAAATTTCGCAAATTGAGTAAACAATATTATTACTACTATATTATTTTACAATTATTTGAGTAACAATTACATATACTATTTTTTTTTATAAAGAACCTGAAGGTTCTTGTTGCCTAGAGGAAATTCTTAATTCTAAAAACTATTATTGCATTAAAGGTAAAAATTCAACAACAAAAAATTACACAGGCCTGCATTTTTTTAGCTGTACCATGTTTTTTACTCTGTTTAAAGATTGATTTGATCTTTTGCTCTGAATCTGAAAATGACCTGAGTTTTTATGTTACCTCAGATTGTTTAGCAAATCAAAATTTGTCATATATTTAAAATATGAAGCTTAATAAAAATGTTGATGTCTGCTGGTGTATCATAAAAACATAATGTTTTCATTATAAAATGGCAGGTAAAACATATTGTACATTTTTAAAAAGTTACAAAAATTTACAATTTATTCTCAATAAAATTAAGTGTGACAATCAAAAGTGGATTATGTATAGTGGCATTAATGTATTATAAAACATCCTAGGCAGCAAAGACAGTATATTGGGTTTATTTTTAAATGTGAATGTGATATCAGACAAGAAAAATCATTGGAAAAAAGATTGGCCAAAACAAGCTTGATTTAATCTTCGAATAAAAAAATGTTTTCAAAAACCTTTCATAGATTATTTCAATAAAGTTCCTCTTCCAAATGTACTTATCAAATTAGGCTTCATGGAGCAATTTATGAAAGCATTATCACCTGATAACTAGACATTAGAACACCCTTTAAAGATAACATATTTAGAAATAAATTGAAGTTGCTGTAAAAGAAACCTGGGTTCCTTTACAGGCTAGTAGTGAAGTTTCTGAGCAACAAGTTCCAAACTACAAAATCTATTGTTGAGATTTTGTCATAGAAGTGCTAAAGCTGTTTGATGAGTGAAGGTTCGTTTCCCTAATTTATTTTTTATTTTATCCCAGATAATCTGGAGGTTGTTGGTAAAGAGTGGGTGAAAGACAGGCTTGCTTTGGGGGCGGGGGGGGGGGGTGATCGATATATATATCGATATATAACTATATATATATATAGATTTTTTGGACTAGGAGACTGACAGACTTACCTTGGTAAGAGTCCACTCTGTAGTCTTGAAATAGTAACACATAAAGGCACTTAAACAATGATATATTTCGACCACACAGTGGTCTTTATCAATCGAAGAGAAAACACAAAAAGAAATATGAGAGAATGAAATAAAATAATTGTAATCACAGATTGTGTAGAGTAGAAATCAGATGTCACAGATGCACAGATTAAAGATATATATATTGTTTCCATGAACATATGAGTGATTATAGTTTATATAAGTCTGTCAGGGGAAAAGAGATAAGGCTAGTTGGAAAAAAAAAAAAAAAAAAAAAAAAAAAAAAAAAAAAAAAAAAAAAAAAAAAAAATAAAGTGAATGGATTTATCTGATGTTGAGGTTAGGGGATTCTCTGGACTTGGTATACCACTGGTATGATAGTTCCCACCTTCTCAGTTCTGAGGGATTGCAATCAGGGGGGAGTGATTTAATTATTTTTGTGGTATAGCAGTCATCAAAAGTTGTGATGTTGTGACTCGCAGCATGTTGAGCTGTTGGTCTATCCATATTCATAATTTTAACATCATGTCTGTGGCCATTCATTCTGATATTCAGACCATCCGTGGTCAGGCCTATGTACTGTGCTGAGCAAAGTTTACATTGTAGCTGGTATATGACATTTTTCGATGTACAATTATGATGACCCTGTATTTTGAAGACCATTTTTGTTGTTTGGCTGTTGAAACTATTTGCTGAGGGGTGTATTGGACACGTCTTGCATCTAGGTCTATTACATGGGAAGGAGCCATGAGGAAGTTTGTGTGGTTTCTCTGCATCAGGGTCTGGTAGTTTAGGATGTACTAGGATGTTTTTCAAGTTGGGAGGTTGCTTGTACCAAATTTGTGGTGGATCGGTGAAAAGATTTTTGGTGTGGACGGAAGCTTGAAGAATTTTGAAGCCATCTCTCAATATCTTGTTGAGTTTATGTAGACCAGGATGGTAGTCTGTTATTAAAGACAGTTTATTTTGTTCTGTTTGTGGTTTATGGTGAACCGAGGATTGTGCTGAATGAATTTGGTTTTCAATGAGTTTTTTTTGGGTATCCTCTTCTCTGGAAGGCTGTTGATATCTTTCTATTAAAATCTTCCAATTCCCTATCATTCGAACAGATTCTCTTACCCCTGATTGCTTGACTGTATGGAATGGATCGTTTTATGTTTATTGGGTGGTTGCTGTCGAAATGGAGATATTGTAGGTGGTTTGTAGGTTTGATGTGAATTCCTGTGTTGATATTTCCATTCTGGAGTGTTACCTCTACATCCAAAAAGGTGATGGCCGATGTAGATTTCTCCCAGGTAAATTGAAGTGTGGAGAATTGTGTCAGGCTGTCTAAAAATGTCTCAAGTGTTGAAGCACCCTGTGTCCAAATTAGGAAGATGTCATCTATATATCTATACCAACATAATGGCTGGTGTGTTTGTGTCTTTAGAAAACTTTCTTCCAACAATCCCATGTACAGATTTGCGTACGATGGTGCCATTCTGGTACCCATTGCTGTTCCCTTTATTTGAAGGTAGTTCCTTCCCTCAAACTGAAAGTTGTTCTTCTCGAGGATGAACCTGGTCAGGTTCACAAGAAAAGGTGTAGTAGGAGAAGGCTTGCCTGGGCGTTTGTTTAGAAAATTCTCTATTGCAGATAGGCCATGTGCATGAGGGATGTTGGTATAGAGAGAGGTGACATCTATGGTGACCAAAATAGTTACCGGGGGTAGAGGTACAGATATTTGTGACAGTCGATCTATGAAGTGATTGGTGTCCTGGGTATGTGATGGAAGGTTCTTTACTAAGGGTTGAAGGTGTGAGTCGAGGAAAGCTGAAATTCTTTCCGTTACTGAATTGCAGCCAGCAATTATTGGTCTACCAGGTGGAGGGATTATGTTTTTGTGGATCTTTTCCATTTCGACAGCAACCACCCAATAAACATAAAACGATCCATTCCATACAGTCAAGCAATCAGGGGTAAGAGAATCTGTTCGAATGATAGGGAATTGGAAGATTTTAATAGAAAGATATCAACAGCCTTCCAGAGAAGAGGATACCCAAAAAAACTCATTGAAAACCAAATTCATTCAGCACAATCCTCGGTTCACCATAAACCATAAACCACAAACAGAACAAAATAAACTGTCTTTAATAACAGACTACCATCCTGGTCTACATAAACTCAACAAGATATTGAGAGATGGCTTCAAAATTCTTCAAGCTTCCGTCCACACCAAAAATCTTTTCACCGATCCACCACAAATTTGGTACAAGCAACCTCCCAACTTGAAAAACATCCTAGTACATCCTAAACTACCAGACCCTGATGCAGAGAAACCACACAAACTTCCTCATGGCTCCTTCCCATGTAATAGACCTAGATGCAAGACGTGTCCAATACACCCCTCAGCAAATAGTTTCAACAGCCAAACAACAAAAATGGTCTTCAAAATACAGGGTCATCATAATTGTACATCGAAAAATGTCATATACCAGCTACAATGTAAACTTTGCTCAGCACAGTACATAGGCCTGACCACGGATGGTCTGAATATCAGAATGAATGGCCACAGACATGATGTTAAAATTATGAATATGGATAGACCAACAGCTCAACATGCTGCGAGTCACAACATCACAACTTTTGATGACTGCTATACCACAAAAATAATTAAATCACTCCCCCCTGATTGCAATCCCTCAGAACTGAGAAGGTGGGAACTATCATACCAGTGGTATACCAAGTCCAGAGAATCCCCTAACCTCAACATCAGATAAATCCATTCACTTTATTTTTTTTTTTTTTTTTTTTTTTTTTTTTTTTTTTTTTTTTTTTTTTTTTTTTTCCAACTAGCCTTATCTCTTTTCCCCTGACAGACTTATATAAACTATAATCACTCATATGTTCATGGAAACAATATATATATCTTTAATCTGTGCATCTGTGACATCTGATTTCTACTCTACACAATCTGTGATTACAATTATTTTATTTCATTCTCTCATATTTCTTTTTGTGTTTTCTCTTCGATTGATAAAGACCACTGTGTGGTCGAAATATATCATTGTTTAAGTGCCTTTATGTGTTACTATTTCAAGACTACAGAGTGGACTCTTACCAAGGTAAGTCTGTCAGTCTCCTAGTCCAAAAAATCTAAATAATCTTTACCAACCAAAACTAACCTATAAATATATATATATATATATATATATAGTTATTCTTCCAACACGAACAATTCCGGAGTCAACTACAAATATTACGCTTGCAAAATTACGTATTGAAAATCATATGTTCGAGACTAAGCTTCACTAGCGCTATCTGTTGTTAAAACGTTTAGACGTTTACGAGGGTATGCTGAGGGAACGCGTCACATTTTAAAATTAAAATTTTATTTTTTATTTACAATAAAAGACGAATTAACTTAAGTAAAAGTCTAATTTAATAGAAAGTCCTAATTTAATAATATATTGTCGATTTTTAACCCAAAGTTCTTGAGGGTTGGGGGGGCGATCGCCCCATCGCCCCCCCCCTTGGATACGCGCCTGGTGAAAGATTATGCAGGACATCAAAGAAATGGAAAACTACTGATAAAGATGAAATAATACTACAAAGAAAGCAAACTGAGATGAACCAAGAGGAGCTTGAAACAGACCATGACTAATGGAAAAAGTTGATTTTTCGACCAAGAATAAAATCGTGATTTTTCCCCTACTTCATTATTAAGAATAGTCCATAGGAAGCGGCTGTTCTTTGGGAGGAGAGGGGCATGTATGTTTACAGGCATGATATATCTCATAAAACGTAAGTATATTTTATAATAAAACTGAAAGAAACCAATAGAACCCCTTGAACCCTTGCCTGACTCTTTAGCTGTTTAAAATATAAAATTGGGTACTAAAAACAAAAAAATACATTTTACAATGAATAAATCTATTTAAATCTGTCATTAGGTGTCACACATTTTATATTCTGCTACATATAACAAATAAACTTAGGCTAATTTCAGATTCAGGACTTAACAATACACAGCAGTCAATCATTAAAAGTTAAAAAGCAGAACCAAGAACCATTACATGTCTGGGTTATTTCTATGATAATAAAATTGAAAACCAAAACAGACACAACTCAAACACTAAGAAATGTAGAAAAGAAAATTATAAAACTGTAATGTTAATGATAAAGGAATCAGATATATTAAGAATGAAAAGAATTAAAATTTATGAAATGTAAAACATTATATCATAATGCTGCTTGTGAGCTTCATCAGTATTATAAAAAAGATAATCAGTAATTTAAATCTTGGAAAATTAAATCTCAGCAAACTTTCACTTTGGGATTATTACAGAGAAGGAGAGTTGGCAATAAAAATTAATACAAAGTAATTTGTAACTTGAATTTTATTTTCATTTAATATAAGATTTCTTACTATAGGTTATACTGTATTTGTTTTGCTAATATTATTTTGTTTTATAATTTATTTTTTTCAATATATATCATACTGATTATGATTGTAGCAACAAATTCAAGAATTTAATATCATAAATAATTTAAATTTTAAATTTTTCACAAAAAACATTACCTAAAATAAAATGTCTAAAAAGAAATCTGGTGTTAATAGTACTTCTTCGAGGCTGTAGCATTTGAAAAATATCTACCATTATATGTCTACCAATATCTACCAAGCAAGGATTCTTGTGATAAAATTACAAAAATATTGTTTTGAAGAAGTAAAAATAATAATATTTTCAAAGTTGTTTAACAGTTAAAGCTTGTGAGGGAACATTCTGGATTAAATATATAAAACTTCTTATTGTAAGTTGAAAAGTGAATAGTAAATATTATCATACAATAAATAGCATTTTCATAAAACCTAAAACAAATTATACATTGCAGTATCTAAATACTAAACAATTGTTTTAAAACATGTTGTAGATAAATTATTAGCCTAATATAGTTTCTTTGCAACCTATATATTTAAAACTGTCAACTTTTTTAATCATCTTATATAGAGATTAAGTTGGAATGGCTGTGATAAGTAAATGTGAGTGCAAAACCTACATAAAATCATGCTACAGCTAATATTTTTGCAATAGGTATTACTAAAGAAACATTATAAACTTCATTCACCTGAGAGAATTTTAGAAAAGAAGATCAATAAGATGACAACTTCCACTGAAGTAGACAGCCATGATTTTGACTGCCTGTTGTCTATCAATATTGCATTTGTACTACCTCCACGAACAGGTGAATTAGGCAATAGTCGATCCTCCTCATTATAGGGCCTTTCTTGGGTTTCCATTTCTGTAAATTGGTTTGCAATATTGTAAACTTTATCAATATTTTCAACAGTTCAAGAAGTTATACTGTGATGTTATAGAACAGTGCTATACCAACATATCACTAGATTCTTTATTTTCTTATATATATATATATATATATATATATATATATATATATATATATTGTAACATTTTGGAGTAGCAAGTAAGAAAGGCACTATGTATAATATAATATAAATATGTAAGTAAATTCAAACCATAAAATAACCAATTATGAAAAAAGAGAAAAATGTAAACATAACCTAAATTGGCAAAATCGTAACATTTAATCACAAGTTTAGAACAATAACCAGTATAAAAAAAAACAATATAATAGAAACAATTTAATGTGTAACAGTTTGAAAGGAACACTAAAACAATGTAAATAAAAGTAAAAGCCTTTAAGTGTTAAGAAAGTGAAAACGTTTTAAGATTGCACAAATAGACCAAACGGGATGACTAACATATTTAGTGACTTGCGCGCGCATTGTGAACAGAACAGCTGATAATTTAAACTTAGTCGGGAGATATAATATTTAAATGCAGTTACCTGCAAAGAAATTAAAATCTAGTTATTAAAAACATGAAATATACCAAAGGCAGTGAATACAGCATCCGTAAAGCCGGTAACAACAATTAAAAAAAGGAAATAGTTTGTTTAGCCATTTTGAAATGCGTGGCTTAGCGTCGCTTCAGTTGCACACACCTACTCAAGCAAGACAGGCGTACTTTAGAATTGGCCAATAAAATTTAAAGAATTTAAACTTAGTGCGGGAGTGTTAGTCTCGAATTCAATTAACACTACAAAATACTTTCAAGAAAATTAATTAAAACTATTTATTTAGAAAGATTTTATTAAATATTTTGATAAAGGCCGAAAAGTGGAATCTGCAATCTAAAACACTTAAGTATCTAGACTAGATCCATTACTACATTTTTGAAATTTTGCAATCAGACATTTATAAAAAAAAAGAAACCAGTGAATTTATTATAAAATTAAACAAAAGAAAACATTTAGAAAGAATATTAAGGGAGAATTTTACTTAGAAATAAATTAATTTGTAACATTTATAGCTTAGATTTTTTTTTCTGGTACTTTAGAGTGCCAAATAAGATTTCATTATTCAAAATTTAAAACCTACCAGATAACCCGAGATTAAGAGAGCTTGTGCTAAACCAAAATTAAAATCAATTTAGGCTAAATTAAATAAAAATTGTTGCTGCCCAAAAAAGAAATACAATTTAGAGTAATAAGACTTATTATAATAGAGGAAACTTATAGTAAATTTGTAAAACCTAAAAAAAGAAAAAAATTGTAATTTATTAATAGAACTTATAATTCCTAATAAATTGTTTTAAATGATACATTAAACTTGTTATTAAAAAAATGAAAGCTCTAGAAAATTTATTTATCTTAAAATAAATTAGAAAAGTTACTAACCTACCTTGATTGAAATTATTGAAAAATACATTTTAAAGAATTCATTCATTCATAATAATTACAATAAAAAGAAAAACTTACAATATATATATATATATATATATATATATATATATATATATATATATATATATATTATATATATATTATTCGTTGCATTATTTTCCGTTGCACTAACTTTATGAAGTTATTATTATTACTGATCAAGTGACCGAAAGGTCCCTCATCACATAATGTAAAATTATTGCATTTAGTGGTGGAAAAATTATTTACAAGTAATAATAATAACTTTATATATATATATTATAAAGATATTTCTTCTGTGCCGCGATACAACGGGGTTTATATTATTAAATATTTTATTTAAATGAAGATATTTTATTTCTAGTTAAAACACAAACAACTCAGGAACAATTCATTAACATTTATTATAACATTTCTTATTTTAACATTTAAAACCATACACACAAAACAAAAATTTATAACTTAACAAGTTTTAACAAACTCGGTTTTACTCTTATTTCTTTTAATTTTATAGTTACACAATTTTAATATACCCTAGGCTAATTTTACGATCTCTTATTATCTCGGGGTTATAGCATGGGCTATATTTTTTTAATTCTTAGGTTAATTAAATAAATTTTGAAAAAACAATACTAAATTTTGAAATTAGTTTTAATAAATATTTTCCTGATGGAAAAACTTTAATTTTGAATAAGCAAAAAGGCGAAACTATTTGAACTGGATTAAGTTTTTATTACTATTAATCACAAGATATTCTAATGTACAAAATTAAACTTCCCTATTACCCTAAGAGTCCACTAAAGTTTATTTTTTTATATATCGCTAGGTACTTAACTTATCAAATAACGGCGAATGGGTGCTTGCTCACACGTAGAATTCCGTTGTCTTTAAATTTCACTTTTTACACACTTAAATTCGTTTTAGTTCTTTCAAATTATATTAACCCTGTACTATATCTTTTAATTCACTTAATCCTGTTAATCTGGCCAAGTTTCCTCACAAAACTGTATAATTCTGACGGCTTTTTTTTAAAAGGAATTTTGACTGATCATGGCAGGTCCCCTCTAGTAGCGTCACCCACGCTATCTCCAACTCAACTAAACTTCGTTTTTCTTTTAAAATGTTACAAATATGGCGGCCTCCTTCTTCTTAAAAAAAAACATATGGATTATAATTTAGTTCAATTTCTTCTCACTATAGTCGACTGCAACTGACCTACTTCCATTTGTTTTTACAGCTGATGCAATAACGCGATTGTTTACAATGGCGTTTTAATTTGGTTAAACTTTAGTTGAAACTTACTGTTTCAATTTTCCTTCCTTAACAACCCTTCCAGTGTTTATTTAATTATTATTATTAGTGTGTGAAGTGTCTTTGTGTTTTACTTTTGTAATATTTCGAAATGTGTGTGTTTTGACTGGACTTTTCCAAACATAACCTTACATTGTTTACAATCGTTTTTCACTTTTTCCTTCAAGTAATTACTTATGCCTATTTTACTAATATTTACAATTTTGTTTAACATATAACTATTATTAGATTATCTTGTTTTAAATTTTATTTGATACAACAAATTTCTTTATGTATTTACAGTTCAAATATCTTATTTACTAATCTAGGCTTTTACCTAAATTTAGTTTCAATTTTAACCTAACCAATCTTTTAATGAATTTCTTTTTAAATTTTGTGTGAGTTATTTCTAATATATTCTTCCAATTCTTAAATAATATTATATAGCCCATTCTATAAATGTTACAATGTCCCCTAATTTAATTTAAATAAAAAAAAATATTACTAATATCTACATTACACATTCTTTACATTCTACAAGCTTATTTAAATATACATATTTTTTTTTTTTAATTAAATTTAAATTAACATTTATTTCCTAATTGTACATTTTATTTAATAACTAATTGAACACATTTTTTATTGAGTAAGTGCCTCAACACTTTGGCTACTTATCGTCCATTGTCTTTACCACTTTTAGAATTGTCCACTTAAAAGTCATTTATACCTTCATCTGTCCATTTATACTTAATTCTACGACACAATTTTATCTTAATTCTTTAACAATCAAATACTGAGCTGAAAACGTCAAGCTACATATTACTTAACTTATCTTCTAACAATACAATATACTTATAACTAACATTCAATCAACAATTCTTTAACAATTCTAACATATAGTAACAATAAATCATGTTCTGGTATTTACAATTCCTTCCATAATTATATATATATATATTTTTTTTTTTTTTTTTTATTTTTTTTTTTTTTTTTTTACATTTATTACAATTGGAACCCTTCCAATCATAAGTCTGATTCAATATTTATTTAACATATATTCTCTGATACCGTGTCTTTAAATCCCAGCCTATCCGAGTCATAGTATGTCTAGATTTGGTCAAATTTGTTATAACATTTCTCTTTCCCTTATTTCTGTTTATTCCTTGTTTATTATTTATCTCATATTATTTTTGCTTTTAGCTTCATCTAACTCTCAGTTCTAAGTTAGTATTTTATCTCCCCTTCCAATCTCACATCCAGTTCAATTATTTTCTTATATCATCTCAGTTTATTTTGTATGAAGTTTAACATCTAATATTTTTAAAGGTTGCAATCTTATATCCTCTATTTGATCATATCTATAGCTCCTTCGATTACACTGTCCCTATATCAACGAATATAAATTTTGTTTTAATACTTATTTATCAACGCAGATTCTCCCTTACAATACGACGAAGTTTAAATACACAATTACCATATTTTTATTACAACGATGCTTTAATATTTATTATCATAGATTCATATTTCTTTTATAATATATAATATATACGACGAAGTTCCATTATTTATCAACGCAGATTCTCCCTTACAATACGACGAAGTTTAAATACACAATTACCATATTTTTATTACAACGATGCTTTAATATTTATTATCATAGATTCATATTTCTTTTATAATATATAATATGTACGACGAAGTTCCATTATTTATCAACGCAGATTCTCCCTTACAATACGACGAAGTTTAAATACACAATTACCATATTTTTATTACAACGATGCTTCAATATTTATTAACATAGATTCATATTTATCTTTATTCATTATTCGACGAAGTTTCCAATAAATTATCGTAGATATAGTTACCATCCCTTAAAACTTATCTCCTGCTAACGTTTTCTTATACACATAGTCACCTAGAGTTTACTCATATTGCTTCCTTTACCTATATTTAATATCTCCCTTCCTATTTTATTTCGTCTCGTTTGAGTTTATCTCCCTTGCATCATGGTACTTTTTTAGTTCTGTTGAATGGAACATCCCCTTATTTATATCATATTTATCATCCCATAGTTCGAATGTCGATTCTCCTAACTTTTTGTGTATTCTATATGGACCACTATAAATATTAAATAATTTCCCCATTTCTCCCTCTATGCCTTTTGCCTGCCAGTTTTCTTTTACTAACACTAAATCATTTAAATTAAATGTGAAAAGCTTATGATTTCTATTGAAATTTTGTGCCCTAAGTTCTGCCTTTTTTTTCATTCTCCCTCTTGCCAAATCTATTACTAGTTGGGTATTAACGCTTTGTTCGTTTGAATTTTGATATACTTATGCCAAAATCTCTCATCTATTTTTCCTAACTGTAACTGATTAGGTGTGAACCCTGTGGTCTCATGTGGTACTTCATTCAACATCTCATTTATTAAATGTATAAACTTTGCCCATTGTTTATGGTTTCCATGGCAATAGGTGCGAAGACATCTCATTATCTCCCTGTTTACCCTTTCTACTATATTGCTTTGAGGTCGCCTAATTGGTGAAAATATTTGTTTGATCCCTTTATTTTCTAAAAATGTTGACCATCTTTTACTTGTGAACTGAGTTCCATGGTCTGTTTGTGCCCTTTTTACCTGTCCATATTTTTCTAAATAATCTTCTACACATCTAATAGCTGTAGCAGTATTTGCTTTCTTTATTTTATAAATTTTTATAAATTTAGTAAAAATATCCAAAATAACCAAAATATATTTAAATCCCTCACTTTTATGAAATGGTCCACAAAAGTCAATAGATAGTTGCTCTTTAGGCCCTTCTACCTTGATTCCTTTCATCACCCCATAACAAGTTTGATTTGTGTGTTTCACCCTCTGACAAGTGTCACAGTATTTTAAAAGGTATTTAATCTCCTTATACATCTTTTTCCATGTGAATATTTCATTTATTATACTATAGCACTTCTTGGCCCCTACATGCATATAGTACTCATGGCATGATATCACTAATACATTTATTAACTCTCTGGGTACTATTATTTTCCAACTTGTTTTACAATTTTTATATAGTATGTTATTTTCAATTTTGAATTTCGAATTGTATTCCTGGACATTTTCAATAATATTTCTTAATTCTAAATCACCCCACTGAAGCTCATTAAGTTTTGTCAATTTTGTCACTACTTCCCTACTTATTACTCTTTCCATTAAATTGATACTAAACTTATTTTGATTCTCTATATGTTTTGGCTCTATCTTATCCCATGGGTTACGACTTAATATGTCTGCCACCACGTTCTCCTTCCCTTTACAATACTCAATCTCAAAATCATATTCCTGCATGAGCAATATCCAACGATATAGTCTTGAATTTAATATTCTGCAAGTCTTTATGAAAGTCAAAGCTTGGTGGTCAGTTTGTATTACTACCTTTCTCCCCAGTATAACCTGTCTAGCCTTCTGTAGACAAAACAACACAGCCAATAATTCTTTTTCAGTTGTATAATATCGTATTTCACTACCTTTTAGGGTTCGGCTCATAAACATAATTGCCTGTTTCTGTCCAGTCTCTGTTATCTGGTACAGATGCCCCCCAATAGCATATTCGCTTGCATCTGTCTGTAGATAAAACGTTTTTGAATAATCAGGGTGTTTTAGTACGTTGGTATCTATAAATGCTTCCTTTAGTTTTCTAAAATTTTGTTCCTCTAAATCTGTCCAATTAAATTTTGTTTCATGTCTCAAAAGTTTCAGGAGTGGCTCTACTAATTTCGAATAGTGGTCTACAAACTTGTTGTAATAATTGGCAAGGCCTATAAACCCTTTTAATTGCTTAACGTTCTTTGGTGTGGGGAATTCCATTACAGCCTTAATTTTGTCCTTATCTATCTCTATTCCCTCAGTTGTCAACCTATAACCTAAAAATGCTATGTTTTCTTTACAAAACTCAGTTTTTGATAATTTAATTTTGATATTATTTTCCCTAAATGTCATAAATAATTTTTTTAAATGGTTTTTATGTTCTTCAAAACTCTGTGACATGCATACAATGTCGTCTACATATACTAAAGTGAATGGTTCTAATTCATTTCCCATTATTCTACCTATAGCTCTTGCTAAAGCTGCTAATGATGTTTTTAGCCCATAAGGTGTCACAATGAAATGATATGTCTTTCCATTATACTGAAAAGCTGTGAATTTTCTGGATTCTGGCTCCAACTCCACCTGCCAAAAACTATTCGTGAGGTCCATAGAACTCAGGTATTTTACCTTTCTTGCCTTATGTAATATTTCATTAATACCCTGGTAACACTCATAATCTGGTATTATGATTTCGGTCAGTTTCCTTGCGTCCAGACACAATCTTATTTCTCCATTATTCTTTATGACAGGAATAATAGGGTTAATATAAGGGCTATTACTTTTTTCTATAATTTTCATCTCCAACATTTTGTCAATTTCTCTTTGTACCGCTTCTTGATACTTTGTGGGTACAGGATAGTTTCTTTGATAAAATGGTAAATCTGTTCTTACTTTTATCTCATGTCTATATCCTTTACACACTCCAGGCCTATCTGAAAATACATCCTTATATTGCTTTATTATCTCCACCAACTCCAGTTTTTGCCTATCTGTTACACGGTCATCTCCGATACTTCCCACAATATCTCTATCACTAATTTCCCCTTCTGTTTCATTTTGTTTCTCATAATTTTGGTCCCCCTGTCCTAAATTATCTAAATTTTCCCATTCCTCATTAATTTGATCGAATTCGTTAATTACATTATCTTCCCTTTCTAAATTTTGTACCTCGTTGTTATTAATTCTTTCGTCATCATTTTCACCCTCCGTTTCTTTCATATCTATTTTAATATAGTTTTCCAAATATTTCAATTTTATACTCCAATCCTCACAACTTATATCAGCCTTTATATTTTTTAATATATCCATCCCTATGATCATTTCTCTTAATAGTCCTGGTATGATGAAACATTGAAATGGGTAATCAATCCCACCTAATCTTCCCATTATCAGAACAATTTTATTAATTTTTTTACTCTTTTTATTTGTTGCTGTCCTAATGTTCATTGCTCTGATTGGCAACGTTTCTACTCTTCCTAGTTTTCCCTTATTTATACTATACCATTTTTCCTGAATACATGTAATATTACTACCTGTATCTATTAAGGCTGTAACCCTAACCTGTTTAAATTCTATCTCTATTTCTGGGCTCATATATATTTTGTTTTGCTCTAAATTCAAATTTCGCTCCTTCCCCTCACTTTCCAAAATTCCCTATCTATTAATACGTTGTTAATTATTCCTAATCCCAAATCCGTATTTTCATTAACTTGATTGTTACCCTTATTCTTGTCACAATTAATATATCCGAGGCTCTTTAGCACTGGCTTTCCCTCTTCAGCATCCCCTGTAGTGTTCCCATGATGCAATAAGGTATCACCAGTGCCCTCTAGTTTTCCGAGGTCCCCTGGTCTCCCTCACATCTTCCACTGGTCGATTCCTTTGGTCGTATCTGTATGCTGTTTACTTCTTTCTGGCTCCTGTCATTGGTTCTGTAATTCCTGTCTCCTCTATTTTCTCGACTATTTCCCTGCCCTGGTCTTGGTTCAACATTCCCCCTCATATGATTATCTATTCTTCTGTTAAAAAACTGGACATATGGCCGCCCTTCATTCCTATATTCATTCCTTCTATACAATTCTCCTGGTCCTGGAAATCTTCTATTTCCCTGCTGTCTCATCCCTTCCTCACCCCTTCTGGGTGGAAATCTATTTCCATTCTGTTCCTCTCTAGGGGTAGGCCTATTCCATGGTCCCCTGTTTCTCTGTCTTATTTCCTTATTTCTCTCCTCTATATCCTCCTCATTCAGCATCCTTTCCATCTCTCGGATCGTTTTTATATTTTGTACTCTTCTTGACAACTGTATCCTTTCATTAAAATGCCGGCTTAATCTCCGGACTATCTCTTCCTCATTTTGCGGTGGTGTCATGTTCTTTAAAACTATGACTCTTTCTATGAAATAATCTGCTCTGGCTCTTCCATTTCCCTCAATATACCTTTCATTTTCTATTCTCTCTTTGATGCCTTCCTGTATTTCTTTGGCCCAGTATCTTTCTATAAACCTATCTTGTAAATCCGCGAAATTTTCCACCTCCTCTCTGATTGATTCCCACCATCTAGCCGCTCCTATTTCCAAAGCTCTATCTATGATTCCTCTTCATTCATTTTCAAATCTTTCCCCTGTCCTACATTCAAATTTTCTCTCCACATACCTATCCAGTCTTTTTAGGAACTCCATAGGGTTACCATTCCTCCCATTAAATTTGGGCATCTCCTCCTGATTCCCGCATGACACTTGTATTACCCTTATTTGCTCACCCTTATTTCCATTATCACTCTCGATTTTGTTAATTCTATCTCCTAACCTTCCCTGCTGTCCTAATATTTTCTCCCTATCATCTTCAACTTTCCTAAAACGCTCATCTGTTATCTTTCTTTCTCCTATCACCTTTAATTTCAACTCTCCTAACTCTTCTGTGTTTTTCTTAGTTATATTTTCTATTTTCTCTATCTCTTTTTTATTAATTTCTACCACATCAGCTATTATTTCTTTTGTTTCCTCAAAATTTTTCCTAATCTTCTCCTCTAATTCTCTATCTTTCTCCTCTAAGTCTCTTCTCACATCCTCTATTACAGTATTATTCTCTGTCCTCAACTGTCGCCTCATATCCTCTATCATTTTCCTATTTTCCTCCCGTATTTCATCTTTTATTACTTTTAGATCCTCTTTCATCTCTCTTAATTCGTCTCTATTTTCCTCTAATTTTTTGTCTATCTTATCTAATTTTTTCATGTTTACACTCATTTCCATGAGAGTTCTCATCATCTCCCTTAAATCTTCATTCTCATTATTTCCCCGTTTTTTTTGTTGGGTTTGCATAGGTGGTAGTCCCCTAGCTTCTTCTACCTCAATGTCTCCTATTGGCATAACTGTGCCTTCCAATTCTATTTCTTGCACTTCCATACTTGTCCCTCTTTCCTGGTCCCCTACAACTACCAGCTCGCCTATAATATTTTCCTCCCTGTTTTCGATCCCCTCCTGAAAACTAACAAATTTCCCCTGAGCAGCCCCTTCTGTTTCTATCACCCTTTTCCGCCTACCCTTTTCTAATTGTTCCCCTTTTTCTGTTTTTTTAGCTTTTTCTCCCCGCAAATTATACGATTCCCTTTCATCAGACATATTTAAGCTATTAGTAAACTTATTTTACAAAACAACCTAGCCTTGACTATTCAACTCAGTGTTTAATTTTACAAAATTTTTTCTAAATCTATTTCCAGTTCAAATGTTTTTCATTTAAAAAGTTCTAAATTAATTTTATTTCAAAATCTCTCTAAATAAATTTTATCTCTTATTTTATCGAGCTCCCACGTTGTTGCGCCAATTATAACATAATTTCCTAAAGACGCTACACAACGGGGTTTTACTATTAAATATTTAAATGAATAATTAATTCTTTATTATTATTTTTCTAATAATCGTACCCCACGTTGGTGTGCCAAATGTAATGTTTTTTATAAAACACAATACAACGATGTTTTATTATTATTATTTTTATTATTAAATATTTATTTTCTATTTAAACAAAAAAAAACTCAGGAACAATTCATAATTCTTTATTATCACAATTTCATCTCAACATTTAAACAATAAACACAAAACAAAAATTTATAACTTAACAAGTTTTAACAAACTCGGTTTTACTCTTATTTCTTTTAATTTTATAGTTACACAATTTTAATATACCCTAGGCTAATTTTACGATCTCTTATTATCTCGGGGTTATAGCATGGGCTATATTTTTTTAATTCTTAGGTTAATTAAATAAATTTTGAAAAAACAATACTAAATTTTGAAATTAGTTTTAATAAATATTTTCCTGATGGAAAAACTTTAATTTTGAATAAGCAAAAAGGCGAAACTATTTGAACTGGATTAAGTTTTTATTACTATTAATCACAAGATATTCTAATGTACAAAATTAAACTTCCCTATTATCCTAAGAGTCCACTAAAGTTTATTTTTTTATATAGCGCTAGGTACTTAACTTATCAAATAACGGCGAATGGCTGCTTGCTCACACGTAGAATTCCGTTGTCTTTAAATTTCACTTTTTACACACTTAAATTCGTTTTAGTTCTTTCAAATTATATTAACCCTGTACTATATCTTTTAATTCACTTAATCCTGTTAATCTGGCCAAGTTTCCTCACAAAACTGTATAATTCTGACGGCTTTTTTTTAAAAGGAATTTTGACTGATCATGGCAGGTCCCCTCTAGTAGCGTCACCCACGCTATCTCCAACTCAACTAAACTTCGTTTTTCTTTTAAAATGTTACAAATATGGCGGCCTCCTTCTTCTTAAAAAAAACATATGGATTATAATTTAGTTCAATTTCTTCTCACTATAGTCGACTGCAACTGACCTACTTCCATTTGTTTTTACAGCTGATGCAATAACGCGATTGTTTACAATGGCGTTTTAATTTGGTTAAACTTTAGTTGAAACTTACTGTTTCAATTTTCCTTCCTTAACAACCCTTCCAGTGTTTATTTAATTATTATTATTAGTGTGTGAAGTGTCTTTGTGTTTTACTTTTGTAATATTTCGAAATGTGTGTGTTTTGACTGGACTTTTCCAAACATAACCTTACATTGTTTACAATCGTTTTTCACTTTTTCCTTCAAGTAATTACTTATGCCTATTTTACTAATATTTACAATTTTGTTTAACATATAACTATTATTAGATTATCTTGTTTTAAATTTTATTTGATACAACAAATTTCTTTATGTATTTACAGTTCAAATATCTTATTTACTAATCTAGGCTTTTACCTAAATTTAGTTTCAATTTTAACCTAACCAATCTTTTAATGAATTTCTTTTTAAATTTTGTGTGAGTTATTTCTAATATATTCTTCCAATTCTTAAATAATATTATATAGCCCATTCTATAAATGTTACAATGTCCCCTAATTTAATTTAAATAAAAAAAAATATTACTAATATCTACATTACACATTCTTTACATTCTACAAGCTTATTTAAATATACATATTTTTTTTTTTTTTAATTAAATTTAAATTAACATTTATTTCCTAATTGTACATTTTATTTAATAACTAATTGAACACATTTTTTATTGAGTAAGTGCCTCAACACTTTGGCTACTTATCGTCCATTGTCTTTACCACTTTTAGAATTGTCCACTTAAAAGTCATTTATACCTTCATCTGTCCATTTATACTTAATTCTACGACACAATTTTATCTTAATTCTTTAACAATCAAATACTGAGCTGAAAACGTCAAGCTACATATTACTTAACTTATCTTCTAACAATACAATATACTTATAACTAACATTCAATCAACAATTCTTTAACAATTCTAACATATAGTAACAATAAATCATGTTCTGGTATTTACAATTCCTTCCATAATTATATATATATATATATTTTTTTTTTTTTTTTTTTTATTTTATTTTTTTTTTTTTTACATTTATTACAATTGGAACCCTTCCAATCATAAGTCTGATTCAATATTTATTTAACATATATTCTCTGATACCGTGTCTTTAAATCCCAGCCTATCCGAGTCATAGTATGTCTAGATTTGGTCAAATTTGTTATAACATTTCTCTTTCCCTTATTTCTGTTTATTCCTTGTTTATTATTTATCTCATATTATTTTTGCTTTTAGCTTCATCTAACTCTCAGTTCTAAGTTAGTATTTTATCTCCCCTTCCAATCTCACATCCAGTTCAATTATTTTCTTATATCATCTCAGTTTATTTTGTATGAAGTTTAACATCTAATATTTTTAAAGGTTGCAATCTTATATCCTCTATTTGATCATATCTATAGCTCCTTCGATTACACTGTCCCTATATCAACGAATATAAATTTTGTTTTAATACTTATTTATCAACGCAGATTCTCCCTTACAATACGACGAAGTTTAAATACACAATTACCATATTTTTATTACAACGATGCTTTAATATTTATTATCATAGATTCATATTTCTTTTATAATATATAATATATACGACGAAGTTCCATTATTTATCAACGCAGATTCTCCCTTACAATACGACGAAGTTTAAATACACAATTACCATATTTTTATTACAACGATGCTTTAATATTTATTATCATAGATTCATATTTCTTTTATAATATATAATATGTACGATGAAGTTCCATTATTTATCAACGCAGATTCTCCCTTACAATACGACGAAGTTTAAATACACAATTACCATATTTTTATTACAACGATGCTTCAATATTTATTAACATAGATTCATATTTATCTTTATTCATTATTCGACGAAGTTTCCAATAAATTATCGTAGATATAGTTACCATCCCTTAAAACTTATCTCCTGCTAACGTTTTCTTATACACATAGTCACCTAGAGTTTACTCATATTGCTTCCTTTACCTATATTTAATATCTCCCTTCCTATTTTATTTCGTCTCGTTTGAGTTTATCTCCCTTGCATCATGGTACTTTTTTAGTTCTGTTGAATGGAACATCCCCTTATTTATATCATATTTATCATCCCATAGTTCGAATGTCGATTCTCCTAACTTTTTGTGTATTCTATATGGACCACTATAAATATTAAATAATTTCCCCATTTCTCCCTCTATGCCTTTTGCCTGCCAGTTTTCTTTTACTAACACTAAATCATTTAAATTAAATGTGAAAAGCTTATGATTTCTATTGAAATTTTGTGCCCTAAGTTCTGCCTTTTTTTTCATTCTCCCTCTTGCCAAATCTATTACTAGTTGGGTATTAACGCTTTGTTCGTTTGAATTTTGATATACTTATGCCAAAATCTCTCATCTATTTTTCCTAACTGTAACTGATTAGGTGTGAACCCTGTGGTCTCATGTGGTACTTCATTCAACATCTCATTTATTAAATGTATAAACTTTGCCCATTGTTTATGGTTTCCATGGCAATAGGTGCGAAGACATCTCATTATCTCCCTGTTTACCCTTTCTACTATATTGCTTTGAGGTCGCCTAATTGGTGAAAATATTTGTTTGATCCCTTTATTTTCTAAAAATGTTGACCATCTTTTACTTGTGAACTGAGTTCCATGGTCTGTTTGTGCCCTTTTTACCTGTCCATATTTTTCTAAATAATCTTCTACACATCTAATAGCTGTAGCAGTATTTGCTTTCTTTATTTTATAAATTTTTATAAATTTAGTAAAAATATCCAAAATAACCAAAATATATTTAAATCCCTCACTTTTATGAAATGGTCCACAAAAGTCAATAGATAGTTGCTCTTTAGGCCCTTCTACCTTGATTCCTTTCATCACCCCATAACAAGTTTGATTTGTGTGTTTCACCCTCTGACAAGTGTCACAGTATTTTAAAAGGTATTTAATCTCCTTATACATCTTTTTCCATGTGAATATTTCATTTATTATACTATAGCACTTCTTGGCCCCTACATGCATATAGTACTCATGGCATGATATCACTAATACATTTATTAACTCTCTGGGTACTATTATTTTCCAACTTGTTTTACAATTTTTATATAGTATGTTATTTTCAATTTTGAATTTCGAATTGTATTCCTGGACATTTTCAATAATATTTCTTAATTCTAAATCACCCCACTGAAGCTCATTAAGTTTTGTCAATTTTGTCACTACTTCCCTACTTATTACTCTTTCCATTAAATTGATACTAAACTTATTTTGATTCTCTATATGTTTTGGCTCTATCTTATCCCATGGGTTACGACTTAATATGTCTGCCACCACGTTCTCCTTCCCTTTACAATACTCAATCTCAAAATCATATTCCTGCATGAGCAATATCCAACGATATAGTCTTGAATTTAATATTCTGCAAGTCTTTATGAAAGTCAAAGCTTGGTGGTCAGTTTGTATTACTACCTTTCTCCCCAGTATAACCTGTCTAGCCTTCTGTAGACAAAACAACACAGCCAATAATTCTTTTTCAGTTGTATAATATCGTATTTCACTACCTTTTAGGGTTCGGCTCATAAACATAATTGCCTGTTTCTGTCCAGTCTCTGTTATCTGGTACAGATGCCCCCCAATAGCATATTCGCTTGCATCTGTCTGTAGATAAAACGTTTTTGAATAATCAGGGTGTTTTAGTACGTTGGTATCTATAAATGCTTCCTTTAGTTTTCTAAAATTTTGTTCCTCTAAATCTGTCCAATTAAATTTTGTTTCATGTCTCAAAAGTTTCAGGAGTGGCTCTACTAATTTCGAATAGTGGTCTACAAACTTGTTGTAATAATTGGCAAGGCCTATAAACCCTTTTAATTGCTTAACGTTCTTTGGTGTGGGGAATTCCATTACAGCCTTAATTTTGTCCTTATCTATCTCTATTCCCTCAGTTGTCAACCTATAACCTAAAAATGCTATGTTTTCTTTACAAAACTCAGTTTTTGATAATTTAATTTTGATATTATTTTCCCTAAATGTCATAAATAATTTTTTTAAATGGTTTTTATGTTCTTCAAAACTCTGTGACATGCATACAATGTCGTCTACATATACTAAAGTGAATGGTTCTAATTCATTTCCCATTATTCTACCCATAGCTCTTGCTAAAGCTGCTAATGATGTTTTTAGCCCATAAGGTGTCACAATGAAATGATATGTCTTTCCATTATACTGAAAAGCTGTGAATTTTCTGGATTCTGGCTCCAACTCCACCTGCCAAAAACTATTCGTGAGGTCCATAGAACTCAGGTATTTTACCTTTCTTGCCTTATGTAATATTTCATTAATACCCTGGTAACACTCATAATCTGGTATTATGATTTCGGTCAGTTTCCTTGCGTCCAGACACAATCTTATTTCTCCATTATTCTTTATGACAGGAATAATAGGGTTAATATAAGAGCTATTACTTTTTTCTATAATTTTCATCTCCAACATTTTGTCAATTTCTCTTTGTACCGCTTCTTGATACTTTGTGGGTACAGGATAGTTTCTTTGATAAAATGGTAAATCTGTTCTTACTTTTATCTCATGTCTATATCCTTTACACACTCCAGGCCTATCTGAAAATACATCCTTATATTGCTTTATTATCTCCACCAACTCCAGTTTTTGCCTATCTGTTACACGGTCATCTCCGATACTTCCCACAATATCTCTATCACTAATTTCCCCTTCTGTTTCATTTTGTTTCTCATAATTTTGGTCCCCCTGTCCTAAATTATCTAAATTTTCCCATTCCTCATTAATTTGATCGAATTCGTTAATTACATTATCTTCCCTTTCTAAATTTTGTACCTCGTTGTTATTAATTCTTTCGTCATCATTTTCACCCTCCGTTTCTTTCATATCTATTTTAATATAGTTTTCCAAATATTTCAATTTTATACTCCAATCCTCACAACTTATATCAGCCTTTATATTTTTTAATATATCCATCCCTATGATCATTTCTCTTAATAGTCCTGGTATGATGAAACATTGAAATGGGTAATCAATCCCACCTAATCTTCCCATTATCAGAACAATTTTATTAATTTTTTTACTCTTTTTATTTGTTGCTGTCCTAATGTTCATTGCTCTGATTGGCAACGTTTCTACTCTTCCTAGTTTTCCCTTATTTATACTATACCATTTTTCCTGAATACATGTAATATTACTACCTGTATCTATTAAGGCTGTAACCCTAACCTGTTTACTATTTCTGGGCTCATATATATTTTGTTTTGCTCTAAATTCAAATTTCGCTCCTTCCCCTCACTTTCCAAAATTCCCTATCTATTAATACGTTGTTAATTATTCCTAATCCCAAATCCGTATTTTCATTAACTTGATTGTTACCCTTATTCTTGTCACAATTAATATATCCGAGGCTCTTTAGCACTGGCTTTCCCTCTTCAGCATCCCCTGTAGTGTTCCCATGATGCAATAAGGTATCACCAGTGCCCTCTAGTTTTCCGAGGTCCCCTGGTCTCCCTCACATCTTCCACTGGTCGATTCCTTTGGTCGTATCTGTATGCTGTTTACTTCTTTCTGGCTCCTGTCATTGGTTCTGTAATTCCTGTCTCCTCTATTTTCTCGACTATTTTCCTGCCCTGGTCTTGGTTCAACATTCCCCCTCATATGATTATCTATTCTTCTGTTAAAAAACTGGACATATGGCCGCCCTTCATTCCTATATTCATTCCTTCTATACAATTCTCCTGGTCCTGGAAATCTTCTATTTCCCTGCTGTCTCATCCCTTCCTCACCCCTTCTGGGTGGAAATCTATTTCCATTCTGTTCCGCTCTAGGGGTAGGCCTATTCCATGGTCCCCTGTTTCTCTGTCTTATTTCCTTATTTCTCTCCTCTATATCCTCCTCATTCAGCATCCTTTCCATCTCTCGGATCGTTTTTATATTTTGTACTCTTCTTGACAACTGTATCCTTTCATTAAAATGCCGGCTTAATCTCCGGACTATCTCTTCCTCATTTTGCGGTGGTGTCAAGTTCTTTAAAACTATGACTCTTTCTATGAAATAATCTGCTCTGGCTCTTCCATTTCCCTCAATATACCTTTCATTTTCTATTCTCTCTTTGATGCCTTCCTGTATTTCTTTGGCCCAGTATCTTTCTATAAACCTATCTTGTAAATCCGCGAAATTTTCCACCTCCTCTCTGATTGATTCCCACCATCTAGCCGCTCCTATTTCCAAAGCTCTATCTATGATTCCTCTTCATTCATTTTCAAATCTTTCCCCTGTCCTACATTCAAATTTTCTCTCCACATACCTATCCAGTCTTTTTAGGAACTCCATAGGGTTACCATTCCTCCCATTAAATTTGGGCATCTCCTCCTGATTCCCGCATGACACTTGTATTACCCTTATTTGCTCACCCTTATTTCCATTATCACTCTCGATTTTGTTAATTCTATCTCCTAACCTTCCCTGCTGTCCTAATATTTTCTCCCTATCATCTTCAACTTTCCTAAAACGCTCATCTGTTATCTTTCTTTCTCCTATCACCTTTAATTTCAACTCTCCTAACTCTTCTGTGTTTTTCTTAGTTATATTTTCTATTTTCTCTATCTCTTTTTTATTAATTTCTACCACATCAGCTATTATTTCTTTTGTTTCCTCAAAATTTTTCTTAATCTTCTCCTCTAATTCTCTATCTTTCTCCTCTAAGTCTCTTCTCACATCCTCTATTACAGTATTATTCTCTGTCCTCAACTGTCGCCTCATATCCTCTATCATTTTCCTATTTTCCTCCCGTATTTCATCTTTTATTACTTTTAGATCCTCTTTCATCTCTCTTAATTCGTCTCTATTTTCCTCTAATTTTTTGTCTATCTTATCTAATTTTTTCATGTTTACACTCATTTCCATGAGAGTTCTCATCATCTCCCTTAAATCTTCATTCTCATTATTTCCCCGTTTTTTTTTTGTTGGGTTTGCATAGGTGGTAGTCCCCTAGCTTCTTCTACCTCAATGTCTCCTATTGGCATAACTGTGCCTTCCAATTCTATTTCTTGCACTTCCATACTTGTCCCTCTTTCCTGGTCCCCTACAACTACCAGCTCGCCTATAATATTTTCCTCCCTGTTTTCGATCCCCTCCTGAAAACTAACAAATTTCCCCTGAGCAGCCCCTTCTGTTTCTATCACTCTTTTCCGCCTACCCTTTTCTAATTGTTCCCCTTTTTCTGTTTTTTTAGCTTTTTCTCCCCGCAAATTATACGATTCCCTTTCATCAGACATATTTAAGCTATTAGTAAACTTATTTTACAAAACAACCTAGCCTTGACTATTCAACTCAGTGTTTAATTTTACAAAATTTTTTCTAAATCTATTTCCAGTTCAAATGTTTTTTATTTAAAAAGTTCTAATTTAATTTTATTTCAAAATCTCTCTAAATAAATTTTATCTCTTATTTTATCGAGCTCCCACGTTGTTGCGCCAATTATAACATAATTTCCTAAAGACGCTACACAACGGGGTTTTACTATTAAATATTTAAATGAATAATTAATTCTTTATTATTATTTTTCTAATAATCGTACCCCACGTTGGTGTGCCAAATGTAATGTTTTTTATAAAACACAATACAACGATGTTTTATTATTATTATTTTTATTATTAAATATTTATTTTCTATTTAAACAAAAAAAAACTCAGGAACAATTCATAATTCTTTATTATCACAATTTCATCTCAACATTTAAACAATAAACACAAAACAAAAATTTATAACTTAACAAGTTTTAACAAACTCGGTTTTACTCTTATTTCTTTTAATTTTATAGTTACACAATTTTAATATACCCTAGGCTAATTTTACGATCTCTTATTATCTCGGGGTTATAGCATGGGCTATATTTTTTTAATTCTTAGGTTAATTAAATAAATTTTGAAAAAGCAATACTAAATTTTGAAATTAGTTTTAATAAATATTTTCCTGATGGAAAAACTTTAATTTTGAATAAGCAAAAAGGCGAAACTATTTGAACTGGATTAAGTTTTTATTACTATTAATCACAAGATATTCTAATGTACAAAATTAAACTTCCCTATTATCCTAAGAGTCCACTAAAGTTTATTTTTTTATATAGCGCTAGGTACTTAACTTATCAAATAACGGCGAATGGCTGCTTGCTCACACGTAGAATTCCGTTGTCTTTAAATTTCACTTTTTACACACTTAAATTCGTTTTAGTTCTTTCAAATTATATTAACCCTGTACTATATCTTTTAATTCACTTAATCCTGTTAATCTGGCCAAGTTTCCTCACAAAACTGTATAATTCTGACGGCTTTTTTTTAAAAGGAATTTTGACTGATCATGGCAGGTCCCCTCTAGTAGCGTCACCCACGCTATCTCCAACTCAACTAAACTTCGTTTTTCTTTTAAAATGTTACAAATATGGCGGCCTCCTTCTTCTTAAAAAAAACATATGGATTATAATTTAGTTCAATTTCTTCTCACTATAGTCGACTGCAACTGACCTACTTCCATTTGTTTTTACAGCTGATGCAATAACGCGATTGTTTACAATGGCGTTTTAATTTGGTTAAACTTTAGTTGAAACTTACTGTTTCAATTTTCCTTCCTTAACAACCCTTCCAGTGTTTATTTAATTATTATTATTAGTGTGTGAAGTGTCTTTGTGTTTTACTTTTGTAATATTTCGAAATGTGTGTGTTTTGACTGGACTTTTCCAAACATAACCTTACATTGTTTACAATCGTTTTTCACTTTTTCCTTCAAGTAATTACTTATGCCCTATTTTACTAATATTTACAATTTTGTTTAACATATAACTATTATTAGATTATCTTGTTTTAAATTTTATTTGATACAACAAATTTCTTTATGTATTTACAGTTCAAATATCTTATTTACTAATCTAGGCTTTTACCTAAATTTAGTTTCAATTTTAACCTAACCAATCTTTTAATGAATTTCTTTTTAAATTTTGTGTGAGTTATTTCTAATATATTCTTCCAATTCTTAAATAATATTATATAGCCCATTCTATAAATGTTACAATATATATATATATATTACAATGAATATATATAGACATATATTATATGTGATTAAGATAATCCGAATATGGCATGTACCCAAAAGTCCACTTTAAGCCACTGGAAAAAGTTGAACTCACATTTTTACAAAAAATATTTCGAAATAAAAATTTTAAATTGGGAGATTATTATTTTATGTTTTAAATAGTCTTAGATTTGAAACACTTCCTATAGACTATAGAGTAATACAAAGTTTAATTGATGTAATTATCAAATATATACTTTTTAAATTAACATTGTTATTTTATATTTTCCTGCAAAATAATTATAAATGGAGTGCAAAGAAAACATATATATTTTTACAGGAGTGTAAGTCGGTTATTTTCAAAATACAAATATGTGTATCTGATCGAAGATTTCCTTTAAAACAATCTCATTAAAATAAAAACAAAATAACCTTATGTACCTTACAAGCCTATGTTAAAAGCTCATAACAGATACAATAATAGATCTGTTTGGGCTATTATTTACGTTGCCAATGCCTTCAGAAAAAAGAAGTAGCATTTGCATCTCCTGTTTGGTAACCAATCTCCATAATGTCGTCCAAGAAACATCTCAAATCCTTCCAATAAAAATCACTGAGATAAATGTCCAAATCCCCTTGGTTCCTTTCTAATGCCATTATCCATCAACACTTTCGAGCTTCCTCCTTTGCAGAGCTCATTAGCTGACTCTCTGATCAGCTTTTTGGTAGAGCTAAAAGCTTAGTTTGGCCACACATCCATGATCTTATTGATCAACCAGATCTTCTACCTCAGCTCCCATTCTAAAATCCTTCTTAAACCACTTCCTTAATCCATCCTATTCCTCTGACATAGTTTAAATTTCTATTATACTAAGTTCTTTATTACAACTTCAATACTTTTCAAGCAAAAGGTTTACTTCATGGACCTGTAAATAGAATATGTCTATTTTTTCACTAGTTTGAAATTTTTATGTTTTTCCTAGTCACAATGTATAATATGCCTTCTTGCTTAGGTAATTGTGTTGTAAGTCTTAAGATAATCTAAGCCCCTCATTAGTCAGTCACAAGCTCCTTTGTCAAGTCTCAGTTTGATTCTAAATTAGTTTGTAGACAATTTTAGTACATTCATGTACTTGTCTTTAGTTTTAAGTTTAGTATTAAATTATTTAGTCAAATTTTTAAGCCACTTTCTTTACTACAAAAGCTCTTGTTATTAGTTCCTAATTATTTTGAAGCCTTATGTGTAGATTCACGCTCAGATACATATCTGTATTTATTTACTCAGATATATAGAAAAAACAGAGAGCCCTGTCAGAATAAAGAAACAGCTAGTCCTCATGCAGAATAAATAAACATTAATCCATCCCACCCACATAAACATATTTTCATACTAGAAATACCCCTCCTTAATCCCAGCTCTAATAGCAAAAGCACTGACCCTTATATTTTAACTTACAACCTCATTTGTTTAAAAAACCTATAGAAGAAAGTTGTTACATAAGGGGGAAGATTAAATTTAAGTGTTTAATTTATTAAAAAAAAGAGTATCTATTAACTAGTGTAAAAATAGTATCTTGAATCATTGTCCCAGATACTACAGTGTATAGTGTCCCAGAAAAAAAGAAGCATGGAAGAAACGAGCAAGGACACTTGGAAACTGAACACAAACTGGAAGGAATATACGCAACTCCACTCAAGTACAAATTTATTTAAAACAATGTGTATGTATTGCAATCATTCATTTAATAAATTAAATAATTAAGTTGTTTAAATAAAGGGAAAAGTTAAATAAAAAAAGAGTCATTAAATAATTATTTCTTAATGATGCAATTTCAAGAGGCAAGAACTTATTAACGCCTTGAAAAATTAAGGTATAGCTCTACCTTAAATAAAATTTTACTCAATATAAATCATATATTGTTTTCCTAAATAAGAGTTCTATGTACAATTATTAATAAACTTAATTATAAATGATATATTTAAGAGGATAAATTCAACTGCTTGGTTTTTATATTTAAGTCAATGTAATGTTAAGAGTTAAGTATTAAAGGAATTGTAACCAAATTTTGTTGCTTTATTACTGTTGTTAATAATTATTGTGCCATTTTAATAAAGAAAGGAGTGAAGACGAATGTGTCTAACGTAGATCATTGTGTAAGATAAGATAATTAAATGACAGGTAAATCGAACAATAGATAAACTGGCGCACAGCTATTATAAATAATATAAAGATTAATTCATTAAAGTTAATAATAACATAATAACAAATAAAATAGGGTTTATGTTATAAACTGGCTCCGAAATGAAGGGCATATGTTATAATATACTAACTATTTATTTATAATCTTTTCCTACTATTCAGATAGTAGAAGATTAAATAAAATCAAAAAAATAATAAATAAACTTGTAGTTAATCTGATACGATATCTGATTCACCATGTTAATGCTAAGTGTTTTCGAAGATAAGGCAATATAGAATTTTTTTCAGAAACTAGCATATACTAGATGTACTCCGGAAATGAACGTGTCATGTTTTTACATCCACGAAGGAAAACTTAACACACAAGCATACACACACACATAGAGCAACAAGTTTAGTATTGCCTGTAATAGACATGGAGATAATAGAAAATCGTAGCTCATGAGGGCAAAGTTGTAACTCTTCCTATCAAGCAAATATCGACATATTGGGATCATACAAAGGTGACTACCCTTTGGGGTCAGCTTAGAAGTGATCAAGAGAGGTCTATTAGAAGAGAAGTTTCCCTTGTACTAAGGAGTGAAAAAATCATTAGGTGTAATGCAGTTTACCCTGTCTCTTCTAAACCATGTCAATTTCATAAAACTGAGTGATTATTATTATATGGTAGGTATACATGAAAAATGTTACACATGAAAACACTATTTTACACTAATGCCTTTCAAGTTATTTGAGGATATTTGTTGATAAATAAACTTTGGACTTTCAAAGATGGAATCTTGATTATACTATAATATTTTGCTTAAGGCCAATGTAAAAGAATGTGGTGTTTTTGACCTTTCATTGTATTTATTATCACAAGCTGCCTTGAACTTTGAACTTCAATTATATCAGTTGCCCAGATATTACAATAAAATAATGTTAAAATTCTATTTGCTTTAGGAACAATAAGTTGGCTATTAGATCAGAGTGTAAGGCCATGGTTTCAAGATTATCAGTACCTATTGTATAAGGCTAAAGCAGGATTCCCACGATCCACAAGTTGACAAAATAAGTTGATCAAATTTGGCTAGTTTAGATACATTCCAAGTGTGTTTGAAGAATATTCAATTAACATTAAACTTATCTTCATGTATAGGGCAATATCATGAGTTTAGAAAACAGAAAAAAGCTAGAAAGCAATAACAGGTGTTCATTTGACACTTCATCCTGTTATAGCAATTCATTCATGGATATAAGACATAGCTAGTCCAGTTCGGTACTCTTCGTAAGTTCTATTTCTCAAACATGCGTTAATCAGCAAATGAGTATATACACATAACAGGGTTTTACAAGCATTGCTTACACATATTTATTAAATGCTTCCAGTTTACTGTCAATTTATTTTAAGGGAAAACTATCTTAAAATTACAGTATTTCAATTCCTTATGAGAGTTTGAAACAAGTATAAAGTTTGTTACATAAGTAGCTAATTTAAACTATTTTTTTAAACCTATAAAATATTAAAAAGAATCTTCATAATCCTTCTGAAGGGTTCCCCCAACCCCAAAATTCCCTTACTGATCCACTAAGATTATAATTGTAACAAGTTGTAATATATTTGAGGTTATTAATATATTTACGTTTACATATATACTTAAAATGCTTCAAAATTTGTACCAATGGTCAATTGTCTGTGTAACAGGCCATGTATATTCAGCCAAATTTGAATGAGATAAGGCTATAAACAATTCTTAAGAATACCTCATAACAATATGAGTCACTGGAAACAATTTCAATAAACAGATACATTGGTTACTATTCATTGAATAACAGGGCTTATTCTCTAACATGGAATTAACACTAACCCAAATATGGATGGCAGGGAGATTGACCCAAACACCTGTCTTTAACACTAACAGACAGTTTATTATTTCTTTAATTTGTTCATTTACAATATATATTAACTAATTTATTATATTATAAAAAGTATATCATCTTTCTAGAAATAAAAAAAAATTACAATTAAAAAAATATATTTGCACAAACCATAAGGTAAAATGCAACATACCAACATTGTTATAATACAAATATGAAAAACCCCTTTGATCAAAAAACCATATTCGTATAACATTATAATTAATATTTTTAGTTAGTAATTTCTAAATATATTCATATCCTAAAACAAAAAAATATATGATTGTATTTAAAGCTTCTTAGAAAAAAGTTTTTAAAGAACGCATATATTTCAATGACAGATTGGGTTTCAAACAAAAATAATTATCAAAAAATCATACAAATAATACATTTTCATGAAAAAGAGATAATGTTCATTTCTAAAATAAATTGTAGCAATCAAATAATGAAAGTTAAAAATAAAAACTATAATATTAAAAATGTAAATATAAAAAATGTATTGAAAAACTGTATTGGGCAGTCCATATACATTCTAGACCTTTGCTGAATTGTATGTGCTTATAAGGTTTTTACTCTCCTTACTTGAAAAGCACTTGGAGCAAGTTTTCCTCGACTCCATTTTGTACTTGGGGATGCCATCCAGCTGACGAAGTTTTGCATCATCTCCCACTACCTCCAGAATACTATCACTCACATCTCGCAAAATATTTGGTACCTCAAGCGTCCTGAAAATGTGTGTTCTCTACAACCAGACCTTAACGAAGGAAAAATGAGAACTGATAGGGTTGTCTTTGTAGCACCGGAAAAGTGTGTTTGCTTTGATGCTAGCAATATTAACAGTTCTGTAGAAAATTGTTGATGACCAACAAGCCAACATCTTGTTCTAGATTTGAGGAGACATTTGGTAGAGAAGACATTTCACATCTAGTATGTCTACACCACACTTAGTTTTATTACAAAAACATACTATGTTGGCTTCTTCTTTTCCAAACCTACCAGCGGGTTTTTTTAGTCCTGGCAACCCACCTCTTACTATATTATGAGTTGTACTTTTTCGTACTGCTTCATTGATATCTGTATCATTGTTATATTGATTTAAGCCAGGAATCCTCACTACGAAGCCATCGGGCCGCATCCGGAACTGAGAACAATTTTTTGGAACAGCAGTTCCATGGCAATGGTATTTTTGAAAAAAAAAGAAGGATAAAACTCACTAAGAGTTTTGAAAAACAGTTAAAAAGACAAATTTCCCAACTCAACTGACTGTGTGCAGAAAATATTATCTATATATATTTGTGAATCTACATTCAGTAATCTAAGTTCATAAAACACATGTACAGATCTAGGTTAACGAGTGAGAACGTTGGAAACATTTTGCGAACTTCAGTTTCTTCTCAACCTGCTAACATAGATGCAATATTAGAGACCTGTGAAAGATTTTGTCAATCGTGTTCAAAGATTTAACAAATTCGGTTACTCCTGGAGTTAAATCAAATACATTTTCGTACTTCAATTAATTTATTTTAGTAATGTAACAAACTTATGTAATAAGCATACCGCTAGCAAGTTATTTAATGGCACTTGTACTTGCGGCCCTGAAGAAAACTTGATGTAAACTACTTTTGTACTTGGCTCTCTAAGAAATCCTAGTGAAGAACCCTCCTTTAAGCCTATCATAAAAATTATCTGGAATTCAAAAATATAGTTATCAACCAAAGTTCTTATACAACACCCTCCCTTTGTAACGATGATCTCCGTCATTTTATGTCTGATAGAGGTTCAGGAAATATCAAATCTTAATCACTATCACCTAAAAAATTGTCCGATGTTTCCATTTCCTCATCATAAGGACCAAACATAGGGTCAGTGTCCGAGGCATATAATAATTCACTTTCATTTTCAGAATCGCCTTTATTTGAGTTGGTGGCATCATGACCGTCAAGTAATGTCGACTAATGCGATCACTAAAGTTAGTATCTACTACCGTAACATATCTACTTGTTGAAAACTCAACTATTATAACCTTAATGGAAAAATAACTTTAAAAACACACTAAAAGTAACAAAATAGCTCAAATACTTTTCCCAAGTTGACCTTTCACCCAACCATCCGGTAAAAACATTTTCCCGATTAACACACAAGGTGTGAAACTTAATAAAAGTATTTGGAAGGGATCTATAAAGGATGGAGAGGGACGACGGTAATGTGGATCAGGGCGTTCAAGGTTGACCTTGAAAATTACCACAGTGAAAGGATTTACCTCCGGTCTCAGAGACCGTTGTTTGTGTTAAACACTAAATAAACTGCTCGGTGTGTTTTTTTTTTTTTTTCTTGACTTGGGAGCGGGTTTTAAACTGCCCAAAGCACTGCTACCTTAACGTATATTGTACTTACCTCCCTGATCTAGTCAAATAGCCCCTTCCCTCTTACCAGGTTTAGGAGTTTTCTGACTAGCGTTTTACCTTCAGCATCCTCTTCCAGAGCAGTGCTATCTCCAAAGAGGTTGAAGCGCCTCTCGGCAAGTGCTTCACATCTATAAATGATGTGTGTGGCGGTCTCCAGTTCTTGCCCGCATAATCTGCACACTGGTTCATCTTTGTAGATACCCATTTTATGCAGATGTTTCCTTAGTCCACCGTGTCCCGTGAGTTGACCTGTGGCTATCCTCAGTTCCTGCCTAGACAGATAGATGAGACTCTTCTGCAGCCCCAAGGAAGGTTTCCTAAGGGTTAGCTTACTGTGTCTCATCCCTTCAGCCCTGATCCAGTGCTCACAGTGTCTTTCAGCCATCCACCTTCGCACTGCCATCTTGACCATGGATTTGGAAATACCTACCGCAGGCTCCGGTCCAATCAGGGGAGTCGAAGACCCCTCTCTGGCCAGCGCATCTGCGGCTTCATTTCCAAGTATTCCCCTATGCCCTGGCACCCAACCGATCTTGATTTGATTGTGCCTTGCCAGGGCTTGTAGGTTATTTAGGCACTCCCTGACTATGGCCGAGGTGACCACACATCCGTTTAGTGCCTTAGTTGCTGCCTGACTGTCGGAGAAAATAGCAATCCGGGTCCCGTGTGTTCCCCTTCTCACTATCTCTCCCAGACAGGCATTTATAGCATATATTTCGGCCTGAAAGACAGAGGTATGCCTCCCCAAGGAAAAAACTAGTTTCACCCTTGGGTTTTTACAATACACCCCCGCTACAGTGCCGAAGTCCATCTTGGAGCCATCTGTGTACCACATCTGAGCTCCGATGTTAATGTCCCTGACCATTCCATCATAGTATGGTGGGCCTGGTCAGGTGCAAACGTTCGAGTAATGTGGTCGCTGCCCATTTCCAAGACGGGTTCTTTGACCACGCACTCGATACTCATATGTCCCGAAACATCTGGGAGGTTAGCCCAGTTGTTCGAGTTGCGCAATCTCCATGCCGCCAGCCTCGCCTCTCCCCTAAAGACAAGCTCAAGGGGGGGGGAGGTTAAGCATTACTTCCATTGCTGCACCAGGTGTAGTTGACATCGCTCCCAGTGTGCACAGACAAGCCAATCTCTGGATAGAGCTCAGTTGAGCTCTTGTCTGTGCCTGTTTGGCCTTTGTCCACCACACCAGAGCACCATAGGTAATCATAGGTCTTATCACCCTCAGATACATCCAGTACATCATTGATGGCATCAGTCCCCATTTCTTACCCACCATTCTTCTCACTGTCATCAGTGCCCTTTTGGCCCTGTTAACTGTCCTCTCAAGATGTGGGTTTCAGGTGAGTTTCCTGTCCAGAGTAACTCCCAGGTACTTCACCTCCCCCACAAACTCAAGGTATTCACCAAACAAGCGAGGCATCCTGGTCGTCAGATCTTTTCGCTGTCTGGTGAAGTTAATAAGAGCAGTCTTTTTCGGATTTACCCTAAGGTTCTCCTTATTACACCACTCTTCAATCAGTCGTAGAGGATTTCTAATTACCTCAAGGACTGTATCAGGGAATCTGCCCAGGATCAGAACAACTATGTCGTCCACATATCCCAGGCAGAAGTACCCCTGTTCATTCAGGAGTTCAATAAGGTTGTCAACCACTAGGCACCACAACAGAGGAGAGAGAACCCCCCCCCCCTGTGCACAGCCCAGACTTGTCTCCGCCCTTCTGACCTCCCCTGCCACCTCTACAGAAATGCTTCTGTTTGTTAACATGGAACTTATCCAACCACAAGTGGTCGCATCCACTCCATGACGTCTTGCACCACTTACCATCGTCTCCACTGAGGGGTTATTGAAAGCCCCTTCAATGTCGAGGAAGGCACCTATGGCACAATCTTTCTTAGTGATCATATGCTCAATCCTACCAACCACTTGATGGAGAGCTCCCTCGCAGGATTTCCCCGGTTGATAAGCATACTGGTTCCAATGCAGTGGTTTTATGGCCAAAGCACTCCCCCTAATATGCCTATCAACCAGTTTTTCAAGTCCCTTAAGAACAAAGGACATGAGTGTAATAGGTCTGTATCCTTTCCCTTCCGATTGGTTACCGGTGGGCTTAGGTATAAAGACCACCTTACTAGATTTCCAGGCTGCCGGCACATGCCCTAGAGCAATGCTTAGCCTGTATAATTTAGTAAGTACCAGCACCAGCATATCCATTCCCTGCTGCAGCAGCACAGGATAGATCCCATCTGGACCTAGAGATTTGTAGGGTTTAAATGTGCCAATAGCCCATCTTACCCTTTGTGGAGTTACTATCCTCCTTGCCACTTCCCAGTCCTCCCTCTTACCATGTCTTGTGGAGAGTTTGGCAACTGGTTCAGTGTCTGCTCTACGCCGGCTAACGAATTCCCCGGATAATCCGCTATGAACAATGAATACGCAAAACGATCGTGAATCGATTATTATACCATAAGTTACACAAATAATGACCCCGGTTAATGCAATTCACAAATAATCTTCAGAGGACAAAATGAATACAGAAAATAATTTAAAATGTAGATGTATTTGACGGATTATAACATGTTCATTTATATGTCTAACTATTTACAATACGTACATAAGTATATGTCAAAAGTAAGTATGTATGTACATATGTAATTTCCTTTACACATAATACTTTCACTTTTTAACAAAAAAATCTGTCACTTTCGTCTGTTTTTTGTGAGCATTTATTTAGCTTTAATGTGCTATCTAAGTTTCTTGAGATCCATTTTGTCGCACAGTGTCTAATAGGGCCATATGTGTCACAAAGCCATAAAGATCGATAATGTATATGACAGACATAGATAATGCATATGTCACGTCCTAGACTATTTATAGCCGAGATTAGTTGACATTTGTTTACAATCTTATGATACACATTAAGTTTTCGGGCGTCCAAGCATTATGTCATTGTTTCTTATATACAGTAGTCTGCTCGCCCCTTTTATTTCGCTGGCCCGCGCCGGGATGCTTCACTTTCAATGTAAAAATTAGTACGTACATATTTACATATCTATTCCCTTCATCTTAACTTCTATTAAGCCTTATATGTATTTATGTCGTAATTCATCGTTTGGAAATTTAAACACAAGAATCTGATTGGAATAAAAATTGGATATTTGTAAAACAATGGCAGACCCCGGATAATCCGCAAACCGGTTAATCCGCCCACGGATAATCGGGAGTTTACTGTATATGTCTTAATTTGAACGGTCGAAACAGCTTTTTGTAATACTGTATTTCTTTCTTGCATGTTTTTGTTACGCATGTTTATTTCTTAAAAGTGGTTTCTAATTGGAAAAACTGTATAACATGTCATAATGACTGGTATACAAGAGGTAGGCAATTGTTTACAAAAGACATCTGTGGAAAATAAGTGAAGGATGAGGATTTTAGGATTGTAGACTGGGTGCGAGAGAGAGAGAAAGAGAGAGGGGGAGGAGATACTAACTGAATCAAGGGTACATTGAGTGGGATTTTGGGGTTACCTACCTCGAAATATTATAAAGTTACTTTTTAATATGTTACTGGGCAAAAAATTTATTTTAAAGAATTAAAAATTACCTTAGTTCTAATAACAAATAAGCGTATAAAATGTCCGTTAAAAAGTCTTTACTGTAACTTTGTTTCCACGGCAATAGCCGCCAAATTTGGGAAATATAACTTACGAAGTGGGCCAAAGTGGACTATTCATGACTTATATACATAAAAGAAGATACCGTTTTTAAGAAACTTCTCAAAAACATGTCTTACAATAAATATTTTTGAATAGGATTTTCAAGTTATTTTTACAACTTTGTGAAAATGAAAATTTAAAGATTAATTTTAAGACCTTATTTCTTCAAAGCCTTTAACCTGGTGTGCTACATTAATACCACCCTAAATTAAATACACATACTTAAATTTAATGTTCATTGAATAGGGCCTACTCTTTACATTTGGTATGTATTTAAATTTTTTTTTTTTTAATAATTACTCATTTTGTTCACGTTTATCAAATGTTTAGCATAAAAAATATCACAACTAAAATACCATAAAATGTTACTTAAAGTTCAAAATTTTACCTTGAAAATAGTCCTCGTTACGAAAATTGAAATTTGTATGTAGAAAACTATCTTAAGCTGGGGTAGGAAAATGCGAATCTTATAACTGACTTAATATTTTAAAAACTTATTTCAGGCAGAAACATATATTGTTTAAGTTTGTCAACACTGGTATAGAATTTATAGTCATAAAACTTTAGAAGAATAAAACCTGCCGCCATAAAAACGAACAACAGTAACGCAATAAAAATTTAAGTGCAACAAGAGATAAAACTACTAATAGAGCCTTAATATGATTAAACTCGCGGACCTTGCGTTTGTAGGCCTACCTACTCTGGTTCGACGTTTATTTTTATGCACTTTTACAACGCAGCCAGAAAATATTCGCCTTGAAATTTTATTTTATGAACTTTTCAAACAAATCAAGAGCTTTGAGCCTTTTAACACCTTTGATCTACGTATTAAATTTATTCGGCTTATACTCTATTCGGCAAGTGTTCAGAGTTCATCACTCTGCCGCCTAGCTTTCGCCCAGCCAATAAGAAGAAAGAGTTGTTCACATAGTGAGTATAATTCCTGAATCATAGCAAGATTTGGGCGTCCGTTGTTGCCTACTTGATATTTGAAGAAATATGGGTACCTGCGGTGAGGAAGTATGTCGCCTGTTGATATATCTCGGGATTTATACGCCATTGTACATAAACCGAAACAATAACCTCTAGCCGCCGAACTCTAGAAAGAAAATCCTGACAAAATACAGCGCCAATCGTTCAGTCGGAATTCTCAAGAGCCCTTACTCTTTGAAAAAACGCAAATCTTTAGTCTAAAAGAACTCATTTAAAACTCATATTTTGTTGTTTGATAAAGAAATATTTAGATGTAGGCTACAAATTTAGAGAACAAAAAATATTAGTTGCAGCCTTGTAAAATTGAAAGTCCGTTAAAGATTATGTATTTGTGAAAATGAATGCAAACTTGAGAAAAGACGAGATATTTGTCTATTACTTCCGGATGAGCCAGAGGATATTCAACGCAATCTACAAACGTTTCATGTTCCTAGCTTTGTATCAATCACACCCAGTGTTTCCGACAAGGAGGCATCATCTACTGGCGCATGGGGATAAGAAATCCTATCCAATCCGCATTCAACCCAGCTATTTTTAACATATCGTGATTCATTAGTACAAATGAACGATGTTTGAAACATGTTTGTTGGCATTTGTTGCGAGTAGGTTGATTCTATTATCCTATCAGTAAAACTCTACCGCCGAAAGAATGGGCACTAAAGGCGGTAGGAAGAAACTCGCGGTTTATTTGCGATATTCGAAGAAGCCGCTGGCTAGATAATTTGTATAATATTCTGTGTATCTGCAACCGCGACCACATCAGGTCACTGATGAGCAGCACAAAATACCTGTACACCAGCTTGGCTTTACGTCACGGCAGGAGGCTGGGCTAAACTCAAAACTCTCGTCAAAATAAATGTACAAATGTTTCTGACGTTGGCAATACATTTAAAAAAAAAATATTAATCGCTGACATTTTAGTTGTATAAATGACGAGTTAAATATAAAATAATTTTTAATCTCTGTAGTCTATATAAAGTCATCCATAGTTTATATTAGTCTCTGTGACTGTGGGAAAACGCTTAAAGTTGCCGTAGTTAAGGTATGAAGTGCTTGAAAACCTGATCCTAGGGGTCAGATGATGCTGACTAAGAATGCAAGAAAATGCACAGCCAACAGAAAATACTGATGTAGTGGCCGTTTCTTGTTTTGCATCATGGCTGTTTCTAATCAAAAACATCTTCTTTTCTGAAATTTGAATTGAAACCTTTTTACTGATCCTATATCATGATTAACTATATAAAATAATTTTATAAGCCTACTTTAAAGTACCAAATATGTTTTACTTTCAGTTTGTCTATTTTAAAATCAACTTTGTCAGTTTTCCTTCTTAATATCTATGTTATTTCTAATAAAATACTTTATCCAAGGGGAGAAAATAATAATACAATACAGTACTCTGTAGTAATGTACCGGGCTACAACGCCCATTGGGCAGGTAACACGTCAAGCTAACTACCTGATTTTGAGTTCAATAGAAAGTAGGTTACTTCAGACATACTACCATTCATATTGCCCCGATGATGCTATATCCCCTTATCCTACCTATAAACTGACTTCACTGTGAGAACGTGGAAGGACAGTAATTACAAACAATCTGTCGATCTAGACTTACAGTTTTAAGATAAAGCCTTATAGTATTCATGAAAGCATACAACGTCAATAAGTTGTTACTTTTGTTGTGACTAAGGTAGACTTTGAGATCATCAATTCGTCAGTTTGTTACTGGTTAAATCCGTATGTACATGAAAACTACTAGAATGTTGCTATGCAGTACTAAACTCCCTGCAATAAATATACACATTGTAATTGAACGACGTCGTAGTTGAACCAATCAATAATTGTGTTTGCACTGAGATGTTAGATGCAGCAGTATTGCTACCTGTTACAATCTCAGGAAAAGAGTGATTTCATTTTGTTCTTTTCGTTGTGTTAATTTTCACTGATAAAGTAAAAACGGGTGATGTGGTATTTTCCTAAAACCGGTGGGGTGCCTGAAATGTTTTAGAATAACGTTACAGTCCCGTTCGAAAAGGGGCGTATGTTATCCCTAATCAGAGTCCTCTGTTTTATAAAAACCTTGAACTTTTAAAGGTTTTGTGGGTTCAGGTTCATTGTCTTATTGCAAAATGTTTATTTTTTGGGGCACTGTCACCAAGTTTTGTTGTTTTCTGTTTCTCTGAGGATTTTCTGCATTGCCAGGCATAATATTTTTTTGCTATACCATTAACGTGTAGAATCTATTTAAAATTATAAAAATTGATATTGTTATTTTTAAAAAAATATAATAAGCAACATGAAGAGGGCGAGAATTGTTTAAAACTAGCATCATTACACGAACAACGTACGTCTCTAGCTAATAGACAATATGCTTCAAACTGAATTTATAAAAAAAGTGCAAGAAGGCTAAAAAAGGCATACTAATTATTATGAAGGTTATCGATAATGATTGCATAAATTAATATTTATCATTCTACTAGATACACTTTCTTCCGATTAATTACATCTATAATCTGTTTTTTTAACGTGTACAAAATATTTTTTGTGTGTTTTTATTTAGTTATTGAATATTGTTTCCCTTGCTGTATTTTACAACGAAAAATATTCTCCGTTATTCCGAAAAAAATACAATAAATTATAGGATCTTTCCGTTCACAGGTTAGTTAGCAGTACGTGGCTCACAGAGGCATCCTACTCTACTACCCGAACTGAAAATATCTCGTGACAGAGATAGTCATGTTCCCCTAAATACAGTTGTTTTATAAGTAATTTATATTAAAAGAAAATATATATTAGGCATATTTATAAAATATAGGAGTAATAAAAATGTGTAAAACTGAGCAAGTTTGTTTTTAGAAAAGTTTTCACTTAACCTTAAAATGGTAGCTATGAGCAATTTTTACGCAATGGTGTTTTTATTTAAGGATTTTGCCTAGACAGATTATGTTGTCATACGGCCCGCCTAAGTCAGGTAGCAACAGTGAGTAAAAAGCCAGTGTGTAAACACTTTAAAGGAATCTTTTAACATTCTACGCGATCATTTTTCTGAACCGTCCCGAGTCAAAATTACACATCGATACTCTGTGTAGAAAAATTTTGTTACTGTAAATTTTATTCATTCCTATTTTTACAATTCTATGTGTTTTGTATAAAATTTTCTCATTTACTTCACAAGTAAAAATTTTTTGAGTAAATTTTACTCATATTTTATTGGTCTCTTTAATGAATGCTAATTATTGCATTGATGAAGCTAGTGGCAAGCCTCATTTAATTTTGGGATACTGTCTAAGAAAAAGACGTAGTTTTGTTCCGAAGATATAAATTTTTATTTTACTTTTTGAGGATTGAATATATTAATAAAATATAAACCCGAGTGTCTGTATTGTGTGCTGTGATTGGAAATTAATAAATAAGTACCTACACAATATCGTAGGTTTGTTGCAATACGAAACTTAATGTACTGTAGTTTGTTTTTGTTATGTTGAAGGTAAACGTTTAGACATTTAAACATTAATTAAACGATACATTTTTGAGAGATTTTCTTGTTGTCTATATATTTTATTATACATAGTTGTAAATATGGCTAGTCAAAGTGAAATTCTCGTAATAGTGTACTACTTTATTTTTGCCAATGTTTAGATAGCTCTTGCTCAAGTTTAATTATAACAAAAGCTTAAAGCCAATCATTGAACATTTATTACCTACGTTAACAGCTATTAATTTGAGAAATTCAGCTAAATGTCTAGAAGTGAGTAAAATTTACTCTTCGCTAACTTAGACGTGGTGAACGGTTCCTTCCTAGGGTTAAGAAAATAATATGCTCACATGTTACAATGGTGTTAGGCTATATTTAGGCTTAGTTCTTAATAGAAGACATATTTGCACTATAAATAAACACTACTTAGCTGTATTATAATCAGTGGCTTACAATCAGTGGTGTAGTGATAAAATTTCCAATTCGGAAATGCTCGCCATATTCTGTTAGAATTGACTAACATCGGGCGATCCAGAATGCCCTTTCCCTCTAAGAGGTGGTGTCCGAAGGGATCACCGATGCCTTAAAGACAGTATGTAACTAAACAGTGAATGGTTACATTGATTTAAGCTACTAGTAATGAACTAAACAAGCAAGCAGGCAGTATTACCCCTGTGTAATACAATTTGAATAATTTACTACTTCCATAACTACCTTAGTAGTTTCCAAGTAGTTTTAACCTAAAAAGACAAGATGGGTGGGAATAGAAGAGTAAAAACTCCTCTTGGTGTGAACACTTTTATTAATTACATTTTGCAATCAATAGCTCTCATAACAGTGAACATTCGTTATCCAAACAGGACATCTGGATCGGTTAAAAGAGCTCCGCGAACCTATCTTCTTGTTTTGCATCAGTGGAAAAAAACACCTATTAATAGGATGTATAGGATTATTGAGAAAAGCAGAGAGGGAACGCCGCGCTATTCTCACGGATTCCTGCCCCACTACGGCACTGCTTACAGTGCGGCTGAATAAAACATTGTATTAGAAGTACTATCTCTTCTAATTAAGATTATACTTTTTATTTTTAAAATAATATGTGTAATCTGTGAATGACGATATATAAATGATTCCTAAAGAACCAACGAATGGCATGCAAACAATGTCATTTGGACGGCTAGTAGTGCGAAAACGTCGTTTGAAAACGTTTACTTTGACTGCTTTGGACTGCCAACTGAACTGTGGACGTATTGTAGTGTCGTCTCAACTAGCAACAAGTTGAGGATATTTAAAACAAAATAAGATTTGTATGTGAAATGAGACATCTGTTGGTGTAGTTTCTTTAGGAGACGTTAAGATGTGGTCGCTTGAAATAAATTACCCCAATTACCCGTAGAAGAAACCCATATAGGCCTACTCTTACACAAAGCTATCACTACCCACCAAGTGTCTTAAAATTGACCAATGAATGCACAGCGACAGCACTTTGACCTACAGTAACCTTAAGACGATAAACCATTTGTTTATATTCGCTTGCAGCACCCAAGATTTCGTTATCAACTGTCACGTGACCATTGATAGACTTTTTGTGTTGATAAATTCCAGGAAGCTTGGAGATATTGTACCAATACAGTATCGATAATAGTCGTGATATCATTAGGCCGATATTGATGTAGTAGTGAATGAAAGCGACCTTTTACACTGAAAGACTTTGTTTATTGTCTAATGAGGACTCATACTCTGTAGCAACGAAACCTTTGTTTCAAGACAAAACTGAAATGAGGATTGATATCCGACTCTGAATCACGATTTATAAGAAGGCTTTTTGGATCTTTCAAAAACTTTTTGACAGCGTTTATAGAAATAAAAAAGGGAAGTGGGGTGCGACGATGTGTTCTTATGTTCTACCTGCCCAATCGATAATTTATGGCTAAAAATCCAGGACTGTACAGAGCATATTTTATTGTTTCACGACATTGTCGCCTTTATGTACAAAATAAGATCTTTGTAATTTGTTCAATGGAATCAACTATACACCAATTAAAAACCCGAGATTTTAAACATTCATATGTATATGAATTTGAACCCTTTTATTGTCATAAGAAATGTCTTGAGAAACAGCTACGAAACGATTTTCCATATTTCTTTAGTTTTAATTCCTTTAATACATATTTTGCATGCCAAAGTTTGTATTTTAGGAATCTGAAATAAATTCCCTAAATGTTTATTATACGTCGTCTCAGGGTTAGTTGAGCCAATTCAGGTAGCTGGAGGATTAGAAACTGCTCGGCCGATGAATAGGCTGGGACGGCCCGACGAGTACATCCCATTAGCGATGCATCGCCGATTACACCACTATAAAAACGTTAATCTAATAAATACGCATTATCTGAGCAAAACGTTGATATGGTTTTCTTAATTGTTATTAAACAATTGCGTGTTTGTCTCATGTTAATCGGTCAGCTTGAAGTGTTATAAATGAAGCTTATTACAATTTTTAAAACCGAAGCGTAGCCGGTAATCACACTTAAAGTTGCCAGTATGGCACACCTAATTAAGAAAACAGTATCAACGTTTTTCTCATACAATGCGTATTTTATTAGATTAACGTTTTTAAGTGGAGTAATCGGCGATACGTCTTTAATGGGATGTAGTCTCTTTAATAGGCCGTTCCCACCTATTCATCGCCCAGGCTGGTTTTTAAAACCATCGCCCAGGCACATTTTTAAAATGTGCAAAGTTTAATATATATATATATATATATATATATATATATATATATATATATATATATATACAGTATATATATTGAAGTTCTCAATTTTTACAGCTAAGATTCAAAAGTTATAATTTCTTTGTTATTTTCAGACTTTTCAAAAATAAAATGTATAGATTAATATAGTACATTCCTTGTTATTACACGAAATCTAAATTCAACACCTAATTAAAAAATTACATTGCTGTAAAAATTACTGCACATTTCATTTACTTTCAAAATTTGAATTTTTCTCTAATTTATTGTTTCTCATTTACCAACAATAAAAAAAAACATTTAGGAAACTATATTAATATAAATTATATCCACCCATTCTGCATACTTTCCTGAAACAAAATATATACATATGCTTACTGTACATAAAAACAAGATAAATTTTTGACCATTTAATGTAGCTACTACAAGACATCTTGCTACTATAGAGCTGATAGTCCATTGCATGATGTATGGGTTAATTTATATAAACCATTCACCACGAAGTTATTAAAACCAAAAAATTCTACAATGATGTAGGAACTAACCGCCTGCATCAGAAATGTAATACTTTCGCTTGGGCATACACGTAACACTTGCCAATACTAGCACTTTCTTTTTTATTTAATAAGGACGGTCGTTCGGGAGATGTTCCCATTTTAAAATCAGAGGGTGAGACTAATTTCTTTACAACTCAAGTGTTGTCTGGGTGGATGATGAACAAATCTCCCGAAACGACCGATCTCATTACACAACAAAGTAAGTGCTACTACAAGTCTATATAAACGTCCAAGTGTAAACTAGTAGCTCAATTTGAAGATGGAATCAAATAATTATGTTTTGACCTAATTATTAATTAACACAATTTTTTTAAAAGTATTTTATCAAATCCAAGCTGTGTAACACGGTCAGTTAAACCCAGTGACATTGTTACACCGTATATAGGCCTACTGATGTTAGAACATCTCACTGCAGATTATAAGTCAAGGTTAACGGAGAGAGTAGGGGAAAGACGGAACTGTTTCCATGGTGATAAGCAGCACGTTTGCACAGATGCACTATTCATAGCTGTCGATTGCATTACTATATGCACTTGATTTTTTAACCGATTTTCTTATCATTTTTTTGACCTCCTATGCGTTGTGTATAACGTTATCGAGATATTTTATAAATTAATAATTATTTATTCTTAAGAAAAACAGTTTTATTCTAATGAACTCAAAATTATGTTAAAAATTGTTTTTGAAAATGGTTATTATTGATTTTAAAAAATATGACTATTTATGACTACATAGAGATAAGTTTATTTGAATGAAATTCTATTCAACGACCAAACAAATTTATTTAAAAAACGTAAAATTACGAATGGAGTATGTGAATGGTAGGTATCTTGAAAATTAAGTTACGTTTAGGGTCGTTATTTTTAATAAATTACCAAACCATCGTATATGCCTATTACATTTTAATTATTACAATATTACAATTTTATTAAGAGATATATAATTATAGTCTAAATAAAACTGGAATAGGATTCTACGAATGTGAAAGAGGGTAGACAGTTGGGAGGGGGGCTCGTCGCCGTTTAGGCGGTGGGCGTTTGACGCCAATTCTAAGTCAAACTCCAGTCCGTCAGTCATTATCATTATGCATTTGTGGTACAGTGAGTAATTTTCTAATAGTGAATTGCGCTTGATTCTGAAACGCATGGGTTCCCAAACCTAGGGGCGTAAAGGCAAGTCAGGGTGGCGACACCAGTTGGAAAATAGTAAGATAAATTCTCATTTAGTTGGAATTTAAGTACAAAATTTATCAAAATTTAAAAATAAATTTATACCTCAGATTTTTTTACATGGTTAATTTTATTGACCATGATGTTCAGGAAATTTAAATTAAATGTATGCATTTATAAAAGAAATATAAGTAAAGGTTATGCAAATTTTTTAAACTTAAAATTAAATCAACATGACAGCTTGAAAAGAATAATAGTACAAGAGTGTCGCGAAACGAATGTTTGCCGTTTAATGTGGCAACAGCGCCACAATGGACAAATCTTCATTTTGGATAAAACACTTAAAAATGTATCACAGGCGGCTCTTCGATTATACTTGCCTTTTTCAAGCACACACTTGTGCAAAAAAACATTTTCAGCACTTGGTGCAATTAAAACAAAATATAGAACAAACTGATGCTAATGACTTGCGTTGTGCCTTTACTAAAATACAACTTCAAATAGGCATGGTATTAAAAAATATTCAACTCATCCATTTCACCAACAGTTTCTTCTTATTAATTAAATAACATATTTCTTGTGAAAGTATGTAGCAATAAATAAATTGTTTAACATATTTAGTTTTGTTTCTTTTTCACATGCCCATATCATTTATTTAGAGTGTATAGTGGAGGCCCTTGGGAGGTTTTCATTTCAAAAAGAGGGGGCGTGGTACCAAAAGGTTTGGGAGCCCCTGCTCAACCTTATAAAACCCCCTTTTAGAACATTATAAAGCCCCTTAAATAACCTTCTAAATATTTAATTAAAAGTATCAAGTTTAACTTTCTAATTCTTATATCTTATATAGGCCTTCATTATATTTATGTTATAAGGGGCAACTGTATTCCTTAGAAAAAATAGTTTCTATATTATTGTAGAAGTTTAATTTTTAGGTCTCCTAAATAAATAAGAGAATTGCATTTCAAATATTTGCTACAAGTCAGTCCGTATGGTTGCGAATGTGCACTTCACTGGAGACGAGCGAACAGAGTGATCCTATTGTCGTTCTTTTAGATAACTGGTTAGTATTTTTACTGTTACTTAAGACTTAAAGGTTTAAATTATATCAATAGTCGCCATCAATGTTACTTAAGGATAAGCTTTTTATAAATTTGAGTAAAACATAGTTTTTAAATAGGCCTATAGAGTAATAAATTTTCAGTATATAACCAAAGATTAAGTTTAATTGGTTAATAACGTTTTAAAATTACTTGTTTATTAAAAATTATTGTAGAAAATCCTATTGATCCTTATTAATCAAATTATCTACTGAATTACCTAGTGACCAAGTGGCTGTGACACATTCCAACTGACAACCTAGGCGTCTTGTTCTATTACAGCCAGAGTCTTATTTCAGTTTCATTAAACTCTTCGTTTCTCTCTCCGATTAAAACTCTCCGTTTCTTTATAAGTATTATAAATATAATGGAAATTTTGTAGACTGGGTTATTAACTGTTTCTAGTTTGTTTAGTCTATTGTTTCCTTATTACTATAACTAAAGGCGTTGTTCTATTTTTTTTTGGAGAGTTGCTAACTTCGGCAGTGTTTGTTCGTTTCTTTTCTAGTATAATGATCGTTAATGTATTGTTATACACAATCTCATGTGTAGATAGACTGTTACCAAATCGTTCATTACTTGTTACAGTAGAATTTATCTTTGAAAGATTTTTGGTAGCTAAGTTGAAAGAGATTAAATTTTAATAAACATAGTCCTCAGCATAACACACCATCTTCTATCCGTCCCGACCAAACAAATGTCCTCCCAAATAGAAACCCTCCTTCTTGTTACCAGTCTAATACCAACAACCCTGAACCATTATCTTACTTGTAGCCAGTGTTAAAGAAGACACTGCAAAGAAGCACAGGGGCCAACAACCCTCTCTTTTCCGTGATTGACTGGCATAGAATCTAGCTGATCAAAAAAAGCTCTTTCTTAAAATACTTTGAGTTTTTCTATTTTTTTTCTGTCCTTAATGACTCTTATAATGGTCGCTCATGCAGTATTGAAGATATACTGTTACTAAATTGCTCACTATTGGCAATAGTATAATTAAAATTAGAAAGGTATATGGCAGCTAAGTTTAAAGAAACGTTGGTGATTTGTAATCGATGGTTTAAAGAGTCGTTGGTGGTTTCCAGGACTAACATCTTGTCTAAGTAATCTTATCATATCGTTTGTCCTGACCAACCCCCACAATGTTTACTTCCAAATGCCTTTCTAATTATACGAGTAATTCCTAACCACATTACTGTGTGCTTCAAAGTTTGTGCAATTATTTTCAGCTTTTGTAACTAAATTATTCAATGTTTAATTTTTACTCTATATGTAATATGCGTACACCGATTAAAGAAGGGCATGAGCGCGATCATAGAAAATGATGAGATTATAGCCTGTGATATACTTTTTGTTCTAGATATACAAAAATAGTTAAGAAATTATTTTAATTTTTCTTACAAAAGTGCTTTCGTTTTCAAACCAAGCAATAAATTTATGAGTAATCGAATGCATAGTATGGTAGCCACGCCCACTCATTTTATCAGCAGCCAAACCTTTTGATTAGGGAGTATATCAATGCTATAGATAAAAACGTTCAAAACGTGTAAATTGTTTGTTCAAAGTTAAATTTATAACTCCATCCAATACAAGAGGATGGGTGGAGAGGTATTAGTTAGATTTTTGCTACACTGATAACTCATTGATATTCTTGACCCAGCTGATTTAAATTAGGTCAGCATTATCTTTCTGTTACATCACGGAGATGTTTTGTCTGTTAGATTCTCTATGTTTCGTCTCCAATATTCTAAGCAAAAAATAATGTCTAAGTAATATTTATTATAACCACACATTTTTATAGCCACTTTAGGTACTTTATTTATATTTTATTTACGCAATAATTCGGAAAAATAAGGTGAATTTCTTATAAAGCTGTCTCTTGGTCAAGACATCACCGGAAGTGATGAGAAACAACCGGTCGTTACTTAGCTAATTAGGCTACTTTAAAACGCAATCACTAAAAATCGTGTAAATACTATAACAGGAGATATATACAAGAAAAGTATTCTGTTATGCGAAACCGAAGATACATTTTGCGCCTGTCGTTACTTTCATATAATCATGGGCATGCAATTTTTCGTGTGAAGAACAAATTATTACAAGTAATATTACATTTAAGGTAAATATTTAAATTATTTCTACGATCCGGGTATTTACATTAATATCCGAAAACAATACAAATGTAATAAAATTATTAAATAAAACTACAAGACAGTGAAAAAATCGTTCATCGGAAAAGGAATCAATATTATAAAAATTTTTTAGATTATGCGAAAGGCGATGGCCTTAAATCATGAAATAACAGCATCAATCAAAGCATGACACAGTATCATCTAACACATGTCACAACATGATCCCTAACGGAAGCTCAACCAGGATTCCCTAACACATGACACAATACCGCCCTCTAACGCATGGCCGACCATCATTAAACACATGACCACGATATGATCCCCTAACGGAAGACCCAGCAGTACCTCCTAACAATTGAACCAATACCATTTCCTAACGCGTGGTTCGGCAACATCAAACACATGACCACGACATGATACCCTGACGGAAGCTCAACCAGTATTCCCTAACACATGACACAATACCGCCCTCTAACGCATGGCCGACCATCATGAAACACATGACCACGACATGATCCCCTAACGGAAGACCCAGCAGTACCTCCTAACAATTGAACCAATACAATTTCCTAACGCGTGGTTCAGCAACATCAAACACTTGCCCACGACATGATCCCCTGACGGAAGACCCAGCAGTATTCCCTACGGCTTCACCCAATACATTCCCCTAACACATGCCTAGGTAACATCAACCACATGACCACGACAGGGTCCCTTAACGGAAGCCCAACAGTATTCCCTAACGCTTGACCCAATACCAATCCCTAGCACATGGTTTGGCATCATCAAACACATGACCAGTACAAGATCCCCTAACGGAAGACTCAGCAGTATTCCCTAACGCTTGACCCAATACCATCCCCTAACACATGGTTTGACATCATCAAACACATGACCACGACAAGATCCCTTAAAGGAAGACCCAGCAGTATTACCTAACGCTTGACCCAATACCATCCCCTAACACATGGTTTGACAACATCAAACACATGACCACGAAATGATCCAATAACGAAAGACCCAACAGTATTCCCTAACGCTTGACCCAATACCAATCCCTAGCACATGGTTTGGCATCATCAAACACATGACCAATACAAGATCCCTTAACGGAAGCCCAACAGTATTCCCTAACGCTTAACCCAATACCATCCCCTAACACATGGTTTGACATCATCAAACACATGACCACGACAAGATCCCTTAAAGGAAGACCCAGCAGTATTACCTAACGCTTGACCCAATACCATCCCCTAACACATGGTTTGACAACATCAAACACATGACCACGAAATGATCCAATAACGAAAGACCCAACAGTATTCCCTAACGCTTGACCCAATACCAATCCCTAACACATGGTTTGGCAACATCAAACACATGACCACGAAATGATCCAATAACGGAAGACCCAACAGTATTCCCTAAAACTTGTACCGATACCAATCCCTAACACATGGCTCAGTAACATCAATAGTACTGCATTGCATCAAATACATGACCACGACATGATCCCCTAACGGAAGACCCAACGGTATTCCCTAAGGCTTGACCCAATACTATCCCCTAACACATGGCGGGTCATCATCAAACACACGACCACGACAAAATCTCCTAACGGAAGACCAAGCAGTATTCCCTAACGCTTGACCCAATACCATCCCCTAACACATGGTTTGGCAACATCAAACACATGACCACGAAATGATCCAATAACGAAAGACCCAACAGTATTCCCTAACGCTTGACCCAATACCAATCCCTAACACATGGTTTGGCAACATCAAACACATGACCACGAAATGATCCAATAACGAAAGACCCAAAAGTATTCCCTAACGCTTGACCCAATACCAATCCCTAACACATGGTTTGGCAACATCAAACACATGACCACGAAATGATCCCTTAAAGGAAGACCCAACAGTATTCCCTAAAACTTGTACCGATACCAATCCCTAACACATGGCTCAGTAACATCAATAGTACTGCATTGCATCAAATACATGATCACGACATGATCCCCTAACGGAAGACCCAACGGTATTCCCTAAGGCTTGACCCAATACTATCCCCTAACACATGGCGGGTCATCATCAAACACACGACCACGACAAAATCCCCTAACGGAAGACCAAGCAGTATTCCCTAACGCTTGACCCAATACCATCCCCTAACACATGGTTTGGCAACATCAAACACATGACCACGAAATGATCCAATAACGAAAGACCCAACAGTATTCCCTAACGTTTGACCCAATACCAATCCCTAACACATGGTTTGGCAACATCAAACACATGACCACGAAATGATCCAATAACGAAAGACCCAACAGTATTCCCTAACGTTTGACCCAATACCAATCCCTAACACATGGTTTGGCATTATCTAACACATGACCACGAAATGATCCAATAACGAAAGACCCAACAGTATTCCCTAACGTTTGACCCAATACCAATCCCTAACACATGGTTTGGCATTATCTAACACATGACCACGAAATGATCCAATAACGAAAGACCCAACAGTATTCCCTAACGTTTGACCCAATACCATCCCTAACACATGGTTTGGCATTATCTAACACATGACCACGAAATGATCCAATAACGAAAGACCCAACAGTATTCCCTAACGTTTGACCCAATACCATCCCCTAACACATGGTATGGCAACATCAAACACATGACCACGAAATGATCCAATAACGAAAGACCCAACAGTATTCCCTAACGTTTGACCCAATACCAATCCCTAACACATGGTTTGGCATTATCTAACACATGTCACGACATGTTACCTAATGGAAACCCAACCAGTATTCCCTAACACATGACACAATACCGTCATCCAACGCATGGCTGGCCATCAAAAAACACATGACCACGACAAAATCCCCTAACAGAAGACCCAGGAGTATTCCCTAACGCATGACCCAACACCAATCTAACACATGGATCGGCATCATCAAACACATGTCCACGACATGATCCCCTAACGGAAGACTCAGCAGTATTCCCTAATTCATGATATATTCACATCCCCTAAAGTATGTACCAACATCTTCTCTTAACGCTTAACCCATCTCAATCTCCTAACCCCATAACTTAGTATTATCTAACATAAGTCACGAGATAATCCCCAAACAGAAGTCCTGCATCATATCCTAACGCTGTACACGATGTCATCCTAATGCATGACCCATCGTCGTCTCATGATATATGGCACGGAATCTTCTCCTTACGCATGACTCGACATTATCCTAACTCGTGGCCCAAAATCATTACCTAACTCTTGCTTGATCCAACACCTTAAGCATGACTTGGCATCATCTAACACATGATAATCCATGATCCCCTAACGCATGATACTTCAAGCCTCAACACATGAACCGGCATCATCCTCTATGGTTCGTCATGACATAACCCTAAAGCATGATCTAATATCATCCTCTCACACAGTGCTTTTCAACCTTTTTAATGGCGAGCCCAATTTAGCAAGATACAATATTTCGCGACCCCCTATCCTCTGTTAATGAGCGCGCTTCAAGAAAATACCTGTCGACGTTAACCATAAACGCAAACAATTCTGATTAAAACATTACATCAATATACCTGGCAAAATAATTATCTTGTAGAAGTTCTAAAAAAAATTGCTTTATCATTTCTCAGCACAATAACTTTAAGAAAACACTAGACAGAGGCGGATCATAAATTTACTTTTACATCCAGCTACAGAGGTGGTCAATTTGGATACCAAGCTAAAATAAAACCTGTTGGAATTATCTGATGAGGAATGTTACACTTGGAATTGAAGTCTGTCACTTTGGATACTTTTTGGTTAAGAGAAAAACTGAATATCCACAATTAACCACAGAATATTTTGAGTGTTTGATTCCATTTCCCACTTCCTAACTGTGCGAGACGACGTTTTCGTCAATGGCTCAAATAAAAAGCAACAAAGAAATCACCTAAATTTATAAAATAATTCTGTGCCAATCAAGAATGAATCCGCGACGTAAAAAATTGGTCAATTATCAACTTGATGACTAATGAAAGTAACCATTTCTTTATTTACGCAACTGCATTAAATAAATAGGTTATTTTAAACTAGAGTAATTTTATTTTGAAAGTAACTGCGACTAACGACTCCTTTATAAAGGCGTCACACCCCTCTAAGGGGTCGGAACCCACAGATTGGAAATCACGCCCTAACACATGACCCGGTATCATCGCCTAACTTATGATGTTGGTATCATTCCTTAACGTTACCCCGGCATCACCTTAACGTAATATCTAAAGTGACTTGAGAATATTTAGCACATGATACGGCATCATCCCCCAGGCCCTAGGATGATCTAGCATCATCCCCTAGCACTATCTAACATCATCCCTTAACGCATGCCCGACACTACTTTTTGAAACATTCAATTCAACAATTTACTCTAGAATAAACCATTTATTATTTGAGGTTAATGTCTTATACAGTAATAGTGATAAACGTTAACTTGTACTACTATCGTAAAACACCATAAAAATTGTAGCCTGTAACAGCAAAATTTATCATTTAGATTTTGAAACTAATACAAAGTATTTCTTAGAACAATCTTCAGCCATTCCTACGATGATGCCCTTGCTAGGAGTAGTGCTAAGGAATACAAGTGAACTTTCCTTAGATATTGATATTGTAATGGAACCTTTCGGAATTGCACTGAACTTCATGTTTGTTTTTACAAACAAATTAACAAATAATTTTAAATAAAATTTAAATAACAAATCAATTTCGATAAGAAAATCAATGGCAGCTTACGCTCTTCAAGATTTTCGGTGTAGAATAAATGCACTACTTTAGAAAAGTGTATATAATAGCTTATTACATTACCTATTTATGTAGAACGACAAACAGTTATTACTATAGAATTGAAAAATATACAAGAATATTAGCTTGGAAGTAAAGACAATAGGCGGCGTATTAGCGCAGCTTAATGAAGACGCTCATTATGCGTTATCAATAGAGTCGTTATGGCAAACGTCCTTATTTTAACGTTTGGATCAGTATTAATGTATAGGTAAAATTTTATAAGCCTGCACTCGGAGGCAGAGAGCCCTGACAAGAGGACGAGGGGGACACGAGGGGACATACTGTATGTTTGTAACTGATGATTCTAACTGTGTTGGCGAAATGTACATCAAGGGTGTTTAAATATTTGTAACAAGGGTTATTGTTATTTATTTATCATTACGCTACTGTCCTCTGTATAAAACTTCATGATCAATATTTATTTACTAAATGTAAAAAGTACTTAACTAAGTGAATACGTAATTGCTTACTTGCTGACGCCTTTCAAAAAATCGTTTTTTTTACGAAGCTAACCTTCTAGTTGTAGAGTTAGCTTCGAAAAAGGAACGAATGTTTTGAAACGCGTCAGCAAGTAAGCCATTACGTATTCACTTAGTTAAGTATTTTTTAATTTTAGTTTAATCAGTGAATTCAAGATGATTACATCAAGCAACTTCAATATTTATTTATTAACAGCCTATACATTTACAGGAATATTAAAAATACAATGACACGAAACTAATTAATTTCGTAAATTTATTAACAATGGGATTATCAATAGCCTCAACATCTAAAACAAGACTCACTCCTTATACTACAGCACTTATATGCAGATGTTTTAAATGTATTTACTAAGAGGATATGGCAAAATGTGTTCCTAGTTGTTAAAATTAGTCCACAAGCGAGGCTCAAATTGTGGTATTAATATTTCTCTTGAGTCAGTGAAGCTGAATTTACTGCAAAAAAGAAAATAAGGATATTGTCAGACAATTTGGTATTTATGTTATTATAAAAGTCAAAATGGGCTTTTAATATCTTATTTACCTCTCTTCACAAGGACAAAGTTTTATTTATATATTAGCATACTCTAAGCGTTTCGACGACAAGGTAATCATTTTCATTAAATATAAACGAGTACAAAATGTAAATTAAAACTAGGGAGGACCGATTCCGATTCCGTGAATCGTCGATTCTAATGGTATCGAGGAATCGCCTATATGCGATTCTCCATTTTTTAAATTGCGGATTCCGATTCTTGTTTCTTGAAACTGTTAAAATACGTGTGCGGTGTAATTTAATGGAAAAATAATTAATTATCAAACATGCCTTATTTATGCATTAGTTGCTATAAATGAATTAAACGATTAAAAATAAATGCCATTTTAAGATAACGAAAATATTATTATTATTATTATTATTATTTATGACGCAACAACAGAGACGATCGGAAGCATTTCTGGTCTGTTTGCCATCGCTCTTCTTAATTTGCTTTCTCACTCTCACTATGGCGGGCTCGAATCTCACTCCCCCCTGTCTCTTCATAGATGTCAAAACAAAACACACAAATATAGTTTCAATTTCTTCAGTTATATAAACTGAAATGACTATTACTGAAGTTATATTGATTTAATATCCTGCTGTATTTTATAACTTTCTCTATTTGCCAAACGTATTTATCCTGTAATCAATATTTTCATTTTCACTAAAATATAGAAAAGTCGTCATTTCTAGTGGATACACATCGTCTTCACTTGACGTCATTCCATTGGCATTTCTATTCTGCTAAAATTGATAAAACAAATATAACATCCGCAGTATCGACTTCTCATATCGAAATGGTAAGGTTTCGATATATATTCTGCATCTACTGATAGAGTGGTTGTTAAAAAAATACGTAAAATCTTATATCGTATTTGTCTGTTTCATTCGTTTATTAATTCCCATTAATATTCGATTAAAAATATATATGAGCTCCCAGTATGTCCTTCATATCTAATATGATACACAATCGTTAGTTTTGAAATTCATCAAGAAAATACTTTTTAAAGTGGGCCAAAATGTGAGTGTCAGAAATACGTGGGTAAGAGCGCCGTGCTGGACACAAGCCGCCTGTGTAGCAGAATAAAGCCTGTGCATCAGTAGTTTGCAGATCATCAGGCTACTTCGGGACTGGCGTGATTTGGTTCAATTAAACGGCTGGCACTATATAACGAAGCCTAGGTTACACGGCTATCGTTGTATTAAATGCCGGGTAGCCTCGATTTTTGTCATTTTCAAATGTCAGTAATACGTTCTAAATACGACAATGTTATCTGCAAGCGGAGTAATTAATAAAAGATGGTGAAATATGCTATCGCAAGTAGTAAATCATGATGACTCTTATATAAGGTCGTGCGGTTCTATGATGGGGAGAGGCGGTTACAGAGGTGGCACTTCGAACCTAGGACCGCGATTTGTTAGCGGGTAGCGCCAGAATACGAGTGATAATAATATAGTAAACTGTGTGTAAGTTTGTAGACCCGTGTGCATAGAACGAGGAGCTTTGCCATTTCATGAAAAATAGATATTTGCCACTACTGTTGTTAAGAACTATGTGAAGAGCACATTATTTTTGGTTTCCTGCAAATACGGTTCTTATTCACGGGTTTTAGTTCCAGCCAGGATCTAGGTAAGTATTTCGATTTGAATTGTCAAATGTCGAATTTTTTGGGCATTTTATAACCGATTAATTTTGGGAGATTTTTGCGCTTTGTTCAGATAATGTAGCGCAAGGAAATGCAGCTTCCACTGTATGGATATTTAAAGTATAACTTGTGGTGTAACTCGGTGTATTTAAACAAACTGACAGTTTATTTTCAAGTCTGACAGTTTCAAGATAAAGTTGTATAATATATCAGCTTATTAAGAGTTGTCACTTAACTAACAAAGGAGGTTTGGTTAGCTTTTCAGCCTATTGAAACATTCAGCGAATTCACTTTTCCCTTAATCGATTTCTGTGTTTATTTGGATAGAACGAAATACGTTAAGGAACAAGGGAAATTGAAATATAAAGGCCCAAAATGACATACTTTATTTACAAGACAGACAACATTTAACAGCAATTTAAATTATCCAATTTTTAAAACTAAAAATACGAAGTCCAGTTCTATGAACAACAGCGGTCATTCAGAAGACGAATTGATAAGATCAATTTAAGGTAGGACGCGTGAGTCACTTGCACCATGTGGCAACAAAGCAGTACCTACGTGGAAATATTAGATCAATTACCTGTTTATATTTTACTAATAGCAAATTGCAAAATTAAAGTTATTCTGGTCGACGTGCGGGTTGATCTGCATTTCGTAGCAGCATTTCATTCAGTTTTAAAAGGGCAGTTAGTGTGCAATAAGTGAAAAAGTCCTATATTTTGTTGTTCCCTATTATAAGCTCTCAATGTCCAAAAGGTTGGGTTTATGCCCGTTCAGAATTAAATCCTTAGTATGATGATCTGGCCGGTCGCCCGTCCAAGCATCACAGTACGTTTTTCGGGTTCTTACAGACTGGTACCACACGTGGCACAAGGTCCTTCGTTTGGTGTCGGTGACTACTAGTCACCCAGGCGGGAGGATAAACTTGGAGCAACATCTACTCTCTTTCCGAAAGTAAAAAAAAATATTTGAATTTTAATTTTGATCTTTACTTGGGTAATGCTAATTACCTCTTTTACAGTACACCTAGTAGATATCGGTAAAGAAATTTATATCTAGCAATGCAGAAAGTCTTCAGGATTTGGAGCTTTAGGCCATCGAAAGAAGTCGCTGTCATTGGTAAATTCATGATTTTAATTAAAAAAGAAATGAAAGAATTTATTTTAAGCAAAACTATAATATTACAAGATTTAATTATTATAAACGGGTGTTTATTTTTCAAGACAACTGTTTATTTTTCTAAAACAGTTGTTTATTTACAAAAACGAACACTTTTTGCTTAGAAGTTGAACGTATACAGTTTACACCTGGTCACAGAAAACCTTTTTCTCCTTAATCAAAATTCAGACATTTTCATAATGAAATTGCAGCTATCATTATGCGGCTATGCATTATGTCGCTATAACACAACGAAATACCAGCAGGAAAGCCAGTGTTTAAATAGGAAAATCTACTAGCTATTTTCAAAGAAATCGCAATGAAATAATATCAAATAAACAAAACTGTTGTTCAACTACCGTTGCTTAACTTACCTACTCGTAATTTCGCGATCTACTACATCCATGGGAAGCTACTAAGAAAATGCAGACCTAAGGGAGAGTGGAGATGCTAATGTGCAATCTGGGTGCCATCATAAGGGAAAAGCTAGAAGTATATTACAGTTTGGTCAGTCCTATAGAATGTAGAATTTTGTCTTGTCAGACGAAAAATTGTTTAGCAGAAGAATTGAAAAACTTTTTCTTTAATTAGACGAATTCTCATACAAAAACTTACTGTTTTTTCTTTATTGTTTCTAGTTAAACAAAGATTTACTGCATTGCAATAACTTATTACTGTAAACCGACCACTGTCACAGCTGGAATGATTGGAATTCCTGCAAAGCCTACATTCCTCATGACATCAAATCATTCTGAAAATATGCCTTCTTAGTTCACATATGTAAGTTAATTGAACAAGAACAATGGAAATACAAACCAATGATGAAAACTAACAACAAAATATTTTTATTTCAAAAACCTTCTTAAGACCATCAAATAGACAGTTAGCTTCATCTAAAATCTCCAACTATTTAAATGTAGATTATGTCAAAATAATAACAATTTTATAAATCCGAACAAAATAGAAATTATCCCCCTTGAATAAATTAAAGAAAACCTAAACTTATTTCAAGACCTAAAAATAAAATTTCTTATTATAAATTTAATTGATTTGTTCAAGAACTGGGCTTGGTGGTATAGGTTACTATTTCTCACAAACTTGAAATATGTCAAATCGATTTTGAGAAATCAATCCTATGTAAAACACAATTAACTGGTTATTTTTTCTTTCCCCCAATTATTTCTAAACCGATAATTTTGGGGTTAAACAAAACAATCAATTTATGTTACAGATTGTTTTATGAATTTATAAAAGTGTAATAACTTTAACAATATATATATATATATATATATATATATATATATATATATATATATATATATTAAAACAATAATCGTATATTTATATGGTCTTGATTTGAGAATGATAAAGTTCAAATTGAAGTAAATATACTAATTTTAGACTCAAACTGATATAATTTATTTGATATAAAATAATCACAATACTATCATACTTCATAGATTTTTACTAACTAGAAATTATGGTACTTTAAGTATTAATATAAAACGAATGTAGAATAAAACCCTCTGGTGATCATTACCATGTACCCCAAATGTTATAGTAGGTTCTGTTGATAAAAAAATTTGTAGTAAGTATGGCGAAATATGTTATTTTTTATGAACAAAGTAATGGTGGCAATATAATTAAATATAAATGTATTTTACTCAGACCTGATAGCATTTAAATAAAATACTTATTCCATATTTGTTAAAAATAATGCATTTTGAATCTAATTTGGAGGTTAAGAACTTTTTTAAAGTGTCAATATGTATTATTTAAAGTTATTGGATTCTATCTTCAACTTGAGCCACTAGTTTAGAAGAAAACACTTGAACATATACATAATTATATGTCACACTTGTTTATGTTAACACTCACTTTCTATGAGTGTTGAGTTCACAATTGGATACATCTTCCAAATGGCCAGCCTCATTAAACAAAAAAATTAAGTTGTGCTACTATTAGTAAATGTGACATACGAATATAAGTTCAAGTGTTTTAGTATTTAAAATTATTTTTGAACAATGCAAGTTAAACGGTATTTTTAAAAAAAAATAGGTTTAAAGCAAATTTTCAAAAATAACTGAAGTTTCCATTTTATAAAGATAAGGTAAGTTAGTTTTCATCATAAAAAGTGAATGATTTTAATAGGTTTTGAATTTTATTATAAATGATTTACATGATTACAAATTAATTACATATAAGTTTGCATTCGACGTTAAATAAGTTTGTGCTATAAATTTACTCTATAAACATAATTTTACAAAATAATCAAGATTGTAGCAAATAACAAGACAATACATTACTCGTTATTTTATTTTATTTAGTACTTATGTCGACATTTGACAGTTTTTTTATCCCATTCTCAAGACATACCAAAGTAAAAAAATAACATCAACTATTTGTTGTTCTTTATATTTTGTTAAGTAGTAAGTTTGCCTTGTGAATGGCCATAAGGAAACTCTAAATAGCTAAAATATCGTGGAAAATGTTGAATTAAAATAAGTAAATAGTTACATATTTTCATGTATTATTTATCAGAATAATGATTAGTTACTACTATATACAAAATATATCACATTTTATTATTATAAATCATATTACACGCATAGCTCAATGTAATTCAACAAAAACCCATTATGCTACTTTCAAAATCACTGTATTATTATGAACTTTATTAGATGATTTGGGGTAGGCATTCTCTGATAAAGTCAGTAGCAAAAAAATAAGGCCAAAAATTTATCATTTTGAACTAGTTAGGTTAGCTTTATTTTGCATTATAAAAAATAAAAACAAACATTCACTAATATAACTGACAGTGAAATGAATTTTTTTTTAAACTTTATTAAAATTGTACTCGATATTTTCTGAAATTTCTTTACACCATCATTGTATAGCAAAAGGTTTACGAAAATGCATTAGATTTTAAAAACATTCATGAAAACTTTTACATGTTTTGAGGTGTTGATTAATCTAGATTTAAAAACAATGCAAAAAATAATTCAAATAATTTCAGTATTAATGAGAAATCTTTGATTATAAATTGGGAAATCAATATAAAAATAGTTTGTAATACAAAGGTATATTTCGTGAAGTTCACTCTGAAAACCAAATAGAATATATTATTGTTAAGAGAAAGAATTACTAGAGGAAAAATTTCACTTTCACTCGTTCAAACTATAGGTTATGTTTTTTTTTATATATATAACTAGGTTAGCAGGAATGTAAACAGCAGGCTAACTAGATTATGTTTTGCTAGACGCAAATAAATCTAAACACAATCACTGATAATATTGGTTATAATTAGTAGGCAATGGTTTTTAGAAAAAAATTAAACAGAATTACTATACCTCGGAAACTCTCTATCTACTATACTGGACAATAACTGGACGTACACTGCATGAAACTCAGCTGATATAAACAAAACGCATTGAAGCAGTGCTACCTAGAAACTACTCTCCAGATATGGAAGGCACTGGCTGTTTGTAAACCTATACGTCAGTGTTCAAGGGTAAAATAATGATTTGAAATTACTTTAATTATAATTCCTGGAAAATGATTACGCGGGCTTAGAATTAAAATGTTGTTTTCAAAGAAAGGTGTATTATTACTATAATATGTGTGTGTGTGTGTGTGTGTGTGTGTGTCTCTCTCTTTCTCTCTTTATATATATAATGAATTCTGCAATAGGTATATTTAGAAACCATCGCTATATATAGTTGAACAAGTTTTGGTGAAGAATCAGTACAATGAAATATTTATTAGTCTTAACCCACAGCACTTAATCAAAAACTTATGCAGTACACGTGTGGTGGAAAAAAAGAAGGAATACAAATAAAAGACATGTACAAAACTAACAAATTAATCATTTATTAACTCAGATGCGTTTCAATGACAAAGTCATCATCATCAGTAAGTTTTGCTACTACAAACTCTAATTTATTACTATGATGATAACTTTGAGATTGAAACACGTCTGACTTAATAAATGATTAATTTGTGAGTTTTGTACTTGTCTTTTATTTGTATTAATTTGTGAGTTTTGTACATGTCTTTTATTTGTATTTATCTGTGAGTTTTGTGTACGTCTTTTATGTGTATTAACTTAACATCACAAGCTAAGCTAAAAAAACAGTTGTATAGAGTAGCAAGTTGTATATAATTTCTTAAATCAGCTATACACACATTTGTTTGTATCATCTATCATATGTTCCTCATATGTTACTGGTGGCCTAAATATGAGACCATTAGAATGATTTTAAAGTTATATTCATTTTTAGATTATAAATTTTACTTACAACTTTTTTTTTTTTAAATGTTTTAACTTGCCTATAGTAGCACTTACTTTTTTTTTTTTTGTTGAGGACGGCCGTTTCGGGAGATGTGTCCCTTATGTTACGTCCCTTTTATGTTACATAAAGATTATAGAAATGAACATTGTTTTGCGCAGCTCATAAAACAGTTTAAATTAAACTATTAAATTATTTTTTGTGTAAAATCTATGGTAGTATCAAGAATAAGAACGGTTAACTTAGGACTTTCCCTCTTAAATGGGACAGAGACACAAGAATATCTTTGTAAACACTAGGTATAGTATGTTAATAGTAGTAGCAAAAACAAGTCAGACAGGAAAACTGATCTTCTAATATGTAAAAGAACGAATTTAGATAAACTAGCAAATAAAATTATCACAATTCAAACAAGAAAGTAATCATCAAGTTGCCTGAACCTTAACAGTTGCCCAGGAAGTAGTATGAGTAACTTAAAGGCTTAACAATGACATTAGTAAGAAATATGATTAAAATAAAGAAAGGATTTCTAGATTGATAAGTATTATAATAATAAGATCAAAAGTATAGTATAATGAAGCAAGAACTATTTTAAGTAGAAGGATGGACAACACTGAAAAAAAAGAAATAATTGTGTAAACATAGATTGTAAAGAAAACTCATAATACAGTATTGGCAAAAAAAAAAAAAAAAATGGGCATCTTATAAATTTATGTTTACATATTATTTGATAAGTGTTTTTGTATTTACTTGTTGCTGGCCATCTGCCTATTATTACCCTTGAATTTTGTAGTCCATTACGTTTGGTGATACTTATTATGTAAAAGTGATTATTAAAAAGCCTCGAGTTTTCATCTATTCAACATATACCATTTGTAAAATATTCTATTAGAAATGTTTGATGAATAACCTGATTCTTGATAATAAATCGGGTTTATCTAAATGTAAGGTAAATTCTTGATTCTCATAAAAAAATATAGTATATAGGATATCACAATGATCTTTAAACAATGTTCTTACTTTTTAAATGAATTCATTTTAACCCAATTTTTTTACACTTTTGCTTTTAAGCAAAATTGTTGCAGACCTTCTGAAATTAATATTACCCCACCATATTTAACAATTTTTATACATTTTAAATAGTAGCCTAAGGCTAGGTTACCTTATATTTTACACTGTAAATTATTAGTTTTACAATTTTAACAATTTATGCATAAGTGAGGTATTTGGTCACTGTAATTGGTTATTTGTTAAGTAATATATAATACGAAAACTGTTTTAGTTTTATAAAAATTTTTAAACTTATCAAACTATAATTTATTTCTGAAAACTTTGTATTATTAATTCTATTGATATTAGAGAAAGATTTTAAAATTACAACTTCTACATTTAGCAAGAAATAAATCATAGTTCAAACAATTGCCATTAGGTGCCACTTGCTGGTAGAAATCCATATTCAGTTCAGTTACACAGAGCTAGGCATTGACTACTAATATGATAACACTTGATACTAACCACAGTATGCACATGTGAGACGGAGCTAGCATGCTAGAGGTTGGCTGCCAAGAGCGCGGCGGGTTTTGGTGGCTCAGACCTGGATTAAAGAAAAAAATGTTCAGTTACAAATCTAAAACTATTGTGTGAAAATTCTTCAAACCAGTGGTGCACTGAGGAAGGGCCAAGGGAGCCCATGGCCTTAGCCTGACCAAAAAATAAAAATTTGTAAATAAACTAAAAATTAATTAAAAAAGATTATAAGTTTTAAGTGCAATTTAGAGGTAATACAACCGACAGTATACAATATTATTTAGTTTACTTGTAAATTGAAATCCCAGAATCATTACTTTCTCTAGTAAACGGACTGTAATATATTTCTTCTAAACATATTTCGTCTAATATAAATAACATATGACTAATAATTATGAAGATTGTCAAGGTTTTTATTAGGACCGTCAGTTTAAAACATGTTTCCGGATGTCACCACAAGAGGAACAGACAAACAGTTTAAGTAACATTGTCTATATTTCTGTGTAAATTCTGAGATCCTTATAATAAACCAAATCAACTTAATAACAAAAACGTCCAATATATTTATCGAAGTTTGATTGGTTTTTGCTGTCCAATACCTTAGATTTTAGACCGTAATTAGAAAATCTGTTTGATTATTATCATTTTGTGATTAACAATAAAAACAAAAAAACCATAAGACAACTTTAATGAATGTTAATGGTACAAGAATCAAAATGTAAAAGTGCCCAAGGTACTGATAGAAATATATTAAGTAACCTACTATACTATAACCTATAACACACAGATTTTGTTTTAATTGTTCTGTTTAGAGGTGGAAATGCTTAAAACTAGTTTTAGAGTGGTAAAAATTCAATATTTTCTACGGAAGGTGAACCTTATAGTTCTGGCTCTCTCCTTGACAAAATCCTGAGTGAGCCGTTGCTTCAAATAACTTATCTAAATCTTCCTAAAGCCTAACATAGGTGGTTGTATTTCACTGTAGTCTTACTACATTCTGTCATACTTAGTAAACATTACTCATTTAAACCAAAAACTAACATTATCACACTCTCTAAAAAGTGTTTATCATTTAAGGCGATCAACCCAAATGTACAAGTCAACTACATACTAGTCAACTATTTTTTTCTGATTTATACATCATAAATTGTATACTTTCTTCATCATCTCATTGAAACCAATTTTTTTTTGTGTAGCCTGTAATTAAATAATCCATATTCTTTGATACCATTTGTAACTTGGGCCACTGCAGTAGCTACACTCAAACATTTGAACACAATGTTTAGATTATGCTATGCAATGTGTAACTCTTAGCATATTCATTCAAGAAATTATCACACTCACAAAACTCATAATAATACAAAATTGTTTAATATACACACAAAAATTCTTTGCTCAAGAGATGGCCTGCTAATGGGCTCCCGAAATCTTGCTACTAACACACAAATACAAAGTCAGGACTAATTTAAACATTTTTAATGTCTCTACTGTAGCAAGAAACTAACCACTGAAGAGAAATTTGAAATATATATATAAATTAATCACTTTAACACTAATAATGGACACAATATAATATTAATCACATAAACAATAGTTTATGACTACCTGAACTTTTTAATGCTAATCAACCAAAAACTACAGCATTACATTAATAGATTAATAAGATTCACCGAACGTAATGGACTACAAAATTCAAGAATACAATATAATAATAATAGACACAATAATAGACAAACTATGGCACAATATAGAAAAAAAAACACTAAAATTAACACTACGGAGAGGGAAAACAAATACATCACAATACCATTCATAAACAAAATAGCCCGCAAATTTCAAAAAATAGGATACAAAATAGCATACATAACTAATAACAATTTACAATACAAAAATACAACACGACACCAACAACAAAGATAAACTACAAGCACCAGGCATATACAAATTAAACTGCAATAAGTGCAACAAATTCTACATTGGGCGAACATTTTGCAGCTTTAAACAAAGAGTCAAAGAACACAAACAGAATACCAACTCAGCATTTTACAGTCACTTGAAAGAAACAGGACACAAATACACAGACATTTGTCATAACCTAAAAATCTTACACATCAACAAAAAAGGACCACATCTCAACACACTAGAACAATATAAAATTTACAGACACACAAAAACACGAAGTACATTAAACGAACAAGCCCAATACAAATCACAAATACTCTTTGATACTGTCGAAAACCTGCCTTTAAAACTGTCACCGCTTAACCCAACATCTCCAAGCAGAACACACTGATAAAGATCGACACATAGCGACCGAAAATGTTCTGTCTCAGTAAGTTTTTACAAATTTACAAAATTTTAAGTTCGGATAGTCATAAACTAGTGTTAAAGTGATTAATTGAGATTTACCAAATGTAATAGACTATAAAATTCAAGATATATAATATAAACATCACATAATAAAAAATCAACACATTTTAAATGATCACACACACTTTGATTCAACACTCTTTTACAATACATAGTATACAATTGCCTTCATAGACTTTCAACCTTCAGCTTCATGAAAACCATCAGTAGCAGGTAGGGATAGTAAATCAAACAAATGTTTTTATTTAACTATTTTTAAATTAAATTTAATAATTTTTTAGTACTGTTCAAACCTGAAATGTAATTTCAAAAAATAATAATTCACTTATTTTCACTAATTTCAAATTGGGTTATAAATTGGGTCCTAGCCCCCCTTAAATATACATCCCAGGAAGGTGTTTCTGGTTGCACTACCAAATACAACAAAATTATGATATATTTGTTGATTCCATCTTCACGTGAGCTACTAGTTTTCACTAAACACTTGTAAATATTTACAAATTTGCCTATAGTAGCACTTACTAATATTTGTTGAGGATGGTTGTTTCGGGAGATGTGTCCCATTGTTAGCTCAGACCGTAACTGATCTCAAGGTTTACGTAGGTTAGGGTATTAGAGTTGGGCGTGGAATACTATGGTGGTGTGGGGGTATTTTGTGATTATTAGGAGTTATGATGTCGAAAATAGTGTGTGAGTTATAATGTAATTGTGTATTGAGTATGTGTGTAGGGTGTAGTTTGAAGTGTCTGTATATTTCGTATTATTCGGTTGTGTAGCGTTGGTTATGTCTGTGTTGTTTACGAAGAATTTGTATTTTATATGTTATGTTTATATATGTGTATGTTAGTTTTGGGTGTATGGAATTAAAGTGTTTAAAAATATGTGTGCTCGGCTTGTGTTACCTTTATATAATGTTATGATATCGTCGACTTATCTGTACCAGTAAATTATGTTATCTGAGTATTTATTATTGTGTAAAATGTGGTTTTGTTCAATATGGTGTTTGAATATTTCTGCTAAGATGCTAGTTATGGGGAACCCATAGGTAGGCCTTCTTTTTGGTTGTAGAATGTGTTATTGTTGGTGAAGTAATTTTGAGATGTGATTAATTTTGTAAGATGGATGATTTCATCAATGTGTGTATGTGGTGTATTTGTGTCTATAAGCATGTTTTTGAGGATGTTGATGGTTTCTGGAATGGAGATGTTGGTATATAGATTTGATATATCGAAAGAGACTAAAGTGGAATTGTGTGGGATATTTAGGTTGTTTATTTTGCCTGTTAGTTGTATGCTATTTGTGAAATTACAATGATTATTAAATTTTATATGGTTTCAGATAGTTTTGTTTTGGCTAGAAGATGAGAAGGGGCACTTGTGTGGTTGATTAGTGGACATATTGGGATGTCTGTTTTGTGAAGTTTGGGCAGGACATTTAGTTTAGGAGCTATTGGTTTTATTTGTTTTAGGTGCTTTTTGGTGTAGTGTGAGATTATAAATTTGGTTTTGTTTATTGCTTCTTTGATTTGAGCATTGTATTTTGTTGTTGGGTCTTCTTTTAGTGTAGTGATGTTGTTCTTTTGGATGAAGTTGTGTACTTTTTTGTTGAGGTCGTTATTGTCAATAATTACCGTTATGTTGCCTTTGTCAGCTTTGAGCCACCCACTCCAATACACCCACACCACCATAATATCCCACCCCCACCCTAATACATTAACCTACATGAACCTTGAGATCAGTTACGATCTGAGTTGACAATGGGACACATCTCCCGAGACGGCCATCCTCAACAAATATAAGTAAGTGCTACTATAGGCAAGTTTGTGTAAATATTTATAAGTGTTTAGTGAAAATTTATGAGTTTAAATTATTAACATAATATAAATTTTAATCTGCATCAAAATCTGAATGATAATTTTAATCATGAATAATATTAAAACTTTTACTTAAACTTTAAACTCTTACAACTCTGATTTATAGACTGTTATGTGCAGTTAGAGGTTTGTGGTCAATAACCCCTCCCCTGTAGGAGAGATTTCTGGTTGGGCCAAGGTAGACAATATAATCCATGAGTTAAAATTATAGGTAAAATAAAACTTGTAATCTTCTAGAAATCTGATTGATATGTTTAAACAACATTGAAGCAACTTTTGCCAAAATGCTGATTGAAGTGTTGTATACAGAGTTTGTATTTTGAAACATTTTGTGGTTAACTGTTTAATTTCAAAATTTGTGTACATCAAAGTAATACATAGCAAACATTAATTTTCTTAGGATTATATTTGGGTCAATTTTAATTAATATACTGAATTTTTAAACAGACACTAGTTCAGGACATTGTTCAATGTTTTAAAATATAATCTGAACAATCATGAAACTTGTAATTTATAAATAAACCTCAAGATAAATAATAAAATATTTGTTTCTTTGTTTAGTGAACTAAATATAATCAATGTAAACAATTTATATTATCTAGGGCTAATGACCTGAAGATTTTTTTTAAATATTAAAATAGGCCTTTAGAGTATCAATGTAGTTTGTCTAAGGTTAACGACCTGAAGATTTTTTTTTTTAACTTTAAAAATGTAATTTTAGGTGCTCAATTCAGATGCCTGAGGCTGATGACTCTTTTTGTAACCATTGAAATACATATTTTTCAGTATGTCTTACAGAATATTTTAAAAGGCATATCAGTGTCTAGCCTAGAGTTAATGAATTGAAGATTTTATTGAAATAAATATCACAAAAATATCAGTGATATGTCTTAATTCTGAAATATTTTCCAACACCTGAAAATTGTATTTCTGACATGTTTATTGGTACAAATGGAAATAAATTGGAAGAGAACTCGAGGAAAAAGGATACTGAATTAAAATAGAAATTTTATGTATTAACAAAGTGATTAAAAAATTATGTACTACAAAAAAGCTGTAAAAGAAAAATTTCAAGCAGAATACCAAAGACAAAATAATAACATTGAAAATGTGATTTAAATAAAGTAATATTTCTGTTCTACAACAAAAGGATTAGTTTCATTATTCAAATTTTTTAATGGAACAAATTTCTTGCAGTTAATTAGGTAGCACTCCCTCAACTTCTACAGTGTGGCAGAGCGATGGAACAAGGGATATGCCATGGGATCTTCATAATTATAAAAGAATGGGAAAAATAAAATTTTTATTAAATATGCTGTCAGTTCCAACAAATTTCATACTTTAAATAGTTTGGTCAAACATAACCAGGAATAAATAGAATAATATTTATGTTACAAACAACACAAAATCCGAATTTTATGAATTTTTAGTACAAAAATAACTAGTAAATATAAGCTTAAATATTAGGGTATAATAATACCCTTTGAAACATTAACCTTTTTTAAGAAGGGCTGTTAAGTCTTTTGTACTACTTAAGACACTATTTGTAAGCTGCTGGCAAATATTCCTAGAAATGGACTTCTCAGCGTGAAAGCTAAGATCAAAATTAACAAAATGAGCCTTACCCGGATTTCTGTATGGTACTATCCACAATAGAAAAAAACACTATCCTACTTCTTTCCATACCAAATTCAGCAACATATTAGGTATACAAATAAATATGGATAAGTGGTTGGTAAGGGGGTTCATGATGCTGGGGATTTTATCTATGCTAATGGCAGCATATTAGCAATATGTTCTTCAACACACAGTTTAAGAGAATTATAAAAGTTACCTTACAATTTGCAATTGTGAGATTGTACATTTTGAGGTTTTTGAATAAAACGTATTTATCAATTTACTTCGCAAAAAACCACTATCTGTTCAGTAAACACGTTTTGAATTTGGTCAGTACTTTATTCAATGTTGCAAGTCATGGACAAGATATTTTTTGTGCCACAAAGTGAACCCCTTTGGGTCTGTGACTCGCAGTATTGAGCAATGTACAACCCAAGTGTAAAACGTGTCTGGTGAAAAAAATGAGTAAACAGTGGTTATTTGCTAATTGATAGTAAGTTACTTTAAAGCCACGGATAAATTAAAATTATAATATTTACATTTTTTGATTCCATCTTCACCTGAGCTACTAGTAATCACTGAACACTTTTAAATGTTTTAAACTTGCCTATAGTAGCACTTTTTTTTTATTAGCTTGGGAGCGGATTAGTAGCACTTACTTTGCTTGTTGAGGACGGCCGTTTTGGGAGATGTGTCCCTTTGTCAACTCAGACCATAACTGAGTTATTGAGTTAATTGAGTTACGGTCTGAGTTGACAAAGGGACACATCTCCCAAAACGGCCATCCTCAACAAGCAAAGTAAGTGTTACTATAGGCAAGTTTAAAACATTTAAAAGTGTTCAGTATAATATTTAGTTAAAGATGTCAAAAACATAAATGTCAAACTTCCAGTGCATTAGAATCATATTAATTCTTCTGCAGGAGAAAGAAATTATTAAATATTTAGGTTGTTTGTTAACAAGCGCATTGTTAAAAGTAATGAACTAATGTTGCATATGAAGCAAAACAAGGAAGAAAGTATAATTTGTACTTAAAAATATTTGGAATCTCGATAAATATTGTAAATTTCCTTTTGTCAAATATTTTATTCCTTCATAGTCTTGTGACTATTTTTTTATTGATTGATGGATAAAAAAAAACCATCTTGCCAACTTTCATACAAAGTTGAGCATAAATGGTCAATAAAAGATATTTAAAGCAATATTTATATTAAAAATATCGTTCTTTTATTAATTCTCATTACTTTAAAATAATAAAGTATAACACAATTAAAAAGTATGAATACCATCTTGATAAATCTACATTATGATATATTAATGTGCAAAATAAAGAAGAAGAAACAATTTTACTAGACAAAATTGAAAACAACTTTAACTATGAGAAGTTTCAGATATGTATTCAGTGGGTATAGAAGAGTCAAAACACAAAGTGCATTTATCAAACTAGATTGCAATGTCACTACTTACTTACATATCCATTACAATATTGATATTTGCCACACATATTTCGCTCATTGAATAACACATCTCTATCAAAACTCTTAAAACACTTGAAACTAAGAAATAACTTTGATGGTTTTTTGAAAAACAATTTGGTACACTTATAGTTCTTACAAAACATTTTATTTCACCAAAAAAAAAAACAATTTTATAAAATATAAACTCATTAAACAGCTATTTCAAATCTTGACTGGATAAGTCTGGTATCTAGAATAAGATTCAGGTATATTTACTTAGACTTGGTGATCTACAAGCATGTGCAAAACTGTTGAGTTTAAAGTACAGTAACTGATATTTGATTTTAAAACAAATTGATAAAAACAAAGTATACAAATTAATCTGCTATGCTAAAGAAATTAGATTAATGTATATGGAAATACATTATTTATATGGCTAAGAAATTAATTTAAATGACAACATTTATTCTAGTCTGTTTTTAAATATATTTAAAATCTAACAAAAAGTTTGAAAACATAAAATGGCTAGAAAAGTTGGAACCAAACTTTAAACAAATATTTCACTTATATGCATTTAAATTATTACTGGTTTGCAGTTAGAAGGGGTAATTTTTTCAGCAAAGAAAATTATTTTCTTTTGATAAAGGTGAAGCAGAAAATGAAAAACTTATTTTTTTCTTAATTAGCTTGACATTAATTTGAATTCTATCTATTTAGGGAATCATTTGAATTTATCTTAAGTATTTTAATAAAGTATTTTATTAATTAAGTTTCACTGAACAAAATGGATTACAAAATTCAACTGCTTGGTTGCTTTTTTGTGTTTATAATATTAGTAAAGTAGGTAGTAAACTTGTATTTAAGGTTTGAGTTTATGGCTTGTGAGAATCAAGTGTACTTCAATGTTTTATTATCAATCTAAGTGAAAAATCTTTGTAAATTTAGTTAGAAAACAAGCACTTCACCTATCAAACAATTTTAGTCTATAGCTCCCCAATACTGATACATAAATTTTTATATTAAATGCAAAAATATATAATTCTTAAAAGTTTATAATTATGAAATGTGTTGAAACATAAACTTTGACAGGTGCTGCACTCTTGTAAACATAAACTGTTATTACTATTGTGACACAAATACTCTTGTGACATTATTACTATTTAATTAAGTTAATTTTACTTTAAAAAGTAATCATATTTTTTTGTTTCTGTGTAATTTGTAAAGAAACTTTAGTTAAACCTAATAATTAATAATTGTATTAGAAACTATTTTACAAAACATCTGATTATCATAGGAGCTAAAATGATAGGGATTTCAGAAAAATACTGGTTAAATCAATAGTATTGTATCTCCAGCTGTTAGATGTTTCAATTAAAATGAATGACACGAGGGGTTTTTTAAAAAAAAAGACTTGTTTATTGAATTATAAAAGTTTATTTATTTAAATAGAAATAAGAAAATAATTTGAATATCATTATGTTTTGTTTTATCTTTATGCAATGAATATTATTCTTTTAAAGTGACATACAGTAGTTTTTTCTAAACATACCTTTTATGACTAGGATGAATGTGGTTCTTTTGTAATATGTGCTTGTTTTCAATATAATGTGTGAATTTAAGGAATAATTATGTCAGTGTATGAGAATTATTCTGTAATTAAGTATTGAATATATGTTTAAAGTACGGTACAATTAATCACTTTAACAATAGTTTATGACTATATGAACTTTAAATTTTGTAAATTTGTGAAAACCTACTGAGACAGAACGTTTTTGATCGCTATGTGTCACCACATATAAATTTACAATTTATAAAATTTAAAGCATTTGTTGATTCCATCTTCACGTGAGCTACTAGTAATCATTAAACACTTTTAAATGTTTTGAAAACTTGCCTATAGTAGCACTTACTTTGTTTATTGAGGACGGCCGTTTCGGGAGATGTGTCCCATTGTCAACTCAGACCTCAGATCAACTGATCTCAAGGTTTACGTAGGTTAGGGTGGGGGTGGGATATTATGGTGGTGTGGACATTTACAACACCACTGGAATTTACAAACTAACTTGCAGTTCGTGCCCCAGTTTTTACATAGGCCAGACAGGGAGGTCCTTCTACACACGTTACCAAGAACATATAAAAGCACTAAAAAGAATAATTACCAATCAAACTTCGCCGATCATCTCAACTCCACAAAACATGACTACATAGACATAACATCTAACCTATAAAATCTTCATAAACAACACAGAAATAACCAGCGCTACACAACCGAACAATACGAAATATACAGGCACTTCAAACTACACCCTACACACATACTCAATACACAATTACATTACAACTCACACACACTTTTTGACATCATAACTCGTAATACATACAAAATACCCCCACAATATCCCACCCCCACCCTAACCTACGTAAACCTTGAGATCAGTTACGGTCTGAGTTGACAATGGAACACATCTCCCGAAACGGCCATCCTCAACAAACAAAGTAAGTCCTACTATAGGCAAGTTTTTAAAACATTTAAAAGTGTATAGTAAAATTTAAAGTTCGGATAGTCATAAATTATTGTTAAAGGGATTAATTAAGATTCACCGAACGTAATGGCTACAAAATTCAAGACGGCATAATTTTATTGTTGGACTCTATTGTCCATGTAAAACTTATCAGTAAAACTTTAACCTTTATGTTAAACTATCTAGTGAATTGCTGAAATTACAGTAAGTATGGCAATTCATTAATTAGTTCAAATATATATACAAATATATATTAAACTTGTATCTAAGGTTTGAGTTTATGGCTTGTGAGAATCAAGTGTACATCAATATTTTATTATCAATCTAAGTGAAAGAATCTTTGTAAATTTAGTTAATAAACAAGCACTTCACTTATCAAACAATTTTAGTCTCATACCTCCCCAATACATAATTTTTCTGGCACATGTAAGCTAACATGTGATGTTAGCCTCAGTTATTACAATTTAAAAATCCTTGTTTCCATTATCCTCAATTATAAAAAATTGCAAATGCAAAGATAAATTGGAAATATAACATAAACTATTAAAGCAATGAACATTAACCAATCATAAGTGAATAATACTATCACACTTGAAATCCAACATACAGACATACTAGAGCAAATTTTTGCTTTAATTCTTATACAATTATTATCTATTTATCACAACCACCTGTTGTAAAATCTTATATTTTATGTATGATTTTTCCCTCTAATATTTTCCATACTATCTCCCCTTTACATCAAATTAAACTTTGTGATAGATAGGGTTGAATTAAAACAAGATTTATCTTTAATTTACTTAGAAAAAACCTACTACTCACTGATATTAGTAGTGAAGTTGTAGGTTCTTGCCAAGTGAATTATTAAATAACTATTGTACAGAAACCTCAAGATATAACCCAACAATTGCAAGTTGTAAATGGGACATTTATCATCAAACAAACCTACTCAAATCTTAAGTGAAAGTGCTAAGTTAGTTTTTATAATTTAACCATGGATCTTTTCTTATATAAGAGCTGAGGAGTTTAGTCTTCCAAAGTTTCTTAATGGAATTATAAACTAAACCTAATAGTATAGTGTTACAGAAATGAATTATCTTCAATTTGAGCTACAAATTTTCCTTTTATACTTGGGCATATAAGGATTTAAGTTATATTAAATGAGGATGGGTGTTTCAGGATATGTGTCCAATTATAACACAAACCTCTTGGTTATTATAGTTTGAGTTAAGAGTGGAGTAATACCTCGTAATCACACACCACAAATATACAAACATATCACCAAATATACAAATTCTATACAAACATAATAAAATAGCAAACTCTGGGCAATTAAACATTAAGAAATATACAAAAATTTCAAGTTACACCCAACACATACACTGAACAATATGAACATACAATGACATTATAATTCACATAAATATTTATCATCAACCCCTCCTCCAAAAGACTCTCATAAATAACCTAATATTGCCTCACCCTATCAACTCTAAAATACTCTCCAAACTTCTGCTATGTTCTGAGTTTATAATGGAACATATCTCCAAAAATGGCAGTCTTTATTAAAAAAATGTAGAAATATTGTTGCTGTTCATGACAAGCTGGTTGTTAATTCTTATTACAATTTTGCTATTACTTGCGACCAGACTTTTTGTTAACTAAAAGTTGTTAAATTGTTAACTTACACTTGGAGGAAACGTTTTCGTCTTACGACTTCTTCAGCCTGGTATTTTTGCCCATGGTACCGAGGAAGAGCAACTGCAGCATTCCTAGCGGCAAAAATTCGAGGCTGAAAAAGTCGTAAGACGAAAATGTTTCCTCCAAGTGTAAGTCAACAATTTAACAACTTTTAGTTAACAAAAAGTCTGGTCGCAAGTAATAGCAAAAGTATAATAAGAAAAGAAATGTAAGTGCTACTATAAACAAGTGTTCATATTAATATATATCCAAGAGTATATTAAATAAAATTTTAAAACCAAGCATAACATATCTCAAAATATACATAATTCATGAAATCTGTGTGTATATTAATTATGACATTTCTATATAACAATAAACGTTTATATATGTTTTCAGTGGTAAAGCTACCTATAATTACTTGGGGAGTCTAAGAGTTGTGTATAATTCATAGCACTGAACAATGCACTAACTAAGTGCAAAATGTGTTTGCTGAAAAACATCAGTAAGAAGTGGTTTTTTGGCAAGTGGATTATTGATAAGTAAATATTACAGAAGCCTCAAGACTAAGACTACCCAAAACTGCAAGACTAAGAATTTTCCCTTACCTTGAATTTTTTGTAAATAAGACTGTGTAGTGCTCCCCTCTCTCTTCAAATGTTCAATGATGTGATCCTTGAAGCTCTGTTAATTTGACATTTCATGAAATTCAGATTTCTCTATCGCAAGGGTACTTTAGTTACTCTGTCTACTGTTTGTCACTGAATTTCTTAAACAGGTTTTTATGTATCTGAATGCACTTATACTTCTTTCACTAGAACATGTTGTCACTGGAAATATGAGTAGATGCTTAGCTTCATCAAAATATGTCAATGAAGAAACACAGATGGAAGAGAAATTTTGGGCCAACTAATCTCTCAAACAGTTCTATAGCACCATTCTCTGAGTTGCCATCCCATTCTTCATCGTTATCAATGACACACACAAGAGCTGGTTCAAAGTCCGTGAATTGGAATGGTATTGTTAAAGTTGCTTTGGAGTAGAGTTAATTGGGGGGGGGGGGTGCATGACGAAGTTTAAAACTTTATCTTTCAGGACTTTAATTTTCTTAGATGACTTGTTGAAAATAAATACAAGAAAGTCAAATAATATATAAATAAATGAACCTTCTTTATAGTTTTCTCTCCATGTAAGAGTATCAAATTAAAATGCTGTGTGTAGAAATGTAAGAAAAACTTGTTTGTAATAGTTTAGACCTGGAGAACCTGCCATCACAGAAGCGACATCATAAGACTGAGATATATACTTCTCATCTACACACCATTTTCTTAAGACATCCATAATTACAGCTGCATATCCATTTGCATTCTTATCTTCTGAGTAGTTGTAGAAACCAACAGACCTCTTGTGAATATTATTATCTACACAATACCAAAATACTCGTATAATGTTTATTTGAGTCTGACAAGATATGCCTAATAATACAGTATTTCAATCTTCTGAACTGAGACAAATTCACAAATAGAAAGTTGTTTCTGAGCTTCTTCATTCATCACTTGGATTACACAATCAATAATGTCATTCTTGATATCACTAGAATTACCTTTAAACCCTAAAGTTGCTCCCAAATGTTGTCTAATGAATTGTTCTTCTTGGGCTACCAATTCAAAGGTTTCAAGGGTAGTCACCTCTATATGGATTTACTATTACCTCAGAAAGTAAGTTCATATTTCTGACACTGATCCAGCTTTAATCCAAGCAGCTACTACTTGCATTACAACTTCACCTTGCTGTAGGAGCTAGCATATGCCTTCACAAGCCATACTATTAGACATGAAGTAAGAGTCAGGTGTTTACTAGAATCATATGATGGAACCAATTAACTCATAGATGGTCACTAGTGGCATGCTACCTAGTTTTATGGGGCCCCAGACGAATGTTACAAACATTAGATGATTGATTTATTAATACAGTAGAGTCTCGCTTATCCATCATAAACGGGCTGGCAGATTGTCGGATAAGCAAAAATGTCGGATAATAGGAAGGTGTTAAGAAAAACCCATTAAATGCTATTTAACTGTACTATATAGTACTTTATATTACTGTATAGTTAAATACATTATGAGCATTTGATAAGAAAACAACAGACAATGTTTCACTGCATAAACAGAATATCATAATGTAGAGTAGTACTGTAATGAAATCCTTAAATATAGACTGTACACAATATTTACACATAAAACATTCAGTTCTGTGCTGGTTTGAAGAAATTGTTGATCTCTGTCTGGTTTCAAGACGAGTGCCATTTCTTAGCTGCTTTGTCTCGCCACTTTTGCAGCATTAAAATGTCTATTTCTGTAGCTTCTTGTTGTTCAACGTATTGAAGTGCAGTCTCTAAAGCCTTAACTCTGTTGTTATGGGGAATACTCTAAGGCTTGGGGGTGCTTCTTCTAAATCTTCAATTCTTTGTCATCACAATTGACAAGAGTAACAATTTCTTCATCAATTATTTCAAACTGATCATCGTCATCATTTAACCAACTTTCAACTTCTTCCACAGATATAGCCTCGCATCCAGGGAGATTTTATACTAAAGGTTGAATGCTTTCTTTGGTTAAACTGTCTGGTTTCACACTTTGATCATCGCCACCACCTTATTCCATGATTTTGCAATTGTTAGAGCTCTTACGTCAGCCCAAGCCACTGCTATCACATCCTTTACCTTTACCTTTATGCTTTTCTACTTTTCTATCAGGTCTTTTTTTGGTCTATTTCTTCAATAAGTGTAGACAGTAGCTTCCTATGATTATTTCTTTTCGCTGCTTCCAAAATACAGTGATTCATAGGTTGGCATTTGGTGGTTACGTTGGGAGGGGGTAGAAACATTGCTTTTATATCACCATCTTAAAGTGTCTCTCCATCAAGGTGCATTGGAGCATTGTCTAGTAACAAAATTGCTTTTCTGGGTAAATTGTTTTCTTTCAAAAACTTCTCTGTTGCAGGAACAAACTGCTTAAAAACCATTCTTTCAATATTTCACTGCTTATCCAAGCACTTTTTTGGTTGTAATAGTTTACAGGAAGGGCAGTTTTGGAAACTTTTTTAAAAGCCCTAGGATTTTTTGCTTTTTCTTTTAATGCAAGGTCTATTTTGAAATTTGCTGTAGCATTACTACATGCTAAAATAGTCAGCCTTTCTTTACTAAGCTTGTAGCCTGGAGCTGCCTTTTCAGCTTTGGATGTAAAACTCTTACTTGGTAACAATTTATAATTGAGTCCTGTCTCGTCACAGTTAAACAACTGATCACCTGTTATGCTCTTTTTTTCAATAAGTTTCTCTAATTTTTTCTTGAAGGCCTCCATTTCTTCAAACGTCGGATAAAACGGAATGTCGGATATGTGAAGGTCGGATAAGCGGGACTCTACTGTGTGCGTAAAACATAAAAATATAGGTTGGTATAAGTTATAGGATATAGGTTGAAGATAGTTCCTATCCAGAGTAAGAGCTCTGTGACTTGCAGTGACCAATTTTTTCAAACAAGTTCGGAAAATGGTACTGCATTTTTAGTCATGTGAGAAAACTCCCAAACTATGTGTCCTCGGCAGGAAATTAGTTTTAATGTTTGGAAGCACACACGTTTTCTTTGTGAGTGTACCTTTTCAACAATAAAATTTATAAAATCAACTCACCACAACAGACTCACAGACAACCATCTTTGAGATCTGCTAAAGCTTACAACCACTTCATTTGAGATCAATTTTGATGAACTATTGAATAATTGTGCCCAACCACAGTGTTATCATTGTCAAAGTAGGAACATACTTTTGGATGATTTTAAGTTTAAATAAATTAGTGATTTTTTCCAATTCTGTGTTCTGATAAGCATAAACAACATGATTAAATAGCAACTGAAAATAATATTAGGCTATACTTATTTTGATTCTTTGTACATTGTGCTTGATGTTAAATGTATAAGAAAGTTTTTGCTAAACGTTTATTGATTCATATTATTTAATACACAACTCATAGCATACGATACATGTATCGCCTAAATTTGGCCTTTTGATGTGCGTGTGAAATTAGATGTCTTCAATGAAAATAATGAAGTGGCCCTTTTAGGGTTAAGAAGTTGGACTTCCCTGATTTAACTTATAGCTCTTGTTCTATTTCATAGCAGAGTTTGCATGTCATTTTTAAAAAGTTTATTATACATTTTTCATTTTCTGAATTTGATATTCCTAAACCCCCACCCAGCTTCTCCAATCTGGGTGAATATTAAATGAAAACACTTGGTAGAAATGAGAAGAATTTGCAGAAAAATTTGATGAAAATTTTAGAATGATTCAATTTTACAGGTGTAGAAAGAGCTGATTGAAAAACAGTGGGAGTGGTGCTGCCTTTCAAATACGTTCCTGATTTATTTTCATAATAAAAATAAATGTTTTAAATTATTTTATAAAGTAAACATTTTTTTAAAAATAAAAACAAAAGATTAACAACTGTGAAATTATTTTGCTGTGAAGCAAAATATTTTCAATTTGAAGTACAGTAACAGATGATTAAGAACTTTAGTAAAAATTAATGAATAGGATATTCAATAGTTTAAGAATGATTACCTTGCCTCGATATACAGAATTAACTTCCTTCATCTCAATGATTAAGATTTTATTTTTAATAAGTTTAACTCCTTCTCCGGATTTGACGCTTTTGATTTTTCATTTAGACACTTTTTTCAAGTTGAAGTAAACATAACTAATGTGAAAGAAAAGGATTTCAGCTAGTATGAATGATCTGGTAGTTTTGAACCAAAAAATATATCAACTTAATTTTATAAGATAATTTTTTATAATATTGTCATAATATTTATTTTCTTTACCAATTTGGAATATTAATAATAATTCATAATAAAAACCCAATATCTACAATAAGAAAGTCTTATTTATTAATCGCTACCCAAAGTGTACTTTAATTACAAGATTACCTTGTATATTAGGTAACAATTTATAAATAATAAATTGATATCTTTTTACGGATATTGGGTTGTAATTGTGATTAATATTGTTGAATATAGATTTAATAAAATGTGAAAGATTAAGCAAAAAATGGTGTTTATAAAATTTGTTAAAATTATATAGGGTCTACTTGTAAGAAGAATACTGAATACCAATTTACAGATATATGCAATAAGTAGTATAAATATATCAATGTAAAATCGGTGATTCTAAAATCTATAACTTAAGGGTTTAATTCTACATGTACAAAAATGTTATTATTATTTTTATGTTATATTATTATTTATTTTATTTTGAATGCAGGAAATTGAATACAACATGCTTACTATATAACTTAGGTATTATTTCCTGTTAAATACATGGTAAATAAGAACATGTTGCCTTGTAACTTCTTAAAAATGATTCTCAATGTTGTTGATGACTTGATGACATATATCCTCAATTACCACATTACATGCCTCAATGACTGATGCTGGAAGCTATGTTATTAAATAAGGATGTTAAAGTAAACTCTTCTCCTTTAGGACCCCAAAACAAAAATCACATAAATTCAAATCAAAACTGTCCGGGAAGCAATTTTGTCCACACACGATCAGGAAAGCAGTTTGAAATGTCATTTTCCTTTAAAATATTAATGCAGAAAGTCTAAAACCATATTAGCTACTGTTAACCTGGTGCCCTGGATTTCTCTCATTCCCAATTGAAACCCGTATCAAGAATCTGAGGAACAAAATTATTACACCTGGTGTTTTCAATCACTGTAGTCTATTTTTTTAAAATGACCCTTTTCTATGACTTGATATAGCTATCCATTCTCAGAACATGATCTATGTTTCATAAAACACTTGTGAAATTTTTATCCATTCAGTAAATGTCATACTTCTGTTTTCGTTGTCAATTGTCAGTTCAGCAACACTGTTTATAGGGCTACAAATATAAATTATTTTTTTAAAATTCACTGTACAGATCGCCAATAAATCACAAGTTCTGCTACTGTTTTTTTTTCTTCAGCTCCTATGCAACGCTGACCTGACAACCTCAATATTCTTTGGGAAAGAAACATTGTGATGCCATTTACTTTTAGGCTCAGTTACTGAACACTCTAACAAATTGTTAATGTCTACATATTTTTGAAAAAATGTCCAAAGAGTTTAAAAATGTTTATAGAAGTATTCTTGGTAAGTATAACACTTTTTGTTTCACTAAAAAACAACACAGCCTTTATGCTCTGTTAAACTGTCTTCCTTTGTCAGCCATCTTGGAATTATAAACAGGCAGAACTCACAGGAAATAAAAAAATAATTTTCATGTTCATCTGTCAAAAGAAAACAGTTCAATGATTATTTACCATATGAGTAAAAACCGAAACAAAATGGTGGACCTTTACCTGTACTACCTTGTATAATATATATTATAATTCATTTTATATATTTAATAATGTGCCAGGCCAACCAATAACTAGATTAAATATCTATTTGCCTTCATCATAAAAAGTAACAAAATAGACATTTCAAAATCTTCGTGTTTGATTAATAAAAACAATAAAAAAAATTCAAAGCCTTTACTTTAATAAATACCTAAAGTATTGTGTCTTTTGGGTTATCATTATTATTATAAAATAAAGTTACACCACAGTTGCTTTTGAATTAATTTATTCCTGTTTATTTTAACACCTTGAATATTTACACCTACTTATAAATTGTCATATTGTTTTCATTGTTATTGGTTACAAAATTATTTCTATTTTATCTAAATACAAAAAACTGAAGATATAAATATTGAATTTAGAAAAAATGCTTATTAATTACTTAAACAATAATTTATAACTGTCCAAACTTTGAATTTAGTAAATTTGTCTCAGTAAGTTTAACAAATTTACTAAATTCAAAGTTCGGACAGTCATAAACTATTGTTTAAGTGATTAATAAGATTCGTGGAACGTAATGGACTAAAAAATTCAAGAATTAGAAAACCTGTCTTGAAAACTGCTTTAACCTAGTTCAACAAAACTTCCCAGCAGCTAGCCTAGGCATGAATGAAATGTTACCTACTCAGACTGTTATTATTTTATGTAAAACTAAAATAAGGAGGGAGGTGGCCATTTAACTGAGAGTAGGATCATAAAAACCAAGCATTTAGAGTTTGGAGCGGTAATAGATATATCGAGGGGCAAGAAAACTTTATTATCTATCAAGATGGTGATTATACCCAAATAATAACACTTTAGAACCAGTTAACACTTGTGAACTTATGGATTTAGACTCTATTGCAAATAAAGTGAAACTGCTGGTTATCTCATATCCATTATTAAGGTCTTTTAATTCAAAAGATGAAAATGTAAGCACATACTCTACTCACCAGTGTTGACTTTTGTGGGGCCTATGAGTCGAGGGGACTACGTCCTTCCAAGGTTTCTATAAAAAAAAGGAATAAATACTTGAAATATATAAATATATATTTTATGGCTAAAGCTGGAAGTGTAATGCTCACTGTCAGGTGACTTTACAAGCATCTTACAGCCTGTATGGTGAAGTAACATTAGGTAATATTCAAGCATTTATCATTTTGTTTAATTGATTTTTAAAAAAATAGTTACGAAAAGTACATATTTTTTTGTTAAAATTCTCATAACACTCATGAAAAATTTTAAAAAACTGTAAAACATATTTGTATATACGTGCCTATAGTAGCACTTACTTTTATGATTGCTGAGAATGGCCATTAATTACAGGCAAATATAATATTCTAACATATGTACATGTGCTTATTGTTATAAACTAGTAGGTCACAGGAAGATGAAACCAATTTTTACGTAAAACATAATTAAATTTCATCAAGTAACTCTGTTGGTTTAAGTTAATATTTTTAATCAATAATCAGACTTGTTTGATATAATTCAAAAATATTGGCTTAGTGGATGAAAGTTTAAAAATAAAAGATGATACCTACTACAAGTTCACATTAATATAATGTAACACCTTTTATTTATAACCCTTCCTCCATAAAGCTAATCATTTTATAACTTGCCGTTTTTGTGTTGTACATCTTGAGGTTTTAAAAAAAATTTCTTATTGATATCACTTGGCAAAAAACCATTACTTACTGATATTTTTTAGCAGAGACGTTTCACACTGCATCAGTTCCATGACTCAGCACTGACAATACACTGATCAAGAGCGAAACGCATTTGCTGAAAAATATCAGTAGGTAGTGTTTTTTTTGCAAATGATATCAATAAGAACAATAATTGTATTATTTCAAAATAATAAAAACGTGCAAAAAGATGATTATTTGACTTTAATAGATTTATTGTTGAACATATTTTATTATAGAATAGATCCCAAAGTAACACATTTAATATTTTAACTATTTAATAGACATATATGAAAACTATAATATATTTACTTATAATAATTTTTTAAAATAAAACAGTTGTTTAAGGTTTAGCATTAGAAAATCTCTCAGGCCCCCAGTGTTTTTTAAAAGTCAGTGGCTGTGACTCTTATCTTACTTTTAAAGTTGTAACTAAGGAGTAGTAAGAAGGATCTAGAATAAGATTAAATGTTTGGACTTAGGCTTACTCTCTTTTCAAGACAAGAGGTTTTCAAAATCTCGGTGGCTGTTTGCATCCATCCACATCCCTTGCAATGAATTCATCCCTAAAATATTTTATATCCAATACTTGAAAGCTTTGTAAACATGTTTTCTTTTGTTTTTAATGGACTTTTCTCCCACTTTGAATGCTAAATAAGATGTTTTACAAAACTTTTGTTTTACACTAAACAATGATTTCTTTGGTATTTTTTATTCTCTTTCCCCCATGTTGTATCTTATCTTTCCACTTGGCATTCAGCTGCATGTTTTTAAAAGGTATTCAATTAATATTAAATTTCCTCTGTAATTTTCCCCGTTTACAATTTAAAACAATTTTTCTGAAACTAAAAATAGATCTATTTTCTGAGTTCTTATATTTAGGCTGAATACCAAAACTTAAAAACTGTAAAAATGCCCAAGTGTTATTTGCTGATCTGTAAACTGATTGCAGAGCATTTAAACATTGTTCTGTAACAAACTGCAAAACTCACATTTAAAAAAATCAATAAAAATTAAATAACAACAGCAATGTTTTATTGATCTTTAAGTTCCAATTAAATAAATTTAATTTGTATACGGACACAAAAGGATCAGAATGGATAAAAATTCACCCAATGAATAATTTTTTAGTAAAATCAATTGAAATATATTTAGTCATAAAGCAAATATGTAGCGAAGGTAAAAATTAAGAAAAGCACTAAACAATAATTTATTCAACCATACTAGTTTCGGCGATCATATCGCCTTCATCGATGGACTTACACTCTTAATATGGCTAAACACTCTTGAAATTACTGTTTATAGAGATTTTGAGTGGAATCTTTTAGCATTTACCTTTGGTGCATGGTTTTTGCTAGCTAAGCTCTAATTAACTAAAATATTGCATATTGTACAAAATATACAGCTTTCTATTCTGTGTACAATGATGCAAATTTAAATAGTAATAAAAATTAAGCAAAGTGAACACTTATCTAGCAAAACCAGCCTGAGTTTTTGTTGATAGCTTCATTATTATTTCATGAAATCAAAGATAATTTCATTCCAAAGGAAATGTGTATATTTTTACTATACAACAGCATATTATAAACAGAGGTTTAGAGATGCAAGTTGCCACAAGAGGTGTTTTTAAAATACTGCATTGGAAGGTTTTTTCAAATGAACTCAGAACTATTTTTGACAATATTGTTTTGAATTTGTCTGTAATAATCTAATGGCCAAATACAGTAATACTCAGATATTTGTAACAATTTTATCCTTGGAATAGAAAATGTTTTGCTTCTATGAAGACATAACAATTTGTAAATAAAAGTGACATTTTAAGATTTACATTTAGTCCCTTTTTGTAAATGTAGGCTGGAGGGACTAGCCACCTTTTATTTATGTCTATACAGACAAAGAAGGGCTGGGGTTCTGAAATTACCCCTGACATAAATCACTCCTAGCTGCACAGTGTTGCCAATTTTAAATATGAACAAGTGGTTCCAGACAAAACACAGTCTAGAGTGCAAATATAGAATGAGCTGTCATTTTCTCCTTTAGCTTTTCTCCCTTGTCCCTCACCAGAAGGTGAAATTTAACACTTGTATTTAGACAATTTTACAATTATATTTAATTAAATCCTCTTCATACAATTTTCAAACAAGTGGCAGTAAAAAAAGAAATTATCACCAAAAGTTAAAATAGTTTGAGTAAACTTTAAAATATTTAGTAATAAGTTCTCTTTCCAACAAGTATATAAGCAACATTCTCTTTAAAGTAAATTCCTACTGGGGTTGAGAAAGACAACTTTTATCATTGTTTGCTTATTTCCAGTTTGTTTATTTATTTTATTCCCTTCATTCATATTTAACCTTACAACACTATTTACGATATTTTGTGATAACCATGACAACAGTTTAAGGCTGTACAGAGGAGGTTTCGACGACAACCTGATGAGGGAAGAAAATTCACATATGTCTTGAGAAAACAGTTCTTGGTATTGGAAAGTTGGTGGAGTGCCAAAGTGCGTTAGACTTTGAACATAGAGATTCATAGTTCGAATCCGGATAGGCCCCAAATTTTTATAATTTAGTTATTAAATAAATATTTGAAAAACTTTGTTAGCCTCTATTGTCACCAGTTTATAGGTTAAAAAAATGTATTTGAACTTGATTAGATGAATAAAATGGGATTTTATTAACGATTGAAAATTTGTACAAGATATATATATATATATATATATATATATATATATATATATATATATCAGGAAAGTGTGAGCTAATAGAAGGAATTTTTAAAAAATATCACATTTTTTATAAGAAAAATACAGAAATAGAGCAACCAGAAATGTTGTCGGGGGACAACTGAAGACGTTTAGTAGCTAAGGGGAGTTTGGAGATTCCAGGGAGAAACTGGGAGCAAATTTACACCAAGGAAAACGTTTTTAAAATTATTAGCCATTTTCTGGTATTCAAATATCAAAATAAGACAACATTTAACAGAATGAGAAAAACAAATGTGTTCTCAATTGAAATACATTCCGTAATTAAAGAGTACTCAATGAACATTAATTGTAAACATATGTAGGCCCTACATGTATTGATTTAGGTAATAAATTTAAAGGCTTTAAAAAATATCAAGGCCTTAAAAACGTACTCTAAATTTTCATTCCCACAAAAAAAAGTTTATAAGACTGTATTATCACTTCGATTTTTTCGTTCTTATTTATGTTACTTAAAATAATTTATAAACAATATAAAACGTATTTTAAATGTCGCAAACCATAAGTACTGGTTAAAATTTTGTTAATTTGGAACATAGCTCATTGTAGAAACGCCCATAACATAGAGCAAAAGTAATGATTTTAAAAATTTTATTTCATTACATTGTTATGTACGTTTATTACAATATACCTAGGGCGTATCCCAATAGGCAAAATATCGGGTCAATTAAACAATAACTCGACTAAAGGTAACATTAGAATCGGGAATCGATTCAAGTTTAACGGTTTACAACGAGATACTTTTCTCTTCTGAAATTTTACGTTTTAATATTTTTGTAAATAATTGTATCCTAATCAGATACTTCCTATTTATACTTTATATAGATATATACAGTATAACAATGTAGTGTAACATAGTGATCATGCCTCAAAAATTATTTCATAAAGGTTATGTTTGTAAAGTGAGGTTACGTTTCTTATATGATAATGTACGTGAGTTTCAACAGGTAGAGATCCAGCGCTACAAATCAACTGTTTCTGTTGTACTTTTGAGCAACGTATTTAAAAAGTGAAAAGCATTAAATTTGAGTACCATTTGATCAAGTATTACACTAAAATTATTGACGAAAACTATTTTTGCCCTTGCAATTTTTCTGTTGTACATCTTGAAGTTTTTTTATAATTACACTTTTGGTATTAACTCAGCAAAAAAAAACCCACTACTTACTGATATTTCCAGCATGATGAAATACTGATATGTTTGCCGAGTTAATACCAAACGTGTGTTTTCCACAGTTTTGTACAGAGTTTTACGTGGAATTTGAGATGTAATGAGAAGTTTATGGCGAAAAGTATTTTAATACCAACATACAAACGTTCGGCATTTCTCGCCGTCAGTAGGGCTGCGTGCTGACGTTTTTACCAAGTATTTCCACGAGGCTGTATTTTGCATCAACTCCTCATTCCTAAAGAAAATATAACATCGCCGTTTTTCAGTTATCCGTCTGACTTGTGTACCCCAGCAGCAATAAATAGTAGCGCGGCACAAACAAGAATTCTCATTTCCTTCTGAACTACAACCAGGATCCGAAGGGGAATAACTCTTCGGCCATCACGTACTGGGTGCGAGCTTAGCGTGAGCTACGACGCATGCATGGCGCGTGGTGGGAGTTCAAGGTCACCGGAGGGTTGATTTTCTCTGCACCCGTGTTTGGTGAATAGCTACCAGAAAGTTGCAAACTCTTTTGTAACGGCCACTTAGTTAACATCAAGTTGAGGTATTAAAAAACTAGAACACGAGTATATAAACTTCACATTCAACTATTTTCAAATACGATACATATGTAAAATAATTTTGTATTTGTTCAAAATATGATTGCCAACCTAAACATTTTTGTCCATGGACATAGCGAGAGGGTTGCAGGTCAACCCCCAGCCGAAGGGCTATAAAGTTTTTAGTTTTAATCTTTCGTAGGCTACTAAAATTACTTAAATAGGCCACATTTTTTAAAAACATTTCATAGTTATAAAGTTTTTTGTTTTAATCTTTCGTAGGCTACTAAAATTACTTAAATAGGCCACATTTTTTTAAAAACATTTCATAGTTATAAAGTTTTTTGTTTTAATCTTTCGTAGACTACTAAAATTACTTAAATAGGCCACATTTTTTTAAAAACATTTCATAGTTATAAAGTTTTTTTGTTTTAATCTTTCGTAGACTACTAAAATTACTTAAATAGGCCACATTTTTAAAAAACATTTCATAGTTATAAAGTTTTTTGTTTTAATCTTTCGTAGGCTACTAAAATTACTTAAATAGTCCACATTTTTTAAAAACATTTCATAGTTATAAAGTTTTTTGTTTTAATCTTTCGTAGACTACTAAAATTACTTAAATAGGCCACATTTTTTTAAAAACATTTCATAGTTATAAAGTTTTTAGTTTTAATCTTTCGTAGGCTACTAAAATTACTTAAATAGGCCACATTTTTTAAAAACATTTCATAGTTATAAAGTTTTTTGTTTTAATCTTTCGTAGGCTACTAAAATTACTTAAATATGCCACATTTTTTAAAAACATTTCATAATAATATACCAACTCCCGTAAGGAGTTTAAAATATTCGTGTAAACGTTTCGTCTAAGACTTAATGTAATTAACTTCGTTTAAAGTTAACTCATTAACTCAATATTTCTCTATAGAATTGAACTTTGTGAAACTGACATTTTAGAGTTTGATTTTAAGATATAGTTATTTCTTGCAACGCTTCAATCCTGTTTCCTAGATAAACACCGTCTGTACATGTAGCCTAATTTAAATATGTGTCGACCACATTCAATAACTTTTAGTAAAATTGCCAGATGGGATATAGACACTAAAAATAATTTGTTGTAAATTAGGATGAAAAGTAAAATATGTTTGTGAATATTTAGTATAAAATAAATTGTTGCAACACGAATATGGTGACCCCGGAAAAATCGGGCAGTACACGCACAATTTATTTATTTAACCTCGTTGGGGTTGGCAACAGTAAATACAGTCAATTGTGATTTATTTACTTAAGTTATAGGCCTAAACAAATATTGTTAACTCTTAGAAATTTCGTTGAGAAACAGAAATAGACCATTTTTAGTATATTTATATTGTAATACACGATTATGATAAAATTCTAATAAATCTATTGCTTTTGATATTTCGAGAGTCCAATTGTTTCTTACATTCTACTACATCAAAAAGTAGGTTGAATGAAGGGCTAGGTAAACGTATAGGAAGCAAAAGAAGCGAGCTAACGATTAGAAGAAGGAACTAACATCTATCTGGTCCTTTGTAAGCAAAGCTCCAGTAAGAGAAGAACTAAGGAAGTAAACGTATAGGTCAAATTTTATAAGTTGTCACTTGGGTCTTAGGTAGAAATTGTGTATTAGTCATCTATAAAACATCAGGCACTGCCGTGATCCCTCATCGGGCCTTAAATCGTGGTCTATCCGTTCCAGCCCTTAGGCAACCCTATTAGCATGCTGCCTTGAACGCCTTATTTTCATTTGTTGTTATTTTTACTATACATTAAAAAGAAATTTATAAGTAACAAAATAACGAGTCAGCAGAAGTCCAAGGGTCAATGTTTTTGGAAATTGGGGTTTTGCCAAGTTAATACCAATTTTTTGCCAATTAAAAAAGTGTAATTTAATGAATTAATATTTGAAAAAAACTGTATTAACATCAATTGTCATCTACTACAAGTTTTAAAAATGTATTTGAATTGCAGGGGGTGAACAAAATGTATTTTATTACGATTGAAAATTTAAAACGATAAGTAGAGTATAAACTAACAGAAAGAATTGAAAATAAAATTATTATATCGACGTTTAGCGTTCTTACGATAGCGTATTTATGTGTAACAATAAGCGCAACACAACGTAACGGTCCTGCGTAACGTAAGCGGTGGTGGAGGCGAGGAAGTTGCGTTTGATTAGAGGGTCGATCCTTGTATAATCAGAGCAGGATTAAATATGGCTTTTGGGTTAACTTTCCGCGGTACGTAACTTACTTTAACTAAAACAACATCCTCCAACTGGTTAATGCGAGAGTTGAAAGGTTGCATTTACTACTGAAAAAACACTTGACTCTCTTTTCGTAAATAATTACACCCTTTTATTAAAAGTATGTTTGTGTACGACGCCATTAAAATATCCCACTATAAATATAAATACAATCCGTTATTAGTTTGTAATTGATGAACATATGTTTTTATTATTCCATGTGACTAACATTCCTTTACAATGTAACAATCGATGTTAGACTATATTCGAGATAATTGAAAACGTAATTTGAATTAGGTTTTACATGATTTAGAAACTTTATATAACGAACATTTTATAAAACTATTAATTAAAATGTAATTAACTCAAGTAATGAATCGATTGTGAGAGCATCGTAGTTAGATTACGTCTTCTTTACTCCATTAGGGTAAATCAAGTAATATAAAAATTTTTTTTAAAGTTAATTCCTATCTAAATCAACGAAGACAAATTTTATTTTAGTTTCTTTTTATTTTATAGTTTCAGTTAATATAATTATGTATATACATATGTCAGAATAACAAAATTACGTGGCAAAATAGGAAGCGAATTTTCTTGCAATTTTCCATTTTCCTGTCTATGAATGGTGTTAGACTATTTTTTTATTACTATTTATACACTTTCTTTTTTTTGTTGCTTGCATTGTGTTGTAATTTCATTTCGCATTGTCTATTTGTGAAAGAATTTTAGATACCGTTAATCCAGTTTGTTTGTTTGTTTTATTCTTTTCATTCATTTGTAATCCTATAGCATTATTTTTGATATTGTGTAGTAGCCATGGCAACAATTAAAGGTTGTACAATGAGATTTCGACGATAACCACATGGGGGGGGGCAAAAAAAATCATATTCATCTTTATGAATTATATTTTTAGCCATGGGAAAGTTGGCACAGTGCCAAAGCACTTCAACTTCAAACATGAAGATACTGAGTTCGAATCCGATCTAGAGCCCCAAATTTTTATAATTTATGTATTGAATAAATATTTTTTTAAACTATATTAACACTGTCATCCACTATGTGTTAAAAGAAATGTATTTAAACTTGATTGGATGAATAAAAACATATTTGAAAAAAAATTGAAAACTTGTACAAGACATATAGGCCTATCAGGAGAGTGTGAGCTAATAGAAGAAATTGAATAAAGATAATTTGCTAGTGAACTTTGTGTGTTGAATTAAAGGAACACTGTTCCTAAAATACTTTACGAATATTCATGTTTATTTAAAGGAACATGGTTCCTAAAATACGCATAGAGTATTCATTAAATTTAGAATTTATTTAAATTAAAATCAAATTTTAAGTACCCTTTTTTCAGCTTATGCCTAATTTTAAGCGTCAGAATGACATTTGATATTTACAATTTAATTTGGGGTATACAGTACTGTTTTAGTTAGAATTGTTTTAATTAGGTAAAGATTAGGTAATGTTTTAGCTTCAGAGAGGTTTCCAAGCAAAACCAATAACTGATTGCGTCATAGTATTTAGTATAATATTTCTACCTATTCATTAAAGCTGGCGTTTCCATTGAAACGTAAATAGAAAAATAAATTATTGTTTATTGATTGATTTCATAATTTTAACGTCATAAAAATGAGCCATTATTATGTTTAAGTTTCAAATAACGTCGGTAGATTGCGTTAGTATCGCTAACAACCGGAGGTAACTAGTTCAGCGAAGAGCTACACAGCAATAGAATTAATATCATATTTCATGTCTTTAATAACGCCGGATAGAGACATAACCAAAAACTGTTCTGGGTGACTACCCCACCACACACACAGAAATGTTTAGGCCTACGCACTTTTTAAAGAAAAATGTACCTTGTTCTTATTTAGTAATAAAATTTGGCAATTACTTGCTCACTATTCAATTTATAAACACTGTATCTACAGTTAAAATTTATATTTTAATTTGTTACCATTGTTGTTTTATTTGTAGGAAAAAAAAATGTTGGAAATGTTGTATTTTTATTTTTACTAAAAAGTACCAACAACAAATAAAGTACATATTTTCAAATTTTCTCCTGGGAACCAATAAGGTTCCCGTTCCTTATTGGGGAGCCTATTTCGGAACACTAGACATCCCCGTTGGACACCCCCGAAATTGAATTCTAGTTACAACCCGATGCTTGCATTCGAATGTATAGATAATTATTTAATAGATTGCTAAGTTTTTCTGTCGCTTAATACTTTCTCCACACCTATTCGACTCGGTAATGACCTAGACGAGGCTCGCCTCTCTTGTTGCATGTGCAGAGATAATTCCTTTAGCTGAAGTTTACAATCTTCCTAGCTTAAAATATTATACAAAGCATAAAAATATTACACACTGCGGCCGAGCCAACGGTAATTGTTTCTAAGGGAAGTTAATTTGTCATCAGCTTTATCTAGACTGGATCGGAGTATGAGGTAAGGTCAGCAAAACTTTGCATTCACTTTCTTACTTATTAGCAAGTAGAAGCGCGCAAATGGTTACAAATGTTATAATTTTGTTAGTGATAAATATTCGGAACAGATAAGCCTACTTATTCGCTAAGCAGTTTCAGTCGAGAGATTATTCAGTAACCATTTTAATGGCGCAAATTTTGTAATTGCTCTAATGCTATTTTGAAATTATTTTCTACAAAAGTGGTTTGGAGTTTTTCTACAATTTATCAAATTTAGATCTTTGATCTTTATTATTTTTCAAAATGTTTTTTTATGTTCTGTAAAACTATTAACAGCACTTACAATAGAAACAGACTTTTGGATGATTATTTTTTTATAATCATCGCTGACTGCAATCACGGAATAAACAGTGATACTGGTTATACACTGCTGCTGGTTATACACTAATACTAGTGTGAATAGGCCTATATTTTACATTCTTAGTGGTTACACTCCCATACGAGTTATACCCTTCAACTGGTTACACTTTATATCTGATTGCGCATTCTAACTAGATATGCTCTCCTACTGGTTACACCCTTCTTCTGGCTATACACTCCTACTTGTTACATACCCCTACTGGCTACAATCTCCTACTGGGAATAGAATTATACTTGTTACACTCTATTATTACTTACACAATTGTTTTTGTTTCACGCGCCAACTCGTTACAGATTATCCTGTTGGTTACATATCCCTATTTTCTACACTCTCCTACTGGTTATAAACTGATACTGATTACACACTCCTAATTAGGCACTATTACTGGTTACACACTACTATTGGCTAAACACTCCTACTTGTTACACAGTTTACTGGCTACTAACTGCTACTGGCAATAGATTGATACTGGTATCACTCTCTTACTGCTTACTCAATTGTTTTTGTTTCACGCACCAACTCGTTACAGATTTTCCTGTTGGTTACATATCCCTACTTTCTACACTTTCCTACTGGTTATAAACTGATACTGATTACACACTCCTGGTTCCGCACTATTACTGGTTACACACTACTATTGGCTAAACACTCCTACTTGTTACACAGTTTACTGGCTACTAACTCCTACTGGCAATAGATTGATACTGGCATCACTCTCTTACTGCTTACTCAATTGTTTTTGTTTCACGCACCAACTCGTTACAGATTTTCCTGTTGGTTACATATCCCTACTTTCTACACTTTCCTACTGGTTATAAACTGATACTGATTACACACTCCTGGTTCCGCACTATTACTGGTTACACACTACTATTGGCTAAACACTCCTACTTGTTACACAGTTTATTGGCTACTAACTCCTACTGGCAATAGATTGATACTGGCATCACTCTCTTACTGCTTACTCAATTGTTTTTGTTTCACGCACCAACTCGTTACAGATTTTCCTGTTGGTTACATATCCCTACTTTCTACACTTTCCTACTGGTTATAAACTGATACTGATTACACACTCCTGGTTCCGCACTATTACTGGTTACACACTACTATTGGCTAAACACTCCTACTTGTTACACAGTTTACTGGCTACTAACTCCTACTGGCAATAGATTGATACTGGTATCACTCTCTTACTGCTTACTCAATTTTTTTTGTTTCACGCACCAACTCGTTACAGATTTTCCTGTTGGTTACATATCCCTACTTTCTACACTTTCCTACTGGTTATAAACTGATACTGATTACACACTCCTAATTAGGCACTATTACTGGTTACACACTACTATTGGCTAAACACTCCTACTTGTTACACAGTTTATTGGCTACTAACTCCTACTGGCAATAGATTGATACTGGCATCACTCTCTTACTGCTTACTCAATTGTTTTTGTTTCACGCACCAACTCGTTACAGATTTTCCTGTTGGTTACATATCCCTACTTTCTACACTTTCCTACTGGTTATAAACTGATACTGATTACACACTCCTAATTAGGCACTATTACTGGTTACACACTACTATTGGCTAAACACTCCTACTTGTTACACAGTTTATTGGCTACTAACTCCTACTGGCAATAGATTGATACTGGCATCACTCTCTTACTGCTTACTCAATTGTTTTTGTTTCACGCACCAACTCGTTACAGATTTTCCTGTTGGTTACATATCCCTACTTTTTACACTTTCCTACTGGTTATAAACTGATACTGATTACACACTCCTAATTAGGCACTATTACTGGTTACACACTACTATTGGCTAAACACTCCTACTTGTTACACAGTTTACTGGCTACTAACTCCTACTGGCAATAGATTGATACTGGTATCACTCTCTTACTACTTACTCAATTGTTTTTGTTTCACGCACCAACTCGTTACAGATTTTCCTGTTGGTTACATATCCCTACTTTCTACACTTTCCTACTGGTTATAAACTGGTATTGATTACACACTCCTGGTTCCGCACTATTACTGGTTACACACTACTATTGGCTATACACTCCTTTTTGTTACACACCTTACTTACTACACTCTCCTACTGGTTATAATGGTTACACGCTGCTCTTGGTTACACAATTGTACTGGTTAGCGCTCTTACTGGTTACACATTTGTTTTGTTACACGCTTCAACTCGTTACACACTCTCTTATGGGTTATATACTTCTACTGGTTATGCACTTCTATTGGTTTCTAATTTTACTGGTTACGCATTTCTATTGGTTACAAAGTTTACTGGTTACACACACGTATTTGTTACATGCTCCAATCCATTACACACTATTTTATGAGTTATATACTCCTACTGGTTATAAACTGCATCTTTATACTGGTTATACAGTTCTACTAGTTAATAACTTATCCTGGTTACACACCCCAAGTAGTTACAGTTTTCTACTGGTAACACTCTCTTTTTGGTTACGCATACCTACTGGTTACACACCCTAAGTAACTACAGTCTCCTACTGGTTACACTCTCTTACTAGGTACACATACCTACTGGTAATAAACTCCTACTGGTTACAACCCCAAGTAGCTACAGTCTCCTACTGGTTACACTCTCTTACTGGTTATACATACCTACTTGTTATATTCTCCTACTGGTTATACGCTGCTTCTGGTTACACCTCGTTATACAGCCCTACTACGTTTATACTCCTACTGATTACACAATCGTATTGGTTACGTGCCATAATTAGTTAATCTCCTCCCGGTTTCACTCAAACAGGTTACATACTCCTACAGTTTACATTTCTCCTAGTAACACACTTCTACTGGTGCACGTTCTGCCCGATTAGTCAAAGCACTTGGACATATCCCGGTATTTCCTATGTATATAATTTCGTATCAGCTTTATATGAGCAGCAAATAAATATATCTACTTTTGAATGTTGTGCCTAAATTTCATAATACCTAATTTATAAGTTAGGTACTTTAATTGTAAAAAATAATATAAAAATACAATTAAGTTTGTTTAGATGTTTAATTTCAAATTATGTATTAATTTCTCTATATATTACCTACATACTTAGACTATTAACTTAGTATTTTCATTTCACTTTAAATTATCTATGTTCAAGTATTTAATGTTACAAATCTACGTCTCGCTTAATGTAGTAACTTGAATCCAAATTTGTTCCGCGGTTAATTACAGACTCGCGTCTTTGTTAAAGTAATTAAAAACAGAATAACGTCAGGCTCCCCGGCTTCCTGTATAGTACCAAGGTTCGAAGCGCCTCCCGCGGTGCATCAAGGACATGCTGCAACGTCCACATGACTCATACTGCCTTTAGTGCTTACCATATGAAAAGTAAATGTTATGGTAATTTAACATTAAATACCGTGAAACTCGCACTCGTGGAGTTCTTCGGCTATTAATAATAAATAGAAAAGCCCACCGCCGCCCACTAAGTGATCGGGATGTCTGTAAGCTCTGCTGGAATACCTTCGTATGAGTACGGATTTTGTATGACAAAGATTTTATACTTGTACAGGTACTACTTGATCAATGATTCCACATGTACCGTTTGCGCATGCGCCCCACGTGCTAATAATCGTATTTAAATGACTACACAACCTGTTTTATGTCGTATATAATTGAGTGTTTCTAAGAGTGGATAGAAAAATCCTTTGAAAGAAAACATGTAAACAAAATAATGGTGGTACATGCTCCTATTTTGTTTCCTACAATTTAGCTATAATTTTAATTAGAAAATAATAACATTATTAATGCTTGATGTTTCAAATTGTTTTGGAAACCCAACTTGTTTAAAAGACAATCGAACAGCTTTATTTCACTAATCTGTACGTTTCCGGTTCTTTGGGCTTTATTTCACTAATCTGTACGTTTCCGGTTCTTTGGGCTTTATTTCAATAATCTGTACGTTTCCGGTTCTTTGGGTTTTATTTCACTAATCTGTAAGCTTCCAGTTCTTTGGGCTTTATTTCACTAATCTGTACGTTTCCAGTTCTTTGGGCTTTATTTCACTAATCTGTACGTTTCCAGTTCTTTGGGCTTTATTTTTTTCTAGATGTCTTCTTCGTTTTGAAGTTGTAGAATTCTCAAATCCACTCACACTTTTGATACAGCTGTCTTAAACAATTCGTTGTTTTTGTTGCTGGAATAATCCCTCAAATTCTTCATCAGGAACCCCTACATTTTCAGGTTGTCTTTTCCCTCATTATCCTGCACTGGATAATGAGTTGCGGTTGTCGATACATTTTTCCTTTAACGATGTGTTCTAAGTGCCTAAGTTTCCGCCTTTTTACTGACAATTAAATCTCTCTTGTTTCAGACTTCTTAAAATTTCTACGTTTCTAATCTTTGGCGCTCAAGAAATGTTTAAAACACTACAGTACATCCACATTTTAAATGTGTCCTACCTTTTGCTATCATTTTTCTTCCACAACTCCACTTCGTAGAACAACACCGATAATAGACATCTCGTCTGATGCGGGAGAAATCTGTTCCAAACTCAGAATCTTCCCACTAGAATTAGTTTTATTTTAGTAAATGTTACTCTTGATTTCTTGATTCAAATTATAATTTACTCTAATTTGTTGTTATTTTTGTATAAAATATCTTATTTACAACACTTATTTTCGTTATCTTATCTTAATCTTCAAATATATCAATTAATGAAGACTGCACGGATCTTTAATTAAAAAAACTAGTAAAATAAACTCGAGTGACATACAGAAATGTTTAAAGTTTTAATATTTTCTACGTTGCCGCTGGTATATAAATAAATACGTTGAGTACAGAAGTCTTCTGCATCTCCTAGCGATGTAATCGTATCTTCTGGCTAACCCTCATCTATCGGAACTATCTGCGTACTATGATAAAGGATAACCGACACTCGACAACTGCCGAAAAAATTACGTCGCTAGGAAAGGTAATAGATTCACAAAGTCGTAATTTCTAAATGAGAGCACTGTAGTATAGCTTTCGATAGTCTACTCGAAAAATATAAAGTAAGATTCTTGTTCAAGTATAGGTAAAATTTTATAAGCTGGCATTTGGAGGCGGCGGGCCTTATCGAGATTCAAAGGATTAGGGAAGGGTGAAGGTGCTCGCCGGCCATTTTAAAAACATTGACCCTTGGACTTCAATTAACTTATAAGCTTGACTCATTATTTTGTTATTTATTAATAAGTTTTAACGTATAGGCTAGTATATATAACAACAAATGTGAATAGGGCATTCATGGAAGCGTGCAAATAGGATTGTCTAAGGGTTGGGACGAGTAGGCCGCGATTTATGGCCTCGATGAGGGATGATGACAAAGTCTGATGTTTTTAAGACGATGAATATACAATTTCTATCTAAGAGTCAAGTGCCAGTTTATAAAATTTGACCTAAACATTAAAGTGTAAGTGATTAGTGAATACAATAAAACAATGTTGCTATAGTGGAAAACATAATAATTATTACACAAGGGAAACCTTTGTGTTGCTGTCCTCGTAAATTTATAATTCCTGCTTTAGATGACATACATTGTCCGCTCCTGTTCCGGATAACGGGTAGACACCTCTTTTCACTCCGGTTGAGACCTGGTCTTCATCGGACAAGTGACTCTGTCCATGCAATGCATAATTTACTTAGGATTAGGATTATTAACCTAATCTAGCAGGTGATTATTATGTCTTTCCTACCCAATTCGATGTACCCTTCATTATCCTTTTTTTTAAAAAGTGGTTAAACTTGTAGACATCTCTTTATGATCCCGATAGAGGGTAGGTCTGCCTCAGGTGCGTGACCCAACACACGTGATACTATAATATCTATCATGCAATTTGTATTGGAGAATTTTTCTGTACTTTAATCCTACCCATATTTACAATCCTATCTAATCAATTGCAGATAATAACAATCATGCTTCCAGATCGCCTAAAACTACGAAATAAAAAAATATTCCGTAAGCAATTCTTGCCTTCAAAGACACCTGTTATTATTTTGAATAGGTTAAAGCTAAAGATCGTTATTGGTACAAGTCAAAATGTGGGCATGTCTTTTGGAAACCGAATAAAAGTTTAGTTAAAAATGGAGAGAATTATTCTGAATTGAAAATACATGTATTTAGTAGACCATGAAGCCAGATGAACAAAATGAATGCATTTTAATTTTTCAAATTTCTCAGTTGCACCTTCACACCTACACAAGCAACACATACATACAAAAACAAATTTATTTTTAGATGGAGTAATTATGCTGAGACGTATTTTATGAAAATAAGTTTTTATACAAATAGAAATGTAATAAATTTATGAGAATTATAAATTGTATTATCTTTTAATTACTTGGGCCAATTGAAATACAATGCAAATTAAATTGTAACTGTTATTTTAATAACAATAATATTGATTGAATATAATAACATGTTAATTAATTGTAAGTTTAGAAATACAGTAAAACTATAAATTTAAATTTGCAAATAGTTTGATTTAAACGCGGAAATAATTGATTGGAAAAAATGAAATGAGAGCAACAGAGATAGAAACAGTCAAAACATGCGTACGAAGGAGCGAGAACCGGCAGCACAATCCGGCAACACCGTAAGGAAAACCTTGGTCGAAGAGAACACTTCTTATTGGTTAGAACGACCTGCGTGCTGTCTCTGTCTAACCTGTAGTTTTGTAGTAGTTCTTTCTCGCTCTGTATTTCTTCTCACATTGATAGAGAAAGAAGACAGTGAATAAGAAAAGCACCGAACAAAACAATAAACACAACGTAGCCTGCGTATGCAAAGTTCAGGTGGAAAATACCTATGAGAAGAAGAAAACGCGGCTTTGTTTTATTTGGACGGCAGTGTCGGGTGATGAAAACAAGTCCGATAGCTTGAATCGGGAGATGCTGTGCTGTGTGATGGATTTCAGGTTCAAAGTGTGTAGTAATAGTGAGCGTTACAATCGTGCTGTTCGATCATGTGGAGCCAACAGTGTTTTCAGTGGATTTCTTGTTGAAATCATGTCAAATTTGTGTTTTTATGTGTGAAAAATCGTTTGGATTGCAGTGAAAGCTAGGCCAGGAAACGAAAATAACCTCAAAAATCGAACAAACAGTAAGTACAATATAGATCAATGTGTTTGATAGACGTTCATTTACATTTAAAAACACAGAAAGCATGTTTAACTAGAATTAGGTTGTTTTTTCGACAAAAATCTTTTGGGTCATGTTTTGACGAATATGTTTAGTTTAATTCGCATATTTTTACGGTGTTCTTATTTATAATGTCTAAGAAACAGATGTTATAATAAAACTATGCGGAAATATTAAGGAGACGAGCTGAAGAACTTGCATCTCAAACATTCAACATAAACAATGAATCGTTTTCTCCCGGTATTTGATAACAGCATCCACAGGGATATGTGAATGGTGTTTACGGCCTTAGAGGGTTTGATATGTATTGTTTTGTTGTTTATTTGGTTTTATTTGTAAAAAAATTTAATCAATTTCAAATTTATTAAAATAAAAATAAAAAATTAAATTACAAAAAACATCAAATAAAAAATAATATGCATAATTTATAACAAAAAAATATAATGTATTTACTGAAAAAGTGTTTTGTTTTTAAATTTTTTGTTTTTTTTTATAAATGTAGGAGCAGAATAGAGGAAAAATCTGTTTATAATTTGTATAAAATAATAATTATTATCAAATAGGTTTAATACTGTATGCAAAAAAACGTTTTCTGTTCACAACTGTCGCGAAACGTTTGAGTTGTTCCTGATTTTGCCTAGTGCGGTCAAAATAGTTTTTATTCAGTAAGTTAAAAAAAAAAACATAATAATAATTTCATGCAAGTTGTTAGATTAATCACTAAGTAAAAATATAAAGTAATACATATTTTTATTATTAGTTAGGCAGATACAATGTACACGATTTTATCTAGAAATTACAAATTAGTAATACAAACTAACCATAGTTGCTTGGTTAGGTAATTGTTAACATGATTCAACCAACAGTTTTTCTCATTCTTTTATTTGTTGCTATAAATATTTTCTAAACAAGAAAAAACTTATTTAAATGATTAGAATGTATTTTTAAGTAACATGTGGAAAGCAAAAAATCGAAAGGGGTGAACTGTTACAAAAAAGTTTCGCGGTTACATCAACAATGTTCTATAGCTTAGGCCTACTTTGTAATGAGTCAGTTGATGCGACAATGACGCTGTTTCGCCTCGCCAATCGCTTATTTTACATTAGAAAACTTTTTCTATAAACATTTTAAATGGATACTTTGTATGTATATTTTAACATATTTGTATAACAATGTGGGGTAACATAGCGCGGAAATTTCTGAAAAGAACTATGCTTTGGGACATTTAAACAGTTTTCCTCTGGTTTAGAATTTATAAGTAACCCAGGGGCGTAGCCAGGACGAAGTTTGGGGGGAGGGGTTGCACGACCTTTAGGTCAGGGGGTGAAACCCTTCCGGGGAAATGTTGGACATTTTTATTTCTAGAAATATTTTATGCTATTTTAGCACTTAAAATTACACAATTGTTGGGTCGTCGAGAAGCTGTTTCGCTAAAAAACTAGCTCTGTCATATAGGGTAATATTTTTCTGCTAAAATTAACTTGGAACCTGCAGGTGCCCCTCTGGCTACGCCCCCTGAAATAACCTATGTAAAAACTAAAATTCGAAGTTATTCGAACTTACTTAGGCAATTAATTGCCACTATAAGTTGAATGTCATTAAGAAATATCCTAGTGTTATTTGAAAAACATAACTAATATCTAAAGTAAAACATGGAATTAAATACTCGTATAATTCTGTATAAGAAAACATTATGTATACCTACAATTATAAAAACATTTCATTTAGAAGCGAAAAGGACAGTACAATAAATTTTGGTTCTAAAGTTAAATATTTATCATTAGATAATTCAAAGTTGTAGCCATGTTAAGGTATCAATTTGTAATAGAGAGAATTTTATTGTGTTGAAGTTTTCACTATAAAATTTTTAAAAGAAATTAAAAATATGTAACATGAAATTCAGCACTGAATAGGTACTGAATTTTATTACAGGTTTGTATATTATATAACACAATTGGTGTTTATAATATTCTCTATTTTTTATTTAATATTTTCAACAAATGTATACATAGAGCTTTATTATAACATTTTTTTTCAAATTTAATATATTTTAAAAATAGATTTACAATACAGTATACTATATGAGCAATTATGGCAACTATGTAAATTAGAATATTATGAGAAATTTAATTTTTGTTTGTTTTGATGATATGACTAAACAAAGCGTTATAAAACTTGGTGAATGAGTGAATCGAGTAATATCTTATCAGAAAAAAATAGGGCTTGAATTGTTTAAACTCACGGTTTCTGAAGTCGTAGTGGGAAGCTTTCTCGTGG